>JALMGF010000177.1:0-247500 GCA_023333645.1 Sceloporus occidentalis
GAGTTCCCTCAAAGGAGCACAGGTCTTACTTGCCTCTCTTTCTCTGGAGAATTCTGGGAGCAAGAGGAGTTCCCTCAAAAGAGCACAGGTCTTACTTGCCTCTCTTTCTGTGGAGAATTCTGGGAGCAAGAGGAGTTCCCTCAAAGGAGCACAGGTCTTACTTGCCTCTCTTTCTGTGGAGAATTCTGGGAGCAAGAGGAGTTCCCTCAAAAGAGCACAGGTCTTACTTGCCTCTCTTTCTGTGGAGAATTCTGGGAGCAAGAGGAGTTCCCTCAAAGGAGCACAGGTCTTACTTGCCTCTCTTTCTCTGGAGAATTCTGGGAGCAAGAGGAGTTCCCTCAAAGGAGCACAGGTCTGACTTGCCTCTCTTTCTGTGGAGAATTCTGGGAGCAAGAGGAGTTCCCTCAAAGGAGCACAGGTCTTACTTGCCTCTCTTTCTGTGGAGAATTCTGGGAGCAAGAGGAGTTCCCTCAAAGGAGCACAGGTCTTACTTGCCTCTCTTTCTCTGGAGAATTCTGGGAGCAAGAGGAGTTCCCTCAAAAGAGCACAGGTCTTACTTGCCTCTCTTTCTGTGGAGAATTCTGGGAGCAAGAGGAGTTCCCTCAAAGGAGCACAGGTCTTACTTGCCTCTCTTTCTCTGGAGAATTCTGGGAGCAAGAGGAGTTCCCTCAAAGGAGCACAGGTCTTACTTGCCTCTCTTTCTCTGGAGAATTCTGGGAGCAAGAGGAGTTCCCTCAAACGAACACAGGTCTTACTTGCCTCTCTTTCTCTGGAGAATTCTGGGAGCAAGATGAGTTCCCTCAAAGGAACACAGGTCTTACTTGCCTCTCTTTCTCTGGAGAATTCTGGGAGCAAGAGGAGTTCCATCAAAGGAGCACAGGTCTTACTTGCCTCTCTTTCTCTGGAGAATTCTGGGAGCAAGAGGAGTTCCCTCAAAGGAGCACAGGTCTTACTTGCCTCTCTTTCTGTGGAGAATACTGGGAGCAAGAGGAGTTCCCTTAAAGGGCACACAGGTTTTACTTGCCTCTCTTTCTCTGGAGAATTCTGGGAGCAAGAGGAGTTCCCTCAAAGGAGCACAGGTCTTACTTGCCTCTCTTTCTGTGGAGAATACTGGGAGCAAGAGGAGTTCCCTTAAAGGGCACACAGGTCTTACTTGCCTCTCTTTCTGTGGAGAATTCTTGGAGCAAGAGGAGTTCCCTCAAAGGAGCACAGGTCTTACTTGCCTCTCTTTCTGTGGAGAATACTGGGAGCAAGAGGAGTTCCCTTAAAGGGCACACAGGTTTTACTTGCCTCTCTTTCTCTGGAGAATTCTGGGAGCAAGAGGAGTTCCATCAAAGGAGCACAGGTCTTACTTGCCTCTCTTTCTCTGGAGAATTCTGGGAGCAAGAGGAGTTCCCTCAAAGGAGCACAGGACTTACTTGCCTCTCTTTCTCTGGAGAATTCTGGGAGCAAGAGGAGTTCCCTCAAAGGAGCACAGGTCTTGTTGCCTCTCTTTCTCTGGAGAATTCTGGGAGCAAGAGGAGTTCCCTCAAAGGAGCACAGGTCTTAGTTGCCTCTCTTTCTCTGGAGAATTCTGGGAGCAAGAGGAGTTCCCTTAAAGGGCGCACAGGTCTTACTTGCCTCTCTTTCTCTGGAGAATTCTGGGAGCAAGAGGAGTTCCCTCAAAGGAGCACAGGACTTACTTGCCTCTCTTTCTCTGGAGAATTCTGGGAGCAAGAGGAGTTCCCTCAAAGGAGCACAGGTCTTAGTTGCCTCTCTTTCTCTGGAGAATTCTGGGAGCAAGAGGAGTTCCCTTAAAGGGCACACAGGTCTTACTTGCCTCTCTTTCTCTGGAGAATTCTGGGAGCAAGAGGAGTTCCCTCAAAGGAGCACAGGACTTACTTGCCTCTCTTTCTCTGGAGAATTCTGGGAGCAAGAGGAGTTCCCTCAAAGGAGCACAGGTCTTAGTTGCCTCTCTTTCTCTGGAGAATTCTGGGAGCAAGAGGAGTTCCCTTAAAGGGCGCACAGGTCTTACTTGCCTCTCTTTCTCTGGAGAATTCTGGGAGCAAGAGGAGTTCCCTCAAAGGAGCACAGGACTTACTTGCCTCTCTTTCTCTGGAGAATTCTGGGAGCAAGAGGAGTTCCCTCAAAGGAGCACAGGTCTTACTTGCCTCTCTTTCTGTGGAGAATTCTGGGAGCAAGAGGAGTTCCCTCAAAAGAGCACAGGTCTTACTTGCCTCTCTTTCTCTGGAGAATTCTGGGAGCAAGAGGAGTTCCCTCAAAGGAGCACAGGACTTACTTGCCTCTCTTTCTCTGGAGAATTCTGGGAGCAAGAGGAGTTCCCTCAAAGGAGCACAGGACTTACTTGCCTCTCTTTCTATGGAGAATTCTGGGAGCAAGAGGAGTTCCCTCAAAGGAGCACAGGTCTTACTTGCCTCTCTTTCTGTGGAGAATTCTGGGAGGAAGAGGAGTTCCCTCAAAGGAGCACATGACTTACTTGCCTCTCTTTCTGTGGAGAATTCTGGGAGCAAGAGGAGTTCCCTCAAAGGAGCACAGGTCTTACTTGCCTCTCTTTCTCTGGAGAATTCTGGGAGCAAGAGGAGTTCCCTTAAAGGGCGCAAAGGTCTTACTTGCCTCTCTTTCTCTGGAGAATTCTGGGAGCAAGAAGAGTTCCCTTAAAGGGCACACAGGTCTTACTTGCCTCTCTTTCTCTGGAGAATTCTGGGAGCAAGAGGAGTTCCCTTAAAGAGCGCACAGGTCTTACTTGCCTCTCTTTCTGTGGAGAATTCTGGGAGCAAGAGGAGTTCCCTCAAAGGAGCACAGGACTTACTTGCCTCTCTTTCTCTGGAGAATTCTGGGAGCAAGAAGAGTTCCCTTAAAGGAGCACAGGACTTACTTGCCTCTCTTTCTCTGGAGAATTCTGGGAGCAAGAAGAGTTCCCTTAAAGGAGCACAGGTCTTACTTGCCTCTCTTTCTCTGGAGAATTCTGGGAGCAAGAGGAGTTCCCTCAAAGGAGCACAGGTCTTACTTGCCTCTCTTTCTCTGGAGAATTCTGGGAGCAAGAAGAGTTCCCTTAAAGGAGCACAGGACTTACTTGCCTCTCTTTCTCTGGAGAATTCTGGGAGCAAGAAGAGTTCCCTTAAAGGGCACACAGGTCTTACTTGCCTCTCTTTCTCTGGAGAATTCTGGGAGCAAGAGGAGTTCCCTTAAAGGGCGCACAGGTCTTACTTGCCTCTCTTTCTCTGGAGAATTCTGGGAGTAAGAAGAGTTCCCTTAAAGGAGCACAGGACTTACTTGCCTCTCTTTCTCTGGAGAATTCTGGGAGCAAGAAGAGTTCCCTTAAAGAGCGCACAGGTCTTACTTGCCTCTCTTTCTGTGGAGAATTCTGGGAGCAAGAGGAGTTCCCTCAAAGGAGCACAGGTCTTACTTGTCTCTCTTTCTCTGGAGAATTCTGGGAGCAAGAGGAGTTCCCTCAAAGGAGCACAGGTCTTACTTGTCTCTCTTTCTCTGGAGAATTCTGGGAGCAAGAGGAGTTCCCTCAAAGGAGCACAGGTCTTACTTGCCTCTCTTTCTGTGGAGAATTCTGGGAGCAAGAGGAGTTCCCTTAAAGGGCGCACAGGTCTTACTTGCCTCTCTTTCTCTGGAGAATTGTGGGAGCAAGAGGAGTTCCCTTAAAGGGCGCACAGGTCTTACTTGCCTCTCTTTCTCTGGAGAATTCTGGGAGTAAGAAGAGTTCCCTTAAAGGAGCACAGGACTTACTTGCCTCTCTTTCTCTGGAGAATTCTGGGAGCAAGAAGAGTTCCCTTAAAGAGCGCACAGGTCTTACTTGCCTCTCTTTCTGTGGAGAATTCTGGGAGCAAGAGGAGTTCCCTCAAAGGAGCACAGGTCTTACTTGTCTCTCTTTCTCTGGAGAATTCTGGGAGCAAGAGGAGTTCCCTCAAAGGAGCACAGGTCTTACTTGTCTCTCTTTCTCTGGAGAATTCTGGGAGCAAGAGGAGTTCCCTCAAAGGAGCACAGTTCTTACTTGCCTCTCTTTCTCTGGAGAATTCTGGGAGCAAGAGGAGTTCCCTTAAAGGGCGCACAGGTCTTACTTGCCTCTCTTTCTCTGGAGAATTCTGGGAGCAAGAGGAGTTCCCTTAAAGAGCGCACAGGTCTTACTTGCCTCTCTTTCTGTGGAGAATTCTGGGAGCAAGAGGAGTTCCCTCAAAGGAGCACAGGTCTTACTTGTCTCTCTTTCTGTGGAGATTTCTCAGAGCAGGAGGAGTTCTTTCAAAGGAGCACAAATCTTACTTGCCCTTCTACCTGTGGCGAATTCTGGGAGCAGGAGGAGTTCCCTCAAAGGGCGCACAGGACTAACTTGCCCCTCTTCCTGTGGAGAATACCAGGAGCAAGAGGTGTTACTTCAAAGGGCGCACAGGTTTACTTGCCCTTCTACCTGTGGATAATTCTGGGAGTAGGAGGAGTCCCCTTAAAGGGTGCAAAGGTCTTACTTGCCCCTCTTGATGTGGAGAATTCTGGGAGCAATAGGAGTTTCCTGAAAGGGCGGACAGGTTTCCGTTGGCCCACTTCCTGTGGAGAATTATGGGAGCAGGAGGAGTTCCCTGAAAGGAACACAGGACTTACTTGCCCCTATTCCTGTGGAAAATTCTGGGAGCAATAGGAGTTCCCTTAAAGGGCGCACAGGTCTTACTTGCCCCTCTTCCTGTGGAGAATTCTGGGCCAAGAAGACTTCCATTAAAGGGCGCACAGGTCTTACTTGCCCGTCTTCCTGTGGAGAATTATGAGGGCAGGAGGATTTCCCTTAAAGGGCGCACAGGTATTACTTTCCCCGCTTCCTGTGGAGAATTCTGGGAGCAGGAGGGGTTCTTTCAAAGGAACACAGGACTTACTTGCCCGATTTCCTCTGGAGAATTCTGGGAATAGGAGGAGTTCTTTCAAAGGAACACAGGTCTTAGTATCCTATCTTCCTGTGGAGCATTCTGGGATCAGGAGGAGTACTTACAAAGGAGCACAGGTCTTACTTGCTTCTCTCTGTGGAGAATTCTGGGAGTAAGAGGAGTTCCTTTTTTTTATTGTTATCACAACTATACAACAGTACGGATCACAAGTATATAAAAAAAGAACATACCAAGACCAACATTACAAAAAACATTACAACATTACAAAAAAACATTTAACATTATTATACTACATTTTCACACTAATCTATTAACAAAAGGCTTCCACAAAATCTTTGTATTTATATCCTCTCTTTAACCTATATGATAAGCTTTTTCCATCTTAATTCAATTCTCCTTAGTACAAATTCATAAATTCATTATTTCTTAATTTTCTTAGTCCAAGTCCAACTTAATAAATCTTTTTAAATCTTTTTAAACACTCCCATTCTGCCTCTCTTTCATCCACCATCTGATCACTTAAGCGTGCTGTTAATATATCCATTTCCATTGCCTCTGTTAAGTTTTCTATCCATTCCTCTATTGTAGGTATCCTCTGTGATCTCCAATACCTGGCAAATGTTGTTCTTGCTATTGTAGTCATATATAATATCAATCGTCTATATTTTGTTTCTACTTTTTTCTCTAGTATACCAGTCATATTCATTAGAAACAATAATGGATTTAACGGTATGTCAACTTGTAAGATTTCTGACATACACTTCTGAATTATTTTCCAAAATCTTTTAGTCTCTTCACATTCCCACCATGCATGGTAGAATGTACCTCTATGTTTATTACATTTCCAACACAATCCACTCCCAGCTGTATACATTTTATTTAATCTATTAGGGGATAGATACCATCGATGTTGTATTTTAATGTAGTTTTCTTTATAGTTTTGACATAGTGTGAAGGAATTTGTATCTCTCCATGCTTTTTCCCATAAATCCATATCAATTGTTTCTCCTATGTCTTGCGACCATTTTATCATGCATTGTTTTACTGTTTCAGTTTCTAGGTCTCTTTGTTTTAATATTTTATAATATTTTGATATATGGCCCTTTTTCCCATCAAACATAATATTATCAATCTCATTTCTTTTAGTTGTTAATTCATGTTCTTTTTTATCAATTCTAAACTTTTCCATTAATTGTCTTTGCAGTAGCCAATTTTTGTTAGTCAACTGTTCTATGTCTTGGTTGGTTTTCATTACTAATTTCCCGTTATCCTCCTTCAATAGTTCTTTATATGTTATCCAGCTTTGACCTTCCTGCCTAGTTCTTTTATAAAACGCTTCATGACTTGAGATCCATAGTGGCCATTGCATATAGAACATTCTTTTTATTTTCAACCAAACTTTAAATAGTGAATTTCTTATATAGTGATGGGAGAAATCGGAATTCGCTTTGATTTTTTCGTACCATAAAAAAGCGTGATAACCAAATCTCATTTTCGTACCCTCTAGTTCTAACAGTTCATCATTTTTTAATAAAACCCATTCTTCTAACCATTGGAGGCATGCCGCATAGTAATACAATTTCAAATTTGGTAGATTACAGCCTCCTTTCTTCTTTTCCTCTGTTAACAACTTCCATCTAATCCTCGTTTTTTTCCCCTGCCAAACAAAGTTGGTCAGGATTTTTTGCCATTTTTCAAAATAGATTTCTTTACACAGAATGGGTAGGTTTTGAAATAGGAAAATAAGTTTTGGTAGCACATTCATCTTTAAGATTTCCATTCTCCCCAGCAGAGAAAGACTCAGTTTTGACCACCTTAACAATTCCCTTTTGATCTCATTCCATACTTTTTCATAATTGTTATGATATAGTTCTATATTTTTATTCGTGAGATATATTCCTAAATATTTAGTTTTTTTGACCACTTTAAAGCCCGAAATGTTACCCAACTCTCGCTCTTCGCTTTCAGACATATTCTTAGTTATTATAGCTGTTTTCTTTACATTAAGCTTGAATCCTGCTACTTCGCCATAATTTTTTATCTTTTTTATTAGCTGTAGTATAGATTTATTTGGGTCTTCCAAAAAAATAATCAAGTCATCTGCGAATGCCTTCAGTTTGACATCAAATTTACCTATTCGAGCTCCTTTTATTTCGCTGTCATTTCTAATACTATTATTTAATGCTTCCAATGTTAAAATAAATAAAAGGGGTGACAAAGGACACCCCTGTCTAGTTCCTCTTGCTATTGAGATATATTCAGTTATGTCATTATTAATTAATATACGAGCTTTTTGTTTTTGATATATCGCATTTACCCAATTCAGGAACATTTCTCCGAGGTCCATTTTTTTAAATGTCTCTATCATAAAGCACCAATCCACCCTATCAAATGCCTTTTCTGCATCGACCATAATCATTGCGAATTTTTTTTCATTATTATGCTCATAATATTCTAATAGATTCAATACGGTTCTTATATTATCCCTTATTTGTCTACCTGGTATGAAACCATTTTGATCTTTATTTACCAATGTATCAACGCACTTCTTTAATCTATTTGATAGGATTAATGTGAAGATTTTATAGTCTGTGTTTGTTAGAGAGATTGGTCTAAAGTTGCCTACAGTATATCTCTCCTCTTCTCCTTTAGGGATCAACGCTATATAAGCTTCATTCCAAGATTCTGGAATTCCATTAAGATGTATATCGTTTAAAGTATCTTTAAGTGGTTCCAACAAGATTTCCTCCATCTTTTTATAAAATATTGCTGGCAAGCCGTCTGGCCCAGGAGCTTTTTGTGTTTTTAAATTTTTTATTGCTTCTCTCACTTCTTCTGAGGTGAATGTTTGATTTAGATAGCTCTTTTGGTTTTCATTTAACGCTATATTAATATTTTTATTAAGAAAGTTTACAGCCCTATTGATATTGTTTTCCATTGTTTCTTTTCTGTATAATTCTTTATAGTAATTAACAAATACTTTTTTTATATCGTTACAATTCGTTATTACTTTTCCATTTTCGTATATCTCTGTAATTATTTTTTTCTCTTTCTCTTTCCTTATTTTGGAGGACATTAGCTTTCCTGCTTTATTCCCTGATTCAAATTGTCTCTGTTTTAACATCCTTAATTTCCTTTCTATTTCTTTTGTAGCCATTATTTTAAGCTGTACTTTTATGTCTTCTATTTCACATTTTAGCCTTTTATCTCCTTTTCTTCTCCATTCTCTCTCCTTTTTATTTAAATCTTCCATTAATCTTTTTTCTTTTTCCTTCCTTATTTTATTCCTTTCATATTGTAATTTAATGAATACCCCTCTTATAACGGCTCTGCCAGCATCCCAAACAGTTTTATATGTGACATCTTCTGTTTTATTTTCCTTAAAATATAATTTTAGATTTTCCTGAACTTTTTCAACCAATTTCTCTTCTTTCAATATGTCTTCCTGTAGTCTCCATATATACTGTTTTTGTCCCTCCCATGTATTCAATATAATTAGATTATGGTCTGATTCATAGTTTGACATAATATCCATAGACTTTATGGTCAGCAATAAAGATTTTGACATTAAGAACATATCTATTCTTGAAAATGAGTCATGGACTTTTGAATAATATGTAAATTCCCTTGCATCCTGATACTTATATCTCCATACATCTTTTAAATTGAGATCTTCCATTATTCTAAAAAAAGATTTAGGCAGTTTTCCTTGGTGTTTTCCAATCGCCTTATTATTATTTGACTTTCTATCTTTAACTGGGTCAATGACAGCATTAAAGTCCCCTACTAAAATAATATTTTCATACTCTAATCCCAATATTTTCTGGTGCAATCTATCATAAAAAAGTTCTCTATCTTCCAATGGGGCATATATACCAATTATTAACAGCGTTTGATGCTGAGTCTTAATTTCTATTCCTAAATACATTCCTTGCTTATCACTTAGGATTTCTTTTGCTTGGAATTTCTTGTTCACATATATAGTTACTCCTTTCTTTTTTGTTTTGGATGTAGATGAAAAACTGTTTCCTAATTTAACATTGTCTAAAAATCTTATTTCTTCTTGCTTTATCCTTGTTTCCTGTAAGCATATTATATCAGCTTTACTTTTTTCTAGACGATGAAAAATCATATTCCTCTTATACTTTGAGTTAAGGCCTTTTATGTTCCATGAAATGATTTTAACCATTCTGTTATATAGAGAATATATATTTGTAGTTGATAACGTTTCTATAGCACTATATATTTAATAAAACAAACCAATTGCTTATTAATTGTTTTAATTACTTTCTGACTCCAGTACAATAAGTTGTTCCCCTTCACCAACAGTATTCTTTGTTTCTACTAAAGCCCTTTCCTCCTCGTTTCCCTTTCCTTTTTGTTTATAGGAGCTATTTTTCCATTCTCTTATATTACTTCTCTCTTCTCTTACATCTTTATGCTCCTTTTTCAATTTTTCTTCAATTTCGTTTGCTTTACTTATATTATCTATTTTATATCTTTTTTGTTTAAAAAAAAAGGATAAACCTTCTATTCTGTCCCATTTGTAATTTATTTCCAATTCATTTAATACTAGAACTAGTGATTTATACTTCTGTCTTTCAATCATGATTTGAGGGTGGATGTCTTTAAATATTTTCAATTCTACATCATCTACTATTAATTTATTTACATAGCTTTCTTGTATTATTAATTCCTTAAATTTAGTTCTAACAAAACAAATTGCAACATCCCTTGGTAACTTCCTGTCTTTCGCTTGCTGTGAGTTCACTCTAAATAATTTGTCTATTTCCAAATTCATAATTTCTTCTTCAATTCTAATAAAGTCTGCCAAAGGTTTAATTATTCTTTTTTCTAGATCTTCTCCAGATGTTTCTCTCAGTCCTCTTATTTTAATACACCTATCCCTATATCTCAATTCATTCATCCAATCCAATTTCTGTTGTGTTTCCTGTTTCTTTGATATCTCCATTGTTGTTTTCTCCATCATATTAGTTTTGTCTCTTAACTTTTCTATCTCTTTCTGATTTTTATTTAATTCAACTGAAAATTTATCCATTCTTTTCCCCATACCTTCTAGCTCTTTTTTTAAATCCTTCCTTATTTCTATCCTTGCTTCTTTAATCTCCTCTCTTATGTCCCTGATGGACTCTTTCAAATCTTCCTTCATTTCTTGTCTGTTCTCCCTTAGCTCCTGTCTTAAACTTTTTATTTCTTCTACCAATGCTGCAATGGGATCTACTATTTTTAATGTATCATCCCCTGTACTTCCTGAGCCTCTTCTTTGCATGAGAGTTTGGGTTTGTGTATAACTTTTTTAACCAATGCCATTTTCTCTATTTTCCCTTCTTTTTCAAACTTTTTCTTTAAGCTCCTTGTTTCCATAAATATTCCAAAATTGATCCAATCTTATTGTGTACCAAATGAAATCAGACCAATTAATCTCTATGTACTATTCACTCTTTTCAAACTCTTACCATTATAGCTCCTATTATAGATTGGACTTGTGAAAAGAAAATAAGCTTACTACAATCAGATTGAATGCAAAAAAAAAAAAAAAAAAAAATTGGTTCCCAATGCTTTTATGGTTATCTATTTTTTTTTAAAAGAAAAATACAAAAATTTGTTACTAGTTCTCTTAACTGTTCCTGTTCAACTAATTTCTATTATTTATATGGAAGTCAAATTACATTCCCCTACAGGGGTGGCATAGGAAGGGTGTCAGGGTTCTTAATTAGGTGTCCCTTCCCTATTGGATGGCACCTATCCAAGGGTTTTATTTGAAAAGACAAAAAAAACCCGCTTAAACCCCAAAGGTAATCCCCCTTGCTGAGGAGATTAAGGACGGGTAACTTACAGTCCCATTCCTACTAGAACCTTCCTTGCGAAGTAGAGTACCAGTTATATCTAACTGTTTTCTACTTCCTTGACTTTTCCATACCGGAAGACTATAACGGATAGAGAAGAAAAATAAAAAAGACTCTTTTAGGGCAATGGAGGGCTGATGTTCTCTGGGTCCTATGTCCTATGACCCGCTGTGCTCCTCCGCTTGCCGCCGCCGCTCGTGGAGGGTGGTGGTGTTTGCAGGGGCTTAAATGCCTCCCCGCGTCTCTCCTCCTCGCAGCCGCCGCCCGTGGGGGGTAGGTGTTTCCTGGGTCCTGTGGCCCGCTGTGCTCCTCCGCTTGCCGCCGCCGCTCGTGGAGGGTGGTGGTGTTTGCAGGGGCTTAAATGCCTCCCCGCGTCTCTCCTCCTCGCAGCCGCTGCCCATGGAGGGTAGGTGTTTCCTGGGTCCTGTGGCCCGCTGTGCTCCTCCGCTTGCTGCCGCCGCTCGTCGTAGTAAGAGGAGTTCCCTTAAAGGAGCACAGGTCTTACTTGCCTCTCTTTCTGTGGAGAATTCTGGGATCAAGAGGAGTTCCCTCAAAGGAGCACAGGTCTTACTTGCCTCTCTTTCTGTGGAGAATTCTGGGAGCAAGAGGAGTTCCCTCAAAGGAGCACAGCTCTTACTTGCCTCTCTTTCTCTGGAGAATTCTGGGAGCAAGAGGAGTTCCCTTAAAGGTTGCACAGGTCTTATTTGCCTCTCTTTCTGTGGAGAATTCTGGGAGCAAGAGGAGTTCCCTCAAAGGAGCACAGGTCTTACTTGCCTCTCTTTCTCTGGAGAATTCTGGGAGCAAAAGGAGTTCCCTTAAAGGGTGCACAGGTCTTACTTGCCTCTCTTTCTGTGGAGAATTCTGGGAGCAAGAGGAGTTCCCTCAAAGGAGCACAGGTCTTACTTGCCTCTCTTTCTCTGGAGAATTCTGGGAGCAAGAGGAGTTCCCTAAAAGGAGCACAGCTCTTACTTGCCTCTCTTTCTCTGGAGAATTCTGGGAGCAAGAGGAGTTCCCTCAAAGGAGCACAGGTCTTACTTGCCTCTCTTTCTGTGGAGAATTCTGGGAGCAAGAGGAGTTCCCTCAAAAGAGCACAGGTCTTACATGCCTCTCTTTCTGTGGAGAATTCTGGGAGCAAGAGGAGTTCCGTTAAAGGGTGCACAGGTCTTACTTGCCTCTCTTTCTCTGGAGAATTCTGGGAGCAAGAGGAGTTCCCTTAAAGGGTGCACAGGTCTTACTTGCCTCTCTTTCTGTGGAGAATTCTGGGAGCAAGAGGAGTTCCCTTAAAGGGCGCACAGGTCTTACTTGCCTCTATTTCTGTGGAGAATTCTGGGAGCAAGAGGAGATCCCTGAAAGGAGCACAGGTCTTACGTGCCTCTCTTTCTGTGGAGAATTCTGGGAGCAAGAGGAGTTCCCTTAAAGGGCGCACAGGTCTTACTTGCCTCTCTTTCTGTGGAGAATTCTGGGAGCAAGAGGAGTTCCCTTAAAGGGCGCACAGGTCTTACTTGCCTCTCTTTCTGTAGAGAATTCTGGGAGCAAGAGGAGATCCCTGAAAGGAGCACAGGTCTTACGTGCCTCTCTTTCTGTGGAGAATTCTGGGAGCAAGAGGAGTTCCCTTAAAGGGCGCACAGGTCTTACTTGCCTCTCTTTCTGTGGAGAATTCTGGGAGCAAGAGGAGTTCCCTTAAAGGGCGCACAGGTCTTACTTGCCTCTCTTTCTGTGGAGAATTCTGGGAGCAAGAGGAGATCCCTGAAAGGAGCACAGGTCTTACGTGCCTCTCTTTCTGTGGAGAATTCTGGGAGCAAGAGGAGTTCCCTTAAAGGGCGCACAGGTCTTACTTGCCTCTCTTTCTGTAGAGAATTCTGGGAGCAAGAGGAGTTCCCCCAAAAGAGCACAGGTCTTACTTGCCTCTCTTTCTCTGGAGAATTCTGGGAGCAAGAGGAGATCCCTGAAAGGAGCACAGGTCTTACTTGCCTCTCTTTCTGTGGAGAATTCTGGGAGGAAGAGGAGTTCCCTCAAAAGAGCACAGGTCTTACTTGCCTCTCTTTCTCTGGAGAATTCTGGGAGCAAGAGGAGTTCCCTTAAAGGGCGCACAGGTCTTACTTGCCTCTCTTTCTGTGGAGAATTCTGGGAGCAAGAGGAGTTCCCTCAAAGGAGCACAGGTCTTACTTGCCTCTCTTTCTGTGGAGAATTCTGGGAGCAAGAGGAGTTCCCTCAAAGGAGCACAGGTCTTACTTGCCTCTCTTTCTGTGGAGAATTCTGGGAGCAAGAGGAGTTCCCTCGAAGGAGCACAGGTCTTACTTGCCTCTCTTTCTGTGGAGAATTCTTGGAGCAAGGGGAGTTCCCTCAAAAGAGCACAGGTTTTACTTGCCTCTCTTTCTGTGGAGAATTCTGGGAGCAAGAGGAGTTCCCTTAAAGGGCGCACAGGTCTTACTTGCCTCTCTTTCTGTGGAGAATTCTGGGAGCAAGAGGAGTTCCCTTAAACGGCGCACAGGTCTTACTTGCCTCTCTTTCTGTGGAGAATTCTGGGAGCAAGAGGAGTTCCCTAAAAGGGCGCACAGGTCTTACTTGCCTCTCTTTCTGTGGAGAATTCTGGGAGCAAGAGGAGTTCCCTAAAAGGGCACACAGGTCTTACTTGCCTCTCTTTCTGTGGAGAATTCTGGGAGCAAGAGGAGTTCCCTTAAAGGGCGCACAGGTCTTACTTGCCTCTCTTTCTGTGGAGAATTCTGGGAGCAAGAGGAGTTCCCTTAAACGGCGCACAGGTCTTACTTGCCTCTCTTTCTGTGGAGAATTCTGGGAGCAAGAGGATTTCCTTCAAAGGGCTCTCAGGTCTTACTTGCCTCTCTTTCTGTGGAGAATTCTGGGAGCAAGAGGAGTTCCCTGAAAGGAGCACAGGTCTTACTTGCCTCTCTTTCTGTGGAGAATTCTGGGAGCAAGAGGAGTTCCCTCAAAGGAGCACAGGTCTTACTTGCCTCTCTTTCTGTGGAGAATTCTGGGAGCAAGAGGAGTTCCCTCAAAGGAGCACAGGTGTTACTTGCCTCTCGTTCTGTGGAGAATTCTGGGAGCAAGAGGAGTTCCCTCAAAGGAGCACAGGTCTGACTTGCCTCTCTTTCTGTGGAGAATTCTGGGAGCAAGAGGAGTTCCCTTAAGGGGCGCACAGGTCAGGGATGATGGGAGTTGTAGCTCTTCACCTCTGGCTCGAACTCACCACCTTGTTACGCACCGGTGCTGACCGGTTTTATCCAGTGGTTAAAGCTTTGCTATAAAGCAGCAGAGTTACAGAGAATAGGCTGAAGACCCTGACAAACTTTCCAAGCCTTCTCACTCTTGCTTCCACAGAAGTCTTCACACTTCTTCAGGATCCAGCTGGCTCTTGTATCTTCACTCAAGACACCAGACAACTCAGTAGTCTTATGTAAAAGATCTACTTTATTCTACTATATACAGCTCCAAAACTATCCAACACAACTCCAATACTCCCCAGTACTATCCACTACTCCCCACTACTACTCCCCACTACTACTACCCACACAATACATTGGGACTCATAGCTATTATTATAGTCACTGGAAAACACCACCCACTCTTGTCAGTTTCCACCCAGTGGGCGTATACAACCATTTTCATTGGTTCTCTCGGTTCATCCCATCATTAATGATTTCATCATTTCACCTTGTCCACTTTAACAATTCTCAGGTGTGTTCAATTATCCACTTTGCATTTCTGTCCTTGGCATTTAGGACTTGCTAATTACATTACCTATTACACCTGTGTGGCTCCTAATTGCTTTTGCTGAGTCATCCTGACTCTCACATACATGTTTTATTTCTTTCACTGTATATCCCATGCTGCTTTTTCCTTAACATTACTTGCCTCTCTTTCTCTGTAGAATTCTGGGAGCAAGAGGAGTTCCCTTAAAGGGCGCACAGGTCTTACGTGCCTCTCTTTCTGTGGAGAATTCTGGGAACAAGAGGAGTTCCCTTAAAGGGCGCACAGGTCTTACTTGCCTCTCTTTCTGTAGAGAATTCTGGGAGCAAGAGGAGTTCCCTCAAAAGAGCACAGGTCTTACTTGCCTCTCTTTCTCTGGAGAATTCTGGGAGCAAGAGGAGATCCCTGAAAGGAGCACAGGTCTTACTTGCCTCTCTTTCTGTGGAGAATTCTGGGAGGAAGAGGAGTTCCCTCAAAAGAGCACAGGTCTTACTTGCCTCTCTTTCTCTGGAGAATTCTGGGAGCAAGAGGAGTTCCCTCAAAAGAGCACAGGTCTTACTTGCCTCTCTTTCTCTGGAGAATTCTGGGAGCAAGAGGAGTTCCCTTAAAGGGCGCACAGGTCTTACTTGCCTCTCTTTCTGTGGAGAATTCTGGGAGCAAGAGGAGTTCCCTCAAAGGAGCACAGGTCTTACTTGCCTCTCTTTCTGTGGAGAATTCTGGGAGCAAGAGGAGTTCCCTGAAAAGAGCACAGGTCTTACTTGCCTGTCTTTCTGTGGAGAATTCTGGGAGCAAGAGGAGTTCCCTCAAAGGAGCACAGGTCTTACTTGCCTCTCTTTCTGTGGAGAATTCTTGGAGCAAGGGGAGTTCCCTCAAAGGAGCACAGGTCTTACTTGCCTCTCTTTCTGTGGAGAATTCTGGGAGCAAGAGGAGTTCCCTTAAAGGGCACACAGGTCTTACTTGCCTCCCTTTCTCTGGAGAATTGTGGGAGCAAGAGGAGTTCCCTTAAAGGGCGCACAGGTCTTACTTGCCTCTCTTTCTGTGGAGAATTCTGGGAGCAAGAGGAGTTCCCTCAAAGAGCATAGGTCTTACTTGCCTCTCTTTCTGTGGAGAATTCTGGGAGCAAGAGGAGTTCCCTTAAAGGGCACACAGGTCTTACTTGCCTCTCTTTCTGTGGAGAATTCTGGGAGCAAGAGGAGTTCCCTTAAAGGGCGCACAGGTCTTACTTGCCTCTCTTTCTGTAGAGAATTCTGGGAGCAAGAGGAGTTCCCTTAAAGGGCGCACAGGTCTTACTTGCCTCTCTTTCTGTGGAGAATTCTGCGAGCAAGAGGAGTTCCCTTAAAGGAGCACAGGTCTTACTTGCCTCTCTTTCTCTGGAGAATTCTGGGAGCAAGAGGAGTTCCCTTAAAGGAGCACAGGTCTTACTTGCCTCTCTTTCTCTGGAGAATTCTGGGAGCAAGAGGAGTTCCCTTAAAGGGCGCACAGGTCTTACTTGCCTCTCTTTCTGTGGAGAATTCTGGGAGCAAGAGGAGTTCCCTTAAAGGGCGCACAGGTCTTACTTGCCTCTCTTTTTCTGGAGAATTCTGGGAGCAAGAGGAGTTCCCTCAAAGGAGCACAGGTCTTACTTGCCTCTCTTTCTGTGGAGAATTCTGGGAGCAAGAGGAGTTCCCTTAAAGGGCGCACAGGTCAGGGATGATGGGAGTTGTAGCTCTTCACCTCTGGCTCGAACTCACCACCTTGTTACGCACCGGCGCTGACCGGTTTTATCCAGTGGTTAAAGCTTTGCTATAAAGCAGCAGAGTTACAGAGAATAGGCTGAAGACCCTGACAAACTTTCCAAGCCTTCTCACTCTTGCTTCCACAGAAGTCTTCACACTTCTTCAGGATCCAGCTGGCTCTTGTATCTTCACTCAAGACACCAGACAACTCAGTAGTCTTATATAAAAGATCTACTTTATTCTACTATATACAGCTCCAAAACTATCCAACACAACTCCAATACTCCCCACTACTATCCACTACTCCCCACTACTACTCCCCACTACTACTACCCACACAATACATTGGGACTCATAGCTATTATTATAGTCACTGGAAAACACCACCCACTCTTGTCAGTTTCCACCCAGTGGGCGTGTACAACCATTTTCATTGGTTCTCTCGGTTCATCCCATAATTAATGATTTCATCATTTCACCTTGTCCACTTTAACAATTCTCAGGTGTGTTCAATTATCCACTTTGCATTTCTGTCCTTGGCATTTAGGACTTGCTAATTACATTACCTATTACACCTGTGTGGCTCCTAATTGCTTTTGCTGAGTCATCCTGACTCTCACATACATGTTTTATTTCTTTCACTGTATATCCCATGCTGCTTTTTCCTTAACATTACTTGCCTCTCTTTCTCTGGAGAATTCTGGGAGCAAGAGGAGTTCCCTTAAAGGGCGCACAGGTCTTACGTGCCTCTCTTTCTGTGGAGAATTCTGGGAGCAAGAGGAGTTCCCTTAAAGGGCGCACAGGTCTTACTTGCCTCTCTTTCTGTGGAGAATTCTGGGAGCAAGAGGAGTTCCCTCAAAGGAGCACAGGTCTTACTTGCCTCTCTTTCTGTGGAGAATTCTGGGAGCAAGAGGAGTTCCCTCAAAGGAGCACAGGTCTTACTTGCCTCTCTTTCTGTGGAGAATTCTGGGAGCAAGAGGAGTTCCCTTAAAGGAGCACAGGTCTTACTTGCCTCTCTTTCTCTGGAGAATTCTGGGAGCAAGAGGAGTTCCCTCAAAGGAGCACAGGTCTTACTTGCCTCTCTTTCTCTGGAGAATTCTGGGAGCAAGAGGAGTTCCCTGAAAGGAACACAGGTCTTACTTGCCTCTCTTTCTCTGGAGAATTCTGGGAGCAAGAGGAGTTCCCTCAAAGGAGCACAGGTCTTACTTGCCTCTCTTTCTCTGGAGAATTCTGGGAGCAAGAGGAGTTCCCTGAAAGGAACACAGGTCTTACTTGCCTCTCTTTCTCTGGAGAATTCTGGGAGCAAGAGGAGTTCCCTTAAAGGGCACACAGGTCTTACTTGCCTCTCTTTCTGTGGAGAATTCTGGGAGCAAGAGGAGTTCCCTGAAAGGAACACAGGTCTTACTTGCCTCTCTTTCTCTGGAGAATTCTGGGAGCAAGAGGAGTTCCCTCAAAGGAGCACAGGTCTTACTTGCCTCTCTTTCTCTGGAGAATTCTGGGAGGAAGAGGAGTTCCCTTAAACGGCGCACAGGTCTTACTTGCCTCTCTTTCTGTGGAGAATTCTGGGAGCAAGAGGAGTTCCCTCGAAGGAGCACAGGTCTTACTTGCCTCTCTTTCTGTGGAGAATTCTTAGAGCAAGGGGAATTCCCTCAAAGGAGCACAGGTCTTACTTGCCTCTCTTTCTGTGGAGAATTCTGGGAGCAAGAGGAGTTCCCTCAAAGGAGCACAGGACTTACTTGCCTCTCTTTCTCTGGAGAATTCTGGGAGCAAGAGGAGTTCCCTCAAAGAGCACAGGTCTTACTTGCCTCTCTTTCTGTGGAGAATTCTGGGAGCAAGAGGAATTCCCTTAAAGGGTGCACTGGTCTTACTTGCCTCTCTTTCTCTGGAGAATTCTGGGAGCAAGAGGAGTTCCCTTAAAGGGCGCACAGGTCTTACTTGCCTCTCTTTCTGTGGAGAATTCTGCGAGCAAGAGGAGTTCCCTTAAAGGGCGCACAGGTCTTACTTGCCTCTCTTTCTGTGGAGAATTCTGGGAGCAAAAGGAGTTCCCTTAAAGGGCACACAGGTCTTACTTGCCTCTCTTTCTGTGGAGAATTCTGGGAGCAAGAGGAGTTCCCTTAAAGGGCGCACAGGTCTTACTTGCCTCTCTTTCTCTGGAGAATTCTGGGAGCAAGAGGAGTTCCCTGAAAGGAGCACAGGTCTTACTTGCCTCTCTTTCTGTGGAGAATTCTGGGAGCAAGAGGAGTTCCCTTAAAGGGCGCACAGGTCAGGGATGATGGGAGTTGTAGCTCTTCCCCTCTGGCTCGAACTCACCACCTTGTTACGCACCGGCGCTGACCAGTTTTATCCAGTGGTTAAAGCTTTGCTCTAAAGCAGCAGAGTTACAGAGAATAGGCTGAAGACCCTGACAAACTCTCCAAGCCTTCTCACTCTTGCTTCCACAGAAGTCTTCACACTTCTTCAGGATCCAGCTGGCTCTTGTATCTTCACTCAAGACACCAGACAACTCAGTAGTCTTATATAAAAGATCTACTTTATTCTACTATATACAGCTCCAAAATTATCCAACACAACTCCAATACTCCCCACTACTATCGACTACTCCCCACTACTACTCCCCACTACTACTACCCACACAATACATTGGGACTCATAGCTATTATTATAGTCACTGGAAAAGACCACCCACTCTTGTCAGTTTCCACCCAGTGGGCGTGTACAACCATTTTCATTGGTTCTCTCGGTTCATCCCATAATTAATGATTTCATCATTTCACCTTGTCCACTTTAACAATTCTCAGGTGTGTTCAATTATTCACTTTGCATTTCTGTCCTTGGCATTTAGGACTTGCTAATTACATTACCTATTACACCTGTGTGGCTCCTAATTGCTTTTGCTGAGTCATCCTGACTCTCACATACATGTTTTATTTCTTTCACTGTATATCCCATGCTGCTTTTTCCTTAACATTACTTGCCTCTCTTTCTCTGGAGAATTCTGGGAGCAAGAGGAGTTCCCTCAAAGGAGCACAGGACTTACTTGCCTCTCTTTCTGTGGAGAATTCTGGGAGCAAGAGGAGTTCCCTTAAAGGGCGCACAGGTCTTACTTGCCTCTCTTTCTATGGAGAATTCTGGGAGCAAGAGGAGTTCCCTTAAAGGGCGCACAGGTCTTACTTGCCTCTCTTTCTGTGGAGAATTCTGGGAGCAAGAGGAGTTCCCTTAAAGGGCGCACAGGTCTTACTTGCCTCTCTTTCTCTGGAGAATTCTGGGAGCAAGAGGAGTTCCCTTAAAGGGCGCACAGGTCTTACTTGCCTCTCTTTCTCTGGAGAATTCTGGGAGCAAGAGGAGTTCCCTCAAAGGAGCACAGGACTTACTTGCCTCTCTTTCTGTGGAGAATTCTGGGAGCAAGAGGAGTTCCCTTAAAGGGCGCACAGGTCTTACTTGCCTCTCTTTCTATGGAGAATTCTGGGAGCAAGAGGAGTTCCCTTAAAGGGCGCACAGGTCTTACTTGCCTCTCTTTCTGTGGAGAATTCTGGGAGCAAGAGGAGTTCCCTCAAAGGAGCACAGGTCTTACTTGCCTCTCTTTCTGTGGAGAATTCTGGGAGCAAGAGGAGTTCCCTCAAAGGAGCACAGGTCTTACTTGACTCTCTTTCTGTGGAGAATTCTGGCAGCAAGAGGAGTTCCCTTAAAGGGTGCACAGGTCTTACTTGCCTCTCTTTCTCTGGAGAATTCTGGGAGCAAGAGGAGTTCCCTTAAAGGGCGCACAGGTTTTACTTGCCTCTCTTTCTGTGGAGAATTCTGGGAGGAAGAGGAGTTCCCTCAAAGGAGCACATGACTTACTTGCCTCTCTTTCTCTGGAGAATTCTGGGAGCAAGAGGAGTTCCCTCAAAGGAGCACAGGTCTTACTTGCCTTTCTTTCTGTGGAGAATTCTGGGAGCAAGAGGAGTTCCCTCAAAAGAGCACAGGCTTACTTGCGTCTCTTTCTCTGGAGAATTCTGGGAGCAAGAGGAGTTCCCTTAAAGGACGCACAGGTCTTACTTGCCTCTCTTTCTGTGGAGAATTCTGGGAGCAAGAGGAGTTCCCTCGAAGGAGCACAGGTCTTACTTGCCTCTCTTTCTGTGGAGAATTCTTAGAGCAAGGGGAATTCCCTCAAAGGAGCACAGGTCTTACTTGCCTCTCTTTCTGTGGAGAATTCTGGGAGCAAGAGGAGTTCCCTTAAAGGGCGCACAGGTCTTACTTGCCTCTCTTTCTCTGGAGAATTCTGGGAGCAAGAGGAGTTCCCTTAAAGGAGCACAGGTCTTACTTGCCTCTCTTTCTGTGGAGAATTCTGGGAGCAAGAGGAGTTCCCTTAAAGGGCGCACAGGTCTTACTTGCCTCTCTTTCTCTGGAGAATTCTGGGAGCAAGAGGAGTTCCCTCAAAGGAGCACAGGTCTTACTTGCCTCTCTTTCTGTGGAGAATTCTGGGAGCAAGAGGAGTTCCCTTAAAGGAGCACAGGTCTTACTTGCCTCTCTTTCTGTGGAGAATTCTTAGAGCAAGGGGAGTTCCCTCAAAGGAGCACAGGTCTTAGTTGCCTCTCTTTCTCTGGAGAATTCTGGGAGCAAGAGTAGTTCCCTCAAAGGAGCACAGGTCTTAGTTGCCTCTCTTTCTCTGGAGAATTCTGGGAGCAAGAGGAGTTCCCTTAAACGGCGCACAGGTCTTACTTGCCTCTCTTTCTGTGGAGAATTCTGGGAGCAAGAGGAGTTCCCTTAAAGGACGCACAGGTCTTACTTGCCTCTCTTTCTGTGGAGAATTCTGGGAGCAAGAGGAGTTCCCTTAAAGGGCGCACAGGTCTTACTTGCCTCTCTTTCTGTGGAGAATTCTGGGAGCAAGAGGAGTTCCCTTAAAGGGCGCACAGGTCTTACTTGCCTCTCTTTCTCTGGAGAATTCTGGGAGCAAGAGGAGTTCCCTGAAAGGAGCACAGGTCTTACTTGCCTCTCTTTCTGTGGAGAATTCTGCGAGCAAGAGGAGTTCCCTTAAAGGGCACACAGGTCTTACTTGCCTCTCTTTCTGTGGAGAATTCTGGGAGCAAGAGGAGTTCCCTTAAAGGGCGCACAGGTCTTACTTGCCTCTCTTTCTCTGGAGAATTCTGGGAGCAAGAGGAGTTCCCTGAAAGGAGCACAGGTCTTACTTGCCTCTCTTTCTGTGGAGAATTCTGGGAGCAAGAGGAGTTCCCTTAAAGGGCGCACAGGTCAGGGATGATGGGAGTTGTAGCTCTTCACCTCTGGCTCGAACTCACCACCTTGTTACGCACCGGTGCTGACCGGTTTTATCCAGTGGTTAAAGCTTTGCTATAAAGCAGCAGAGTTACAGAGAATAGGCTGAAGACCCTGACAAACTTTCCAAGCCTTCTCACTCTTGCTTCCACAGAAGTCTTCACACTTCTTCAGGATCCAGCTGGCTCTTTTATCTTCACTCAAGACACCAGACAACTCAGTAGTCTTATGTAAAAGATCTACTTTATTCTACTATATACAGCTCCAAAACTATCCAACACAACTCCAATACTCCCCACTACTATCCACTACTCCCCACTACTACTCCCCACTACTACTACCCACACAATACATTGGGACTCATAGCTATTATTATAGTCACTGGAAAACACCACCCACTCTTGTCAGTTTCCACCCAGTGGGCGTGTACAACCATTTTCATTGGTTCTCTCGGTTCATCCCATCATTAATGATTTCATCATTTCACCTTGTCCACTTTAACAATTCTCAGGTGTGTTCAATTATCCACTTTGCATTTCTGTCCTTGGCATTTAGGACTTGCTAATTACATTACCTATTACACCTGTGTGGCTCCTAATTGCTTTTGCTGAGTCATCCTGACTCTCACATACATGTTTTATTTCTTTCACTGTATATCCCATGCTGCTTTTTCCTTAACATTACTTGCCTCTCTTTCTCTGTAGAATTCTGGGAGCAAGAGGAGTTCCCTCAAAAGAGCAGAGGTCTTACATGCCTCTCTTTCTCTGGAGAATTCTGGGAGCAAGAGGAGATCCCTGAAAGGAGCACAGGTCTTACTTGCCTCTCTTTCTGTGGAGAATTCTGGGAGGAAGAGGAGTTCCCTCAAAAGAGCACAGGACTTACTTGCCTCTCTTTCTCTGGAGAATTCTGGGAGCAAGAGGAGTTCCCTCAAAAGAGCACAGGTCTTACTTGCCTCTCTTTCTCTGGAGAATTCTGGGAGCAAGAGGAGTTCCCTCAAAAGAGCACAGGTCTTACTTGCCTCTCTTTCTCTGGAGAATTCTGGGAGCAAGAGGAGTTCCCTCAAAAGAGCACAGGTCTTACTTGCCTCTCTTTCTCTGGAGAATTCTGGGAGCAAGAGGAGTTCCCTCAAAAGAGCACAGGTCTTACTTGCCTCTCTTTCTCTGGAGAATTCTGGGAGCAAGAGGAGTTCCCTTAAAGGGCGCACAGGTCTTACTTGCCTCTCTTTCTGTGGAGAATTCTGGGAGCAAGAGGAGTTCCCTCAAAGGAGCACAGGTCTTACTTGCCTCTCTTTCTGTGGAGAATTCTGGGAGCAAGAGGAGTTCCCTCAAAGGAGCACAGGTCTTACTTGCCTCTCTTTCTGTGGAGAATTCTGGGAGCAAGAGGAGTTCCCTCGAAGGAGCACAGGTCTTACTTGCCTCTCTTTCTGTGGAGAATTCTTGGAGCAAGGGGAGTTCCCTCAAAAGAGCACAGGTCTTACTTGCCTCTCTTTCTCTGGAGAATTCTGGGAGCAAGAGGAGTTCCCTTAAAGGGCACACAGGTCTTACTTGCCTCCCTTTCTCTGGAGAATTGTGGGAGCAAGAGGAGTTCCCTTAAAGGGCGCACAGGTCTTACTTGCCTCTCTTTCTGTGGAGAATTCTTGGAGCAAGAGGAGTTCCCTTAAACGGCGCACAGGTCTTACTTGCCTCTCTTTCTGTGGAGAATTCTGGGAGCAAGAGGAGTTCCCTCAAAGAGCACAGGTCTTACTTGCCTCTCTTTCTGTGGAGAATTCTGGGAGCAAGAGGAGTTCCCTTAAAGGGCACACAGGTCTTACTTGCCTCTCTTTCTGTGGAGAATTCTGGGAGCAAGAGGAGTTCCCTTAAAGGGCGCACAGGTCTTACTTGCCTCTCTTTCTGTAGAGAATTCTGGGAGCAAGAGGAGTTCCCTTAAAGGGCGCACAGGTCTTACTTGCCTCTCTTTCTGTGGAGAATTCTGCGAGCAAGAGGAGTTCCCTTAAAGGGCACACAGGTCTTACTTGCCTCTCTTTTTCTGGAGAATTCTGGGAGCAAGAGGAGTTCCCTCAAAGGAGCACAGGTCTTACTTGCCTCTCTTTCTGTGGAGAATTCTGGGAGCAAGAGGAGTTCCCTTAAAGGGCGCACAGGTCAGGGATGATGGGAGTTGTAGCTCTTCACCTCTGGCTCGAACTCACCACCTTGTTACGCACCGGCGCTGACCGGTTTTATCCAGTGGTTAAAGCTTTGCTATAAAGCAGCAGAGTTACAGAGAATAGGCTGAAGACCCTGACAAACTTTCCAAGCCTTCTCACTCTTGCTTCCACAGAAGTCTTCACACTTCTTCAGGATCCAGCTGGCTCTTGTATCTTCACTCAAGACACCAGACAACTCAGTAGTCTTATATAAAAGATCTACTTTATTCTACTATATACAGCTCCAAAACTATCCAACACAACTCCAATACTCCCCACTACTATCCACTACTCCCCACTACTACTCCCCACTACTACTACCCACACAATACATTGGGACTCATAGCTATTATTATAGTCACTGGAAAACACCACCCACTCTTGTCAGTTTCCACCCAGTGGGCGTGTACAACCATTTTCATTGGTTCTCTCGGTTCATCCCATAATTAATGATTTCATCATTTCACCTTGTCCACTTTAACAATTCTCAGGTGTGTTCAATTATCCACTTTGCATTTCTGTCCTTGGCATTTAGGACTTGCTAATTACATTACCTATTACACCTGTGTGGCTCCTAATTGCTTTTGCTGAGTCATCCTGACTCTCACATACATGTTTTATTTCTTTCACTGTATATCCCATGCTGCTTTTTCCTTAACATTACTTGCCTCTCTTTCTCTGGAGAATTCTGGGAGCAAGAGGAGTTCCCTCAAAGGAGCACAGGTCTTACTTGCCTCTCTTTCTGTGGAGAATTCTGGGAGCAAGAGGAGTTCCCTCAAAGGAGCACAGGTCTTACTTGCCTCTCTTTCTCTGGAGAATTCTGGGGGCAAGAGGAGTTCCCTTAAAGGAGCACAGGTCTTACTTGCCTCTCTTTCTCTGGAGAATTCTGGGAGCAAGAGGAGTTCCCTCAAAGGAGCACAGGTCTTACTTGCCTCTCTTTCTCTGGAGAATTCTGGGAGCAAGAGGAGTTCCCTGAAAGGAACACAGGTCTTACTTGCCTCTCTTTCTCTGGAGAATTCTGGGAGCAAGAGGAGTTCCCTCAAAGGAGCACAGGTCTTACTTGCCTCTCTTTCTCTGGAGAATTCTGGGAGCAAGAGGAGTTCCCTGAAAGGAACACAGGTCTTACTTGCCTCTCTTTCTCTGGAGAATTCTGGGAGCAAGAGGAGTTCCCTCAAAAGAGCAGAGGTCTTACTTGCCTCTCTTTCTCTGGAGAATTCTGGGAGCAAGAGGAGTTCCCTGAAAGGAACACAGGTCTTACTTGCCTCTCTTTCTCTGGAGAATTCTGGGAGCAAGAGGAGTTCCCTCAAAGGAGCACAGGTCTTACTTGCCTCTCTTTCTCTGGAGAATTCTGGGAGGAAGAGGAGTTCCCTTAAACGGCGCACAGGTCTTACTTGCCTCTCTTTCTGTGGAGAATTCTGGGAGCAAGAGGAGTTCCCTCGAAGGAGCACAGGTTTTACTTGCCTCTCTTTCTGTGGAGAATTCTTAGAGCACGGGGAATTCCCTCAAAGGAGCACAGGTCTTACTTGCCTCTCTTTCTGTGGAGAATTCTTAGAGCAAGGGGAATTCCCTCAAAGGAGCACAGGTCTTACTTGCCTCTCTTTCTGTGGAGAATTCTTAGAGCAAGGGGAATTCCCTCAAAGGAGCACAGGTCTTACTTGCCTCTCTTTCTGTGGAGAATTCTGGGAGCAAGAGGAGTTCCCTCAAAGGAGCACAGGTCTTACTTGCCTCTCTTTCTGTGGAGAATTCTGGGAGCAAGAGGAGTTCCCTTAAAGGGCGCACAGGTCTTACTTGCCTCTCTTTCTCTGGAGAATTCTGGGAGCAAGAGGAGTTCCCTTAAAGGAGCACAGGTCTTACTTGCCTCTCTTTCTGTGGAGAATTCTTAGAGCAAGGGGAGTTCCCTCAAAGGAGCACAGGTCTTACTTGCCTCTCTTTCTGTGGAGAATTCTGCGAGCAAGAGGAGTTCCCTTAAAGGGCGCACAGGTCTTACTTGCCTCTCTTTCTGTGGAGAATTCTGGGAGCAAGAGGAGTTCCCTTAAAGGGCGCACAGGTCTTACTTGCCTCTCTTTCTCTGGAGAATTCTGGGAGCAAGAGGAGTTCCCTTAAAGGGCGCACAGGTCTTACTTGCCTCTCTTTCTCTGGAGAATTCTGGGAGCAAGAGGAGTTCCCTTAAAGGGCGCACAGGTCAGGGATGATGGGAGTTGTAGCTCTTCCCCTCTGGCTCGAACTCACCACCTTGTTACGCACCGGCGCTGACCAGTTTTATCCAGTGGTTAAAGCTTTGCTCTAAAGCAGCAGAGTTACAGAGAATAGGCTGAAGACCCTGACAAACTCTCCAAGCCTTCTCACTCTTGCTTCCACAGAAGTCTTCACACTTCTTCAGGATCCAGCTGGCTCTTGTATCTTCACTCAAGACACCAGACAACTCAGTAGTCTTATATAAAAGATCTACTTTATTCTACTATATACAGCTCCAAAACTATCCAACACAACTCCAATACTCCGCACTACTATCGACTACTCCCCACTACTACTCCCCACTACTACTACCCACACAATACATTGGGACTCATAGCTATTATTATAGTCACTGGAAAAGACCACCCACTCTTGTCAGTTTCCACCCAGTGGGCGTGTACAACCATTTTCATTGGTTCTCTCGGTTCATCCCATAATTAATGATTTCATCATTTAACCTTGTCCACTTTAACAATTCTCAGGTGTGTTCAATTATTCACTTTGCATTTCTGTCCTTGGCATTTAGGACTTGCTAATTACATTACCTATTACACCTGTGTGGCTCCTAATTGCTTTTGCTGAGTCATCCTGACTCTCACATACATGTTTTATTTCTTTCACTGTATATCCCATGCTGCTTTTTCCTTAACATTACTTGCCTCTCTTTCTCTGGAGAATTCTGGGAGCAAGAGGAGTTCCCTCAAAGGAGCACAGGACTTACTTGCCTCTCTTTCTCTGGAGAATTCTGGGAGCAAGAGGAGTTCCCTCAAAGGAGCACAGGTCTTACTTGCCTCTCTTTCTGTGGAGAATTCTGGGAGCAAGAGGAGTTCCCTCAAAGGAGCACAGGACTTACTTGCCTCTCTTTCTGTGGAGAATTCTGGGAGCAAGAGGAGTTCCCTCAAAAGAGCACAGGTCTTACTTGCCTCTCTTTCTCTGGAGAATTCTGGGAGCAAGAGGAGTTCCCTCAAAGGAGCACAGGACTTACTTGCCTCTCTTTCTGTGGAGAATTCGGGGAGCAAGAGGAGTTCCCTTAAAGGGCGCACAGGTCTTACTTGCCTCTCTTTCTATGGAGAATTCTGGGAGCAAGAGGAGTTCCCTTAAAGGGCGCACAGGTCTTACTTGCCTCTCTTTCTATGGAGAATTCTGGGAGCAAGAGGAGTTCCCTTAAAGGGCGCACAGGTCTTACTTGCCTCTCTATCTGTGGAGAATTCTGGGAGCAAGAGGAGTTCCCTTAAAGGGCGCACAGGTCTTACTTGCCTCTCTTTCTCTGGAGAATTCTGGGAGCAAGAGGAGTTCCCTCAAAGGAGCACAGGACTTACTTGCCTCTCTTTCTGTGGAGAATTCTGGGAGCAAGAGGAGTTCCCTCAAAGGAGCACAGGTCTTACTTGCCTCTCTTTCTATGGAGAATTCTGGGAGCAAGAGGAGTTCCCTTAAAGGGCGCACAGGTCTTACTTGCCTCTCTTTCTGTGGAGAATTCTGGGAGCAAGAGGAGTTCCCTCAAAGGAGCACAGGTCTTACTTGCCTCTCTTTCTGTGGAGAATTCTGGGAGCAAGAGGAGTTCCCTCAAAGGAGCACAGGTCTTACTTGCCTCTCTTTCTGTGGAGAATTCTGGGAGCAAGAGGAGTTCCCTTAAACGGCGCACAGGTCTTACTTGCCTCTCTTTCTGTGGAGAATTCTGGGAGCAAGAGGAGTTCCCTAAAAGGGCGCACAGGTCTCACTTGCCTCTCTTTCTGTGGAGAATTCTGGGAGCAAGAGGAGTTCCCTTAAAGGGCGCACAGGTCTTACTTGCCTCTCTTTCTGTGGAGAATTCTGGGAGCAAGAGGAGTTCCCTTAAAGGGCGCACAGGTCTTACTTGCCTCTCTTTCTGTGGAGAATTCTGGGAGCAAGAGGAGTTCCCTAAAAGGGCGCACAGGTCTTACTTGCCTCTCTTTCTGTGGAGAATTCTGGGAGCAAGAGGAGTTCCCTTAAAGGGCGCACAGGTCTTACTTGCCTCTCTTTCTATGGAGAATTCTGGGAGCAAGAGGAGTTCCCTTAAAGGGCGCACAGGTCTTACTTGCCTCTCTTTCTGTGGAGAATTCTGGGAGCAAGAGGAGTTCCCTCAAAGGAGCACAGGTCTTACTTGCCTCTCTTTCTGTGGAGAATTCTGGGAGCAAGAGGAGTTCCCTCAAAGGAGCACAGGTCTTACTTGACTCTCTTTCTGTGGAGAATTCTGGGAGCAAGAGGAGTTCCCTTAAAGGGTGCACAGGTCTTACTTGCCTCTCTTTCTCTGGAGAATTCTGGGAGCAAGAGGAGTTCCCTTAAAGGGCGCACAGGTTTTACTTGCTCTCTTTCTGTGGAGAATTCTGGGAGGAAGAGGAGTTCCCTCAAAGGAGCACATGACTTACTTGCCTCTCTTTCTCTGGAGAATTCTGGGAGCAAGAGGAGTTCCCTCAAAGGAGCACAGGTCTTACTTGCCTTTCTTTCTGTGGAGAATTCTGGGAGCAAGAGGAGTTCCCTCAAAAGAGCACAGGCTTACTTGCCTCTCTTTCTGTGGAGAATTCTGGGAGCAAGAGGAGTTCCCTCGAAGGAGCACAGGTCTTACTTGCCTCTCTTTCTGTGGAGAATTCTTAGAGCAAGGGGAATTCCCTCAAAGGAGCACAGGTTTTACTTGCCTCTCTTTCTGTGGAGAATTCTGGGAGCAAGAGGAGTTCCCTTAAAGGGCGCACAGGTCTTACTTGCCTCTCTTTCTCTGGAGAATTCTGGGAGCAAGAGGAGTTCCCTTAAAGGAGCACAGGTCTTACTTGCCTCTCTTTCTGTGGAGAATTCTTAGAGCAAGGGGAGTTCCCTCAAAGGAGCACAGGTCTTACTTGCCTCTCTTTCTGTGGAGAATTCTGGGAGCAAGAGGAGTTCCCTTAAAGGAGCACAGGTCTTACTTGCCTCTCTTTCTCTGGAGAATTCTGGGAGCAAGAGGAGTTCCCTTAAAGGAGCACAGGTCTTACTTGCCTCTCTTTCTGTGGAGAATTCTTAGAGCAAGGGGAGTTCCCTCAAAGGAGCACAGGTCTTAGTTGCCTCTCTTTCTCTGGAGAATTCTGGGAGCAAGAGTAGTTCCCTCAAAGGAGCACAGGTCTTACTTGCCTCTCTTTCTCTGGAGAATTCTGGGAGCAAGAGGAGTTCCCTTAAAAGGCACAAAGGTCTTACTTGTCTCCCTTTCTCTGGAGAATTCTGGGAGCAAGAGGAGTTACCTTAAAGAGCGCACAGGTCTTACTTGCCTCTCTTTCTGTGGAGAATTCTGGGAGCAAGAGGAGTTCCCTCAAAGAGCACAGGTCTTACTTGCCTCTCTTTCTGTGGAGAATTCTGGGAGCAAGAGGAGTTCCCTTAAAGGGTGCACTGGTCTTACTTGCCTCTCTTTCTCTGGAGAATTCTGGGAGCAAGAGGAGTTCCCTTAAAGGACGCACAGGTCTTACTTGCCTCTCTTTCTGTGGAGAATTCTGCGAGCAAGAGGAGTTCCCTTAAAGGGCGCACAGGTCTTACTTGCCTCTCTTTCTGTGGAGAATTCTGGGAGCAAGAGGAGTTCCCTTAAAGGGCGGACAGGTCTTACTTGCCTCTCTTTCTCTGGAGAATTCTGGGAGCAAGAGGAGTTCCCTGAAAGGAGCACAGGTCTTACTTGCCTCTCTTTCTGTGGAGAATTCTGCGAGCAAGAGGAGTTCCCTTAAAGGGCACACAGGTCTTACTTGCCTCTCTTTCTGTGGAGAATTCTGGGAGCAAGAGGAGTTCCCTTAAAGGGCGCACAGGTCTTACTTGCCTCTCTTTCTCTGGAGAATTCTGGGAGCAAGAGGAGTTCCCTGAAAGGAGCACAGGTCTTACTTGCCTCTCTTTCTGTGGAGAATTCTGGGAGCAAGAGGAGTTCCCTTAAAGGGCGCACAGGTCAGGGATGATGGGAGTTGTAGCTCTTCCCCTCTGGCTCGAACTCACCACCTTGTTACGCACCGGCGCTGACCGGTTTTATCCAGTGGTTAAAGCTTTGCTCTAAAGCAGCAGAGTTACAGAGAATAGGCTGAAGACCCTGACAAACTCTCCAAGCCTTCTCACTCTTGCTTCCACAGAAGTCTTCACACTTCTTCAGGATCCAGCTGGCTCTTGTATCTTCACTCAAGACACCAGACAACTCAGTAGTCTTATATAAAAGATCTACTTTATTCTACTATATACAGCTCCAAAACTATCCAACACAACTCCAATACTCCCCACTACTATCCACTACTCCCCACTACTACTCCCCACTACTACTACCCACACAATACATTGGGACTCATAGCTATTATTATAGTCACTGGAAAACACCACCCACTCTTGTCAGTTTCCACCCAGTGGGCGTGTACAACCATTTTCATTGGTTCTCTCGGTTCATCCCATAATTAATGATTTCATCATTTCACCTTGTCCACTTTAACAATTCTCAGGTGTGTTCAATTATTCACTTTGCCTTTCTGTCCTTGGCATTTAGGACTTGCTAATTACATTACCTATTACACCTGTGTGGCTCCTAATTGCTTTTGCTGAGTCATCCTGACTCTCACATACATGTTTTATTTCTTTCACTGTATATCCCATGCTGCTTTTTCCTTAACATTACTTGCCTCTCTTTCTCTGGAGAATTCTGGGAGCAAGAGGAGTTCCCTCAAAGGAGCACAGGTCTTACTTGCCTCTCTTTCTCTGGAGAATTCTGGGAGCAAGAGGAGTTCCCTGAAAGGAGCACAGGTCTTACTTGCCTCACTTTCTCTGGAGAATTCTGGGAGCAAGAGGAGTTCCCTCAAAGGAGCACAGGACTTACTTGCCTCTCTTTCTCTGGAGAATTCTGGGAGCAAGAGGAGTTCCCTCAAAGGAGCACAGGTCTTACTTGCCTCTCTTTCTCTGGAGAATTCTGGGAGCAAGAGGAGTTCCCTTAAAGGAGCACAGGTCTTACTTGCCTCTCTTTCTCTGGAGAATTCTGGGAGCAAGAGGAGTTCCCTCAAAGGAGCACAGGTCTTACTTGCCTCTCTTTCTGTGGAGAATTCTGGGAGCAAGAGGAGTTCCCTTAAAGGAGCACAGGTCTTACTTGCCTCTCTTTCTCTGGAGAATTCTGGGAGCAAGAGGAGTTCCCTCAAAGGAGCACAGGTCTTACTTGCCTCTCTTTCTGTGGAGAATTCTGGGAGCAAGAGGAGTTCCCTCAAAGGAGCACAGGACTTACTTGCCTCTCTTTCTGTGGAGAATTCTGGGAGCAAGAGGAGTTCCCTTAAAGGGCGCACAGGTCTTACTTGCCTCTCTTTCTGTGGAGAATTCTGGGAGCAAGAAGAGTTCCCTTAAAGGGCGCACAGGTCTTACTTGCCTCTCTTTCTCTGGAGAATTCTGGGAGCAAGAGGAGTTCCCTTAAAGGGCGCACAGGTTTTACTTGCCTCTCTTTCTGTGGAGAATTCTGGGAGGAAGAGGAGTTCCCTCAAAGGAGCACATGACTTATTTGCCTCTCTTTCTCTGGAGAATTCTGGGAGCAAGAGGAGTTCCCTCAAAGGAGCACAGGTCTTACTTGCCTTTCTTTCTGTGAAGAATTCTGGGAGCAAGAGGAGTTCCCTCAAGAGAGCACAGGCTTACTTGCGTCTCTTTCTCTGGAGAATTCTGGGAGCAAGAGGAGTTCCCTTAAAGGACGCACAGGTCTTACTTGCCTCTCTTTCTGTGGAGAATTCTGGGAGCAAGAGGAGTTCCCTCAAAGGAGCACAGGTCTTACTTGCCTCTCTTTCTGTGGAGAATTCTGGGAGCAAGAGGAGTTCCCTCAAAGGAGCACAGGTCTTACTTTCCTCTCTTTCTGTGGAGAATTCTGGGAGCAAGAGGAGTTCCCTCAAAGGAGCACAGGTCTTACTTGCCTCTCTTTCTGTAGAGAATTCTGGGAGCAAGAGGAGTTCCCTTAAAGGGCACACAGGTCTTACTTGCCTCTCTTTCTCTGGAGAATTCTGGGAGCAAGAGGAGTTCCCTCAAAGGAGCACAGGTCTTACTTGCCTCTCTTTCTGTGGAGAATTCTGGGAGCAAGAGGAGTTCCCTGAAAGGAACACAGGTCTTACTTGCCTCTCTTTCTGTGGAGAATTCTGGGAGCATGAGGAGTTCCCTTAAAGGGCGCACAGATCGTACTTGCCTCTCTTTCTGTGGAGAATTCTGGGAGCAAGAGGAGTTCCCTTAAAGGGCGCAAAGGTCTTACTTGCCTCTCTTTCTGTGGAGAATTTTGGGAGCAAGAGGAGTTCCCTCAAAGGAGCACAGGTCTTACTTGCCTCTCTTTCTGTGGAGAATTCTGGGAGCAAGAGGAGTTCCCTCAAAGGAGCACAGGTCTTACTTGACTCTCTTTCTGTGGAGAATTCTGGGAGCAAGAGGAGTTCCCTTAAAGGGTGCACAGGTCTTACTTGCCTCTCTTTCTCTGGAGAATTCTGGGAGCAAGAGGAGTTCCCTTAAAGGGCGCACAGGTTTTACTTGCCTCTCTTTCTGTGGAGAATTCTGGGAGGAAGAGGAGTTCCCTCAAAGGAGCACATGACTTACTTGCCTCTCTTTCTCTGGAGAATTCTGGGAGCAAGAGGAGTTCCCTTAAAAGGCACAAAGGTCTTACTTGTCTCCCTTTCTCTGGAGAATTCTGGGAGGAAGAGGAGTTCCCTCAAAGGAGCACAGGTCTTACTTGCCTCTCTTTCTCTGGAGAATTCTGGGAGCAAGAGGAGTTCCCTTAAAAGGCACAAAGGTCTTACTTGTCTCCCTTTCTCTGGAGAATTCTGGGAGCAAGAGGAGTTACCTTAAAGAGCGCACAGGTCTTACTTGCCTCTCTTTCTGTGGAGAATTCTGGGAGCAAGAGGAGTTCCCTCAAAGAGCACAGGTCTTACTTGCCTCTCTTTCTGTGGAGAATTCTGGGAGCAAGAGGAGTTCCCTTAAAGGGTGCACTGGTCTTACTTGCCTCTCTTTCTCTGGAGAATTCTGGGAGCAAGAGGAGTTCCCTTAAAGGACGCACAGGTCTTACTTGCCTCTCTTTCTGTGGAGAATTCTGCGAGCAAGAGGAGTTCCCTTAAAGGGCGCACAGGTCTTACTTGCCTCTCTTTCTGTGGAGAATTCTGGGAGCAAGAGGAGTTCCCTTAAAGGGCGCACAGGTCTTACTTGCCTCTCTTTCTCTGGAGAATTCTGGGAGCAAGAGGAGTTCCCTGAAAGGAGCACAGGTCTTACTTGCCTCTCTTTCTGTGGAGAATTCTGCGAGCAAGAGGAGTTCCCTTAAAGGGCGCACAGGTCTTACTTGCCTCTCTTTCTGTGGAGAATTCTGCGAGCAAGAGGAGTTCCCTTAAAGGGCGCACAGTTCTTACTTGCCTCTCTTTCTGTGGAGAATTCTGCGAGCAAGAGGAGTTCCCTTAAAGGGCGCACAGGTCTTACTTGCCTCTCTTTCTGTGGAGAATTCTGCGAGCAAGAGGAGTTCCCTTAAAGGGCACACAGGTCTTACTTGCCTCTCTTTCTGTGGAGAATTCTGGGAGCAAGAGGAGTTCCCTTAAAGGGCGCACAGGTCTTACTTGCCTCTCTTTCTCTGGAGAATTCTGGGAGCAAGAGGAGTTCCCTGAAAGGAGCACAGGTCTTACTTGCCTCTCTTTCTGTGGAGAATTCTGGGAGCAAGAGGAGTTCCCTTAAAGGGCGCACAGGTCAGGGATGATGGGAGTTGTAGCTCTTCCCCTCTGGCTCGAACTCACCACCTTGTTACGCACCGGCGCTGACCGGTTTTATCCAGTGGTTAAAGCTTTGCTCTAAAGCAGCAGAGTTACAGAGAATAGGCTGAAGACCCTGACAAACTCTCCAAGCCTTCTCACTCTTGCTTCCACAGAAGTCTTCACACTTCTTCAGGATCCAGCTGGCTCTTGTATCTTCACTCAAGACACCAGACAACTCAGTAGTCTTATATAAAAGATCTACTTTATTCTACTATATACAGCTCCAAAACTATCCAACACAACTCCAATACTCCCCACTACTATCCACTACTCCCCACTACTACTCCCCACTACTACTACCCACACAATACATTGGGACTCATAGCTATTATTATAGTCACTGGAAAACACCACCCACTCTTGTCAGTTTCCACCCAGTGGGCGTGTACAACCATTTTCATTGGTTCTCTCGGTTCATCCCATAATTAATGATTTCATCATTTCACCTTGTCCACTTTAACAATTCTCAGGTGTGTTCAATTATTCACTTTGCATTTCTGTCCTTGGCATTTAGGACTTGCTAATTACATTACCTATTACACCTGTGTGGCTCCTAATTGCTTTTGCTGAGTCATCCTGACTCTCACATACATGCTTTATTTCTTTCACTGTATATCCCATGCTGCTTTTTCCTTAACATTACTTGCCTCTCTTTCTCTGGAGAATTCTGGGAGCAAGAGGAGTTCCCTTAAAGGGCGCACAGGTCTTACGTGCCTCTCTTTCTGTGGAGAATTCTGGGAGCAAGAGGAGTTCCCTTAAAGGGCGCACAGGTCTTACTTGCCTCTCTTTCTGTAGAGAATTCTGGGAGCAAGAGGAGTTCCCTCAAAAGAGCACAGGTCTTACTTGACTCTCTTTCTCTGGAGAATTCTGGGAGCAAGAGGAGATCCCTGAAAGGAGCACAGGTCTTACTTGCCTCTCTTTCTGTGGAGAATTCTGGGAGGAAGAGGAGTTCCCTCAAAAGAGCACAGGTCTTACTTGCCTCTCTTTCTCTGGAGAATTCTGGGAGCAAGAGGAGTTCCCTCAAAGGAGCACAGGTCTTACTTGACTCTCTTTCTGTGGAGAATTCTGGGAGCAAGAGGAGTTCCCTTAAAGGAGCACAGGTCTTACTTGCCTCTCTTTCTCTGGAGAATTCTGGGAGCAAGAGGAGTTCCCTCAAAGGAGCACAAGACTTACTTGCCTCTCTTTCTCTGGAGAATTCTGGGAGCAAGAGGAGTTCCCTCAAAGGAGCACAGGTCTTACTTGCCTCTCTTTCTCTGGAGAATTCTGGGAGCAAGAGGAGTTCCCTCAAAGGAGCACAGGACTTACTTGCCTCTCTTTCTCTGGAGAATTCTGGGAGCAAGAGGAGTTCCCTCAAAAGAGCACAGGTCTTACTTGCCTCTCTTTCTCTGGAGAATTCTGGGAGCAAGAGGAGTTCCCTCAAAGGAGCACAGGACTTACTTGCCTCTCTTTCTGTGGAGAATTCTGGGAGCAAGAGGAGTTCCCTTAAAGGGCGCACAGGTCTTACTTCCCTCTCTTTCTATGGAGAATTCTGGGAGCAAGAGGCGTTCCCTTAAAGGGCGCACAGGTCTTACTTGCCTCTCTTTCTGTGGAGAATTCTGGGAGCAAGAGGAGTTCCCTTAAAGGGCGCACAGGTCTTACTTGCCTCTCTATCTGTGGAGAATTCTGGGAGCAAGAGGAGTTCCCTTAAAGGGCGCACAGGTCTTACTTGCCTCTCTTTCTCTGGAGAATTCTGGGAGCAAGAGGAGTTCCCTCAAAGGAGCACAGGACTTACTTGCCTCTCTTTCTGTGGAGAATTCTGGGAGCAAGAGGAGTTCCCTTAAAGGGCGCACAGGTCTTACTTGCCTCTCTTTCTATGGAGAATTCTGGGAGCAAGAGGAGTTCCCTTAAAGGGCGCACAGGTCTTACTTGCCTCTCTTTCTGTGGAGAATTCTGGGAGCAAGAGGAGTTCCCTCAAAGGAGCACAGGTCTTACTTGCCTCTCTTTCTGTGGAGAATTCTGGGAGCAAGAGGAGTTCCCTCAAAGGAGCACAGGTCTTACTTGCCTCTCTTTCTGTGGAGAATTCTGGGAGCAAGAGGAGTTCCCTTAAACGGCGCACAGGTCTTACTTGCCTCTCTTTCTGTGGAGAATTCTGGGAGCAAGAGGAGTTCCCTAAAAGGGCGCACAGGTCTCACTTGCCTCTCTTTCTGTGGAGAATTCTGGGAGCAAGAGGAGTTCCCTTAAAGGGCGCACAGGTCTTACTTGCCTCTCTTTCTGTGGAGAATTCTGGGAGCAAGAGGAGTTCCCTTAAAGGGCGCACAGGTCTTACTTGCCTCTCTTTCTGTGGAGAATTCTGGGAGCAAGAGGAGTTCCCTAAAAGGGCGCACAGGTCTTACTTGCCTCTCTTTCTGTGGAGAATTCTGGGAGCAAGAGGAGTTCCCTTAAAGGGCGCACAGGTCTTACTTGCCTCTCTTTCTGTGGAGAATTCTGGGAGCAAGAGGAGTTCCCTCAAAGGGCTCTCAGGTCTTACTTGCCTCTCTTTCTGTGGAGAATTCTGGGAGCAAGAGGAGTTCCCTGAAAGGAGCACAGGTCTTACTTGCCTCTCTTTCTGTGGAGAATTCTGGGAGCAAGAGGAGTTCCCTCAAAGGAGCACAGGTCTGACTTGCCTTTCTTTCTGTGGAGAATTCTGGGAGCAAGAGGAGTTCCCTTAAAGGGCGCACAGGTCAGGGATGATGGGAGTTGTAGCTCTTCCCCTCTGGCTCGAACTCACCACCTTGTTACGCACCGGCGCTGACCGGTTTTATCCAGTGGTTAAAGCTTTGCTCTAAAGCAGCAGAGTTACAGAGAATAGGCTGAAGACCCTGACAAACTCTCCAAGCCTTCTCACTCTTGCTTCCACAGAAGTCTTCACACTTCTTCAGGATCCAGCTGGCTCTTGTATCTTCACTCAAGACACCAGACAACTCAGTAGTCTTATATAAAAGATCTACTTTATTCTACTATATACAGCTCCAAAACTATCCAACACAACTCCAATACTCCCCACTACTATCCACTACTCCCCACTACTACTCCCCACTACTACTACCCACACAATACATTGGGACTCATAGCTATTATTATAGTCACTGGAAAACACCACCCACTCTTGTCAGTTTCCACCCAGTGGGCGTGTACAACCATTTTCATTGGTTCTCTCGGTTCATCCCATAATTAATGATTTCATCATTTCACCTTGTCCACTTTAACAATTCTCAGGTGTGTTCAATTATTCACTTTGCATTTCTGTCCTTGGCATTTAGGACTTGCTAATTACATTACCTATTACACCTGTGTGGCTCCTAATTGCTTTTGCTGAGTCATCCTGACTCTCACATACATGTTTTATTTCTTTCACTGTATATCCCATGCTGCTTTTTCCTTAACATTACTTGCCTCTCTTTTTCTGGAGAATTCTGGGAGCAAGAGGAGTTCCCTCAAAGGAGCACAGGACTTACTTGCCTCTCTTTCTCTGGAGAATTCTGGGAGCAAGAGGAGTTCCCTCAAAGGAGCCCAGGTCTTACTTGCCTCTCTTTCTCTGGAGAATTCTGGGAGCAAGAGGAGTTCCCTCAAAGGAGCACAGGACTTACTTGCCTCTCTTTCTCTGGAGAATTCTGGGAGCAAGAGGAGTTCCCTCAAAAGAGCACAGGTCTTACTTGCCTCTCTTTCTCTGGAGGATTCTGGGAGCAAGAGGAGTTCCCTCAAAGGAGCACAGGACTTACTTGCCTCTCTTTCTGTGGAGAATTCTGGGAGCAAGAGGAGTTCCCTTAAAGGGCGCACAGGTCTTACTTGCCTCTCTTTCTATGGAGAATTCTGGGAGCAAGAGGAGTTCCCTTAAAGGGCGCACAGGTCTTACTTGCCTCTCTTTCTGTGGAGAATTCTGGGAGCAAGAGGAGTTCCCTTAAAGGGCGCACAGGTCTTACTTGCCTCTCTATCTGTGGAGAATTCTGGGAGCAAGAGGAGTTCCCTTAAAGGGCGCACAGGTCTTACTTGCCTCTCTTTCTCTGGAGAATTCTGGGAGCAAGAGGAGTTCCCTCAAAGGAGCACAGGACTTACTTGCCTCTCTTTCTGTGGAGAATTCTGGGAGCAAGAGGAGTTCCCTTAAAGGGCGCACAGGTCTTACTTGCCTCTCTTTCTATGGAGAATTCTGGGAGCAAGAGGAGTTCCCTTAAAGGGCGAACAGGTCTTGCTTGCCTCTCTTTCTGTGGAGAATTCTGGGAGCAAGAGGAGTTCCCTCAAAGGAGCACAGGTCTTACTTGCCTCTCTTTCTGTGGAGAATTCTGGGAGCAAGAGGAGTTCCCTCAAAGGAGCACAGGTCTTACTTGACTCTCTTTCTGTGGAGAATTCTGGGAGCAAGAGGAGTTCCCTTAAAGGGTGCACAGGTCTTACTTGCCTCTCTTTCTGTGGAGAATTCTGGGAGCAAGAGGAGTTCCCTTAAAGGGTGCACAGGTTTTACTTGCCTCTCTTTCTGTGGAGAATTCTGGGAGGAAGATGAGTTCCCTCAAAGGAGCACATGACTTACTTGCCTCTCTTTCTCTGGAGAATTCTGGGAGCAAGAGGAGTTCCCTCAAAGGAGCACAGGTCTTACTTGCCTTTCTTTCTGTGGAGAATTCTGGGAGCAAGAGGAGTTCCCTTAAACGGCGCACAGGTCTTACTTGCCTCTCTTTCTGTGGAGAATTCTGGGAGCAAGAGGAGTTCCCTAAAAGGGCGCACAGGTCTTACTTGCCTCTCTTTCTGTGGAGAATTCTGGGAGCAAGAGGAGTTCCCTAAAAGGGCGCACAGGTCTCACTTGCCTCTCTTTCTGTGGAGAATTCTGGGAGCAAGAGGAGTTCCCTTAAAGGGCACACAGGTCTTACTTGCCTCTCTTTCTGTGGAGAATTCTGGGAGCAAGAGGAGTTCCCTTAAAGGGCGCACAGTTCTTACTTGCCTCTCTTTCTGTGGAGAATTCTGGGAGCAAGAGGAGTTCCCTCAAAGGGCTCTCAGGTCTTACTTGCCTCTCTTTCTGTGGAGAATTCTGGGAGCAAGAGGAGTTCCCTGAAAGGAGCACAGGTCTTACTTGCCTCTCTTTCTGTGGAGAATTCTGGGAGCAAGAGGAGTTCCCTCAAAGGAGCACAGGTCTGACTTGCCTTTCTTTCTGTGGAGAATTCTGGGAGCAAGAGGAGTTCCCTTAAAGGGCGCACAGGTCAGGGATGATGGGAGTTGTAGCTCTTCCCCTCTGGCTCGAACTCACCACCTTGTTACGCACCGGCGCTGACCGGTTTTATCCAGTGGTTAAAGCTTTGCTCTAAAGCAGCAGAGTTACAGAGAATAGGCTGAAGACCCTGACAAACTCTCCAAGCCTTCTCACTCTTGCTTCCACAGAAGTCTTCACACTTCTTCAGGATCCAGCTGGCTCTTGTATCTTCACTCAAGACACCAGACAACTCAGTAGTCTTATATAAAAGATCTACTTTATTCTACTATATACAGCTCCAAAACTATCCAACACAACTCCAATACTCCCCACTACTATCCACTACTCCCCACTACTACTCCCCACTACTACTACCCACACAATACATTGGGACTCATAGCTATTATTATAGTCACTGGAAAACACCACCCACTCTTGTCAGTTTCCACCCAGTGGGCGTGTACAACCATTTTCATTGGTTCTCTCGGTTCATCCCATAATTAATGATTTCATCATTTCACCTTGTCCACTTTAACAATTCTCAGGTGTGTTCAATTATTCACTTTGCATTTCTGTCCTTGGCATTTAGGACTTGCTAATTACATTACCTATTACACCTGTGTGGCTCCTAATTGCTTTTGCTGAGTCATCCTGACTCTCACATACATGTTTTATTTCTTTCACTGTATATCCCATGCTGCTTTTTCCTTAACATTACTTGCCTCTCTTTTTCTGGAGAATTCTGGGAGCAAGAGGAGTTCCCTCAAAGGAGCACAGGACTTACTTGCCTCTCTTTCTCTGGAGAATTCTGGGAGCAAGAGGAGTTCCCTCAAAGGAGCCCAGGTCTTACTTGCCTCTCTTTCTCTGGAGAATTCTGGGAGCAAGAGGAGTTCCCTCAAAGGAGCACAGGACTTACTTGCCTCTCTTTCTCTGGAGAATTCTGGGAGCAAGAGGAGTTCCCTCAAAAGAGCACAGGTCTTACTTGCCTCTCTTTCTCTGGAGAATTCTGGGAGCAAGAGGAGTTCCCTCAAAGGAGCACAGGACTTACTTGCCTCTCTTTCTGTGGAGAATTCTGGGAGCAAGAGGAGTTCCCTTAAAGGGCGCACAGGTCTTACTTGCCTCTCTTTCTATGGAGAATTCTGGGAGCAAGAGGAGTTCCCTTAAAGGGCGCACAGGTCTTACTTGCCTCTCTTTCTGTGGAGAATTCTGGGAGCAAGAGGAGTTCCCTTAAAGGGCGCACAGGTCTTACTTGCCTCTCTATCTGTGGAGAATTCTGGGAGCAAGAGGAGTTCCCTTAAAGGGCGCACAGGTCTTACTTGCCTCTCTTTCTCTGGAGAATTCTGGGAGCAAGAGGAGTTCCCTCAAAGGAGCACAGGACTTACTTGCCTCTCTTTCTGTGGAGAATTCTGGGAGCAAGAGGAGTTCCCTTAAAGGGCGCACAGGTCTTACTTGCCTCTCTTTCTATGGAGAATTCTGGGAGCAAGAGGAGTTCCCTTAAAGGGCGAACAGGTCTTGCTTGCCTCTCTTTCTGTGGAGAATTCTGGGAGCAAGAGGAGTTCCCTCAAAGGAGCACAGGTCTTACTTGCCTCTCTTTCTGTGGAGAATTCTGGGAGCAAGAGGAGTTCCCTCAAAGGAGCACAGGTCTTACTTGACTCTCTTTCTGTGGAGAATTCTGGGAGCAAGAGGAGTTCCCTTAAAGGGTGCACAGGTCTTACTTGCCTCTCTTTCTGTGGAGAATTCTGGGAGCAAGAGGAGTTCCCTTAAAGGGTGCACAGGTTTTACTTGCCTCTCTTTCTGTGGAGAATTCTGGGAGGAAGATGAGTTCCCTCAAAGGAGCACATGACTTACTTGCCTCTCTTTCTCTGGAGAATTCTGGGAGCAAGAGGAGTTCCCTCAAAGGAGCACAGGTCTTACTTGCCTTTCTTTCTGTGGAGAATTCTGGGAGCAAGAGGAGTTCCCTTAAACGGCGCACAGGTCTTACTTGCCTCTCTTTCTGTGGAGAATTCTGGGAGCAAGAGGAGTTCCCTAAAAGGGCGCACAGGTCTTACTTGCCTCTCTTTCTGTGGAGAATTCTGGGAGCAAGAGGAGTTCCCTAAAAGGGCGCACAGGTCTCACTTGCCTCTCTTTCTGTGGAGAATTCTGGGAGCAAGAGGAGTTCCCTTAAAGGGCACACAGGTCTTACTTGCCTCTCTTTCTGTGGAGAATTCTGGGAGCAAGAGGAGTTCCCTTAAAGGGCGCACAGTTCTTACTTGCCTCTCTTTCTGTGGAGAATTCTGGGAGCAAGAGGAGTTCCCTCAAAGGGCTCTCAGGTCTTACTTGCCTCTCTTTCTGTGGAGAATTCTGGGAGCAAGAGGAGTTCCCTGAAAGGAGCACAGGTCTTACTTGCCTCTCTTTCTGTGGAGAATTCTGGGAGCAAGAGGAGTTCCCTCAAAGGAGCACAGGTGTTACTTGCCTCTCGTTCTGTGGAGAATTCTGGGAGCAAGAGGAGTTCCCTCAAAGGAGCACAGGTCTGACTTGCCTCTCTTTCTGTGGAGAATTCTGGGAGCAAGAGGAGTTCCCTTAAAGGGCGCACAGGTCAGGGATGATGGGAGTTGTAGCTCTTCCCCTCTGGCTCGAACTCACCACCTTGTTACGCACCGGCGCTGACCGGTTTTATCCAGTGGTTAAAGCTTTGCTCTAAAGCAGCAGAGTTACAGAGAATAGGCTGAAGACCCTGACAAACTCTCCAAGCCTTCTCACTCTTGCTTCCACAGAAGTCTTCACACTTCTTCAGGATCCAGCTGGCTCTTGTATCTTCACTCAAGACACCAGACAACTCAGTAGTCTTATATAAAAGATCTACTTTATTCTACTATATACAGCTCCAAAACTATCCAACACAACTCCAATACTCCCCACTACTATCCACTACTCCCCACTACTACTCCCCACTACTACTACCCACACAATACATTGGGACTCATAGCTATTATTATAGTCACTGGAAAACACCACCCACTCTTGTCAGTTTCCACCCAGTGGGCGTGTACAACCATTTTCATTGGTTCTCTCGGTTCATCCCATAATTAATGATTTCATCATTTCACCTTGTCCACTTTAACAATTCTCAGGTGTGTTCAATTATTCACTTTGCATTTCTGTCCTTGGCATTTAGGACTTGCTAATTACATTACCTATTACACCTGTGTGGCTCCTAATTGCTTTTGCTGAGTCATCCTGACTCTCACATACATGTTTTATTTCTTTCACTGTATATCCCATGCTGCTTTTTCCTTAACATTACTTGCCTCTCTTTCTCTGGAGAATTCTGGGAGCAAGAGGAGTTCCCTCAAAGGAGCACAGGACTTACTTGCCTCTCTTTCTCTGGAGAATTCTGGGAGCAAGAGGAGTTCCCTCAAAGGAGCACAGGTCTTACTTGCCTCTCTTTCTCTGGAGAATTCTGGGAGCAAGAGGAGTTCCCTCAAAGGAGCACAGGACTTACTTGCCTCTCTTTCTCTGGAGAATTCTGGGAGCAAGAGGAGTTCCCTCAAAAGAGCACAGGTCTTACTTGCCTCTCTTTCTCTGGAGAATTCTGGGAGCAAGAGGAGTTCCCTCAAAGGAGCACAGGACTTACTTGCCTCTCTTTCTGTGGAGAATTCTGGGAGCAAGAGGAGTTCCCTTAAAGGGCGCACAGGTCTTACTTGCCTCTCTTTCTGTGGAGAATTCTGGGAGCAAGAGGAGTTCCCTCAAAGGAGCACAGGTCTTACTTGCCTCTCTTTCTGTGGAGAATTCTGGGAGCAAGAGGAGTTCCCTTAAAGGAGCACAGGTCTTACTTGACTCTCTTTCTGTGGAGAATTCTGGGAGCAAGAGGAGTTCCCTTAAAGGGTGCACAGGTCTTACTTGCCTCTCTTTCTGTGGAGAATTCTGGGAGCAAGAGGAGTTCCCTTAAAGGGCGCACAGGTCTTACTTGCCTCTCTTTCTGTGGAGAATTCTGGGAGCAAGAGGAGTTCCCTTAAAGGGCGCACAGGTCTTACTTGCCTCTCTTTCTGTGGAGAATTCTGGGAGCAAGAGGAGTTCCCTTAAAGGGCGCACAGGTCTTACTTGCCTCTCTTTCTATGGAGAATTCTGGGAGCAAGAGGAGTTCCCTTAAAGGGCGCACAGGTCTTACTTGCCTCTCTTTCTGTGGAGAATTCTGGGAGCAAGAGGAGTTCCCTTAAAGGGCGCACAGGTCTTACTTGCCTCTCTTTCTCTGGAGAATTCTGGGAGCAAGAGGAGTTCCCTTAAAGGGCGCACAGGTCTTACTTGCCTCTCTTTCTGTGGAGAATTCTGGGAGCAAGAGGAGTTCCCTTAAAGGGCGCACAGGTCTTACTTGCCTCTCTTTCTGTGGAGAATTCTGGGAGCAAGAGGAGTTCCCTTAAAGGGCGCACAGGTCTTACTTGCCTCTCTTTCTCTGGAGAATTCTGGGAGCAAGAGGAGTTCCCTCAAAGGAGCACAGGACTTACTTGCCTCTCTTTCTGTGGAGAATTCTGGGAGCAAGAGGAGTTCCCTTAAAGGGCGCACAGGTCTTACTTGCCTCTCTTTCTGTGGAGAATTCTGGGAGCAAGAGGAGTTCCCTCAAAGGAGCACAGGTCTTACTTGCCTCTCTTTCTGTGGAGAATTCTGGGAGCAAGAGGAGTTCCCTCAAAGGAGCACAGGTCTTACTTGACTCTCTTTCTGTGGAGAATTCTGGGAGCAAGAGGAGTTCCCTTAAAGGGTGCACAGGTCTTACTTGCCTCTCTTTCTGTGGAGAATTCTGGGAGCAAGAGGAGTTCCCTTAAAGGGCGCACAGGTCTTACTTGCCTCTCCTTCTGTGGAGAATTCTGGGAGCAAGAGGAGTTCCCTTAAAGGGTGGACAGGTCTTACTTGCCTCTCTTTCTCTGAAGAATTCTGGGAGCAAGAGGAGTTCCCTCAAAGGAGCACAGGTCTTACTTGCCTTTCTTTCTGTGGAGAATTCTGGGAGCAAGAGGAGTTCCCTTAAACGGCGCACAGGTCTTACTTGCCACTCTTTCTGTGGAGAATTCTGGGAGCAAGAGGAGTTCCCTAAAAGGGCGCACAGGTCTCACTTGCCTCTCTTTCTGTGGAGAATTCTGGGAGCAAGAGGAGTTCCCTTAAAGGGCGCACAGGTCTTACTTGCCTCTCTTTCTATGGAGAATTCTGGGAGCAAGAGGCGTTCCCTTAAAGGGCGCACAGGTCTTACTTGCCTCTCTTTCTGTGGAGAATTCTGGGAGCAAGAGGAGTTCCCTTAAAGGGCGCACAGGTCTTACTTGCCTCTCTATCTGTGGAGAATTCTGGGAGCAAGAGGAGTTCCCTTAAAGGGCGCACAGGTCTTACTTGCCTCTCTTTCTCTGGAGAATTCTGGGAGCAAGAGGAGTTCCCTCAAAGGAGCACAGGACTTACTTGCCTCTCTTTCTGTGGAGAATTCTGGGAGCAAGAGGAGTTCCCTTAAAGGGCGCACAGGTCTTACTTGCCTCTCTTTCTATGGAGAATTCTGGGAGCAAGAGGAGTTCCCTTAAAGGGCGCACAGGTCTTACTTGCCTCTCTTTCTGTGGAGAATTCTGGGAGCAAGAGGAGTTCCCTCAAAGGAGCACAGGTCTTACTTGCCTCTCTTTCTGTGGAGAATTCTGGGAGCAAGAGGAGTTCCCTCAAAGGAGCACAGGTCTTACTTGCCTCTCTTTCTGTGGAGAATTCTGGGAGCAAGAGGAGTTCCCTTAAACGGCGCACAGGTCTTACTTGCCTCTCTTTCTGTGGAGAATTCTGGGAGCAAGAGGAGTTCCCTAAAAGGGCACACAGGTCTTACTTGCCTCTCTTTCTGTGGAGAATTCTGGGAGCAAGAGGAGTTCCCTTAAAGGGCACACAGGTCTTACTTGCCTCTCTTTCTGTGGAGAATTCTGGGAGCAAGAGGAGTTCCCTTAAAGGGCGCACAGGTCTTACTTGCCTCTCTTTCTCTGAAGAATTCTGGGAGCAAGAGGAGTTCCCTCAAAGGGCTCTCAGGTCTTACTTGCCTCTCTTTCTGTGGAGAATTCTGGGAGCAAGAGGAGTTCCCTTAAAGGGCGCACAGGTCTTACTTGCCTCTCTTTCTGTGGAGAATTCTGGGAGCAAGAGGAGTTCCCTCAAAGGGCTCTCAGGTCTTACTTGCCTCTCTTTCTGTGGAGAATTCTGGGAGCAAGAGGAGTTCCCTGAAAGGAGCACAGGTCTTACTTGCCTCTCTTTCTGTGGAGAATTCTGGGAGCAAGAGGAGTTCCCTCAAAGGAGCACAGGTCTGACTTGCCTCTCTTTCTGTGGAGAATTCTGGGAGCAAGAGGAGTTCCCTTAAAGGGCACACAGGTCTCACTTGCCTCTCTTTCTGTGGAGAATTCTGGGAGCAAGAGGAGTTCCCTTAAAGGGCACACAGGTCTTACTTGCCTCTCTTTCTGTGGAGAATTCTGGGAGCAAGAGGAGTTCCCTTAAAGGGCGCACAGGTCTTACTTGCCTCTCTTTCTGTGGAGAATTCTGGGAGCAAGAGGAGTTCCCTTAAAGGGCACACAGGTCTTACTTGCCTCTCTTTCTGTGGAGAATTCTGGGAGCAAGAGGAGTTCCCTTAAAGGGCGCACAGGTCTTACTTGCCTCTCTTTCTGTGGAGAATTCTGGGAGCAAGAGGAGTTCCCTGAAAGGAGCACAGGTCTTACTTGCCTCTCTTTCTGTGGAGAATTCTGGGAGCAAGAGGAGTTCCCTCAAAGGAGCACAGGTGTTCCTTGCCTCTCGTTCTGTGGAGAATTCTGGGAGCAAGAGGAGTTCCCTCAAAGGAGCACAGGTCTGACTTGCCTTTCTTTCTGTGGAGAATTCTGGGAGCAAGAGGAGTTCCCTTAAAGGGCGCACAGGTCAGGGATGATGGGAGTTGTAGCTCTTCCCCTCTGGCTCGAACTCACCACCTTGTTACGCACCGGCGCTGACCGGTTTTATCCAGTGGTTAAAGCTTTGCTCTAAAGCAGCAGAGTTACAGAGAATAGGCTGAAGACCCTGACAAACTCTCCAAGCCTTCTCACTCTTGCTTCCACAGAAGTCTTCACACTTCTTCAGGATCCAGCTGGCTCTTGTATCTTCACTCAAGACACCAGACAACTCAGTAGTCTTATATAAAAGATCTACTTTATTCTACTATATACAGCTCCAAAACTATCCAACACAACTCCAATACTCCCCACTACTATCCACTACTCCCCACTACTACTCCCCACTACTACTACCCACACAATACATTGGGACTCATAGCTATTATTATAGTCACTGGAAAACACCACCCACTCTTGTCAGTTTCCACCCAGTGGGCGTGTACAACCATTTTCATTGGTTCTCTCGGTTCATCCCATAATTAATGATTTCATCATTTCACCTTGTCCACTTTAACAATTCTCAGGTGTGTTCAATTATTCACTTTGCATTTCTGTCCTTGGCATTTAGGACTTGCTAATTACATTACCTATTACACTTGTGTGGCTCCTAATTGCTTTTGCTGAGTCATCCTGACTCTCACATACATGTTTTATTTCTTTCACTGTATATCCCATGCTGCTTTTTCCTTAACATTACTTGCCTCTCTTTCTCTGGAGAATTCTGGGAGCAAGAGGAGTTCCCTCAAAGGAGCACAGGACTTACTTGCCTCTCTTTCTCTGGAGAATTCTGGGAGCAAGAGGAGTTCCCTCAAAGGAGCACAGGTCTTACTTGCCTCTCTTTCTCTGGAGAATTCTGGGAGCAAGAGGAGTTCCCTTAAAGGGCGCACAGGTCTTACTTGCCTCTCTATCTGTGGAGAATTCTGGGAGCAAGAGGAGTTCCCTTAAAGGGCGCACAGGTCTTACTTGCCTCTCTTTCTCTGGAGAATTCTGGGAGCAAGAGGAGTTCCCTCAAAGGAGCACAGGACTTACTTGCCTCTCTTTCTGTGGAGAATTCTGGGAGCAAGAGGAGTTCCCTTAAAGGGCGCACAGGTCTTACTTGCCTCTCTTTCTATGGAGAATTCTGGGAGCAAGAGGAGTTCCCTTAAAGGGCGCACAGGTCTTACTTGCCTCTCTTTCTGTGGAGAATTCTGGGAGCAAGAGGAGTTCCCTCAAAGGAGCACAGGTCTTACTTGCCTCTCTTTCTGTGGAGAATTCTGGGAGCAAGAGGAGTTCCCTCAAAGGAGCACAGGTCTTACTTGCCTCTCTTTCTGTGGAGAATTCTGGGAGCAAGAGGAGTTCCCTTAAACGGCGCACAGGTCTTACTTGCCTCTCTTTCTGTGGAGAATTCTGGGAGCAAGAGGAGTTCCCTAAAAGGGCGCACAGGTCTCACTTGCCTCTCTTTCTGTGGAGAATTCTGGGAGCAAGAGGAGTTCCCTTAAAGGGCACACAGGTCTTACTTGCCTCTCTTTCTGTGGAGAATTCTGGGAGCAAGAGGAGTTCCCTTAAAGGGCGCACAGGTCTTACTTGCCTCTCTTTCTGTGGAGAATTCTGGGAGCAAGAGGAGTTCCCTCAAAGGGCTCTCAGGTCTTACTTGCCTCTCTTTCTGTGGAGAATTCTGGGAGCAAGAGGAGTTCCCTGAAAGGAGCACAGGTCTTACTTGCCTCTCTTTCTGTGGAGAATTCTGGGAGCAAGAGGAGTTCCCTCAAAGGAGCACAGGTGTTACTTGCCTCTCGTTCTGTGGAGAATTCTGGGAGCAAGAGGAGTTCCCTTAAAGGGCGCACAGGTCTTACTTGCCTCTCTTTCTGTGGAGAATTCTGGGAGCAAGAGGAGTTCCCTTAAAGGGCGCACAGGTCTTACTTGCCTCTCTTTCTGTGGAGAATTCTGGGAGCAAGAGGAGTTCCCTTAAAGGGCACACAGGTCTTACTTGCCTCTCTTTCTGTGGAGAATTCTGGGAGCAAGAGGAGTTCCCTTAAAGGGCGCACAGGTCTTACTTGCCTCTCTTTCTGTGGAGAATTCTGGGAGCAAGAGGAGTTCCCTGAAAGGAGCACAGGTCTTACTTGCCTCTCTTTCTGTGGAGAATTCTGGGAGCAAGAGGAGTTCCCTCAAAGGAGCACAGGTGTTCCTTGCCTCTCGTTCTGTGGATAATTCTGGGAGCAAGAGGAGTTCCCTCAAAGGAGCACAGGTCTGACTTGCCTTTCTTTCTGTGGAGAATTCTGGGAGCAAGAGGAGTTCCCTTAAAGGGCGCACAGGTCAGGGATGATGGGAGTTGTAGCTCTTCCCCTCTGGCTCGAACTCACCACCTTGTTACGCACCGGCGCTGACCGGTTTTATCCAGTGGTTAAAGCTTTGCTCTAAAGCAGCAGAGTTACAGAGAATAGGCTGAAGACCCTGACAAACTCTCCAAGCCTTCTCACTCTTGCTTCCACAGAAGTCTTCACACTTCTTCAGGATCCAGCTGGCTCTTGTATCTTCACTCAAGACACCAGACAACTCAGTAGTCTTATATAAAAGATCTACTTTATTCTACTATATACAGCTCCAAAACTATCCAACACAACTCCAATACTCCCCACTACTATCCACTACTCCCCACTACTACTCCCCACTACTACTACCCACACAATACATTGGGACTCATAGCTATTATTATAGTCACTGGAAAACACCACCCACTCTTGTCAGTTTCCACCCAGTGGGCGTGTACAACCATTTTCATTGGTTCTCTCGGTTCATCCCATAATTAATGATTTCATCATTTCACCTTGTCCACTTTAACAATTCTCAGGTGTGTTCAATTATTCACTTTGCATTTCTGTCCTTGGCATTTAGGACTTGCTAATTACATTACCTATTACACCTGTGTGGCTCCTAATTGCTTTTGCTGAGTCATCCTGACTCTCACATACATGTTTTATTTCTTTCACTGTATATCCCATGCTGCTTTTTCCTTAACATTACTTGCCTCTCTTTCTCTGGAGAATTCTGGGAGCAAGAGGAGTTCCCTCAAAGGAGCACAGGACTTACTTGCCTCTCTTTCTCTGGAGAATTCTGGGAGCAAGAGGAGTTCCCTCAAAGGAGCCCAGGTCTTACTTGCCTCTCTTTCTCTGGAGAATTCTGGGAGCAAGAGGAGTTCCCTCAAAGGAGCAGAGGACTTACTTGCCTCTCTTTCTCTGGAGAATTCTGGGAGCAAGAGGAGTTCCCTCAAAAGAGCACAGGTCTTACTTGCCTCTCTTTCTCTGGAGAATTCTGGGAGCAAGAGGAGTTCCCTCAAAGGAGCACAGGACTTACTTGCCTCTCTTTCTGTGGAGAATTCTGGGAGCAAGAGGAGTTCCCTTAAAGGGCGCACAGGTCTTACTTGCCTCTCTTTCTATGGAGAATTCTGGGAGCAAGAGGAGTTCCCTTAAAGGGCGCACATGTCTTACTTGCCTCTCTTTCTGTGGAGAATTCTGGGAGCAAGAGGAGTTCCCTTAAAGGGCGCACAGGTCTTACTTGCCTCTCTATCTGTGGAGAATTCTGGGAGCAAGAGGAGTTCCCTTAAAGGGCGCACAGGTCTTACTTGCCTCTCTTTCTCTGGAGAATTCTGGGAGCAAGAGGAGTTCCCTCAAAGGAGCACAGGACTTACTTGCCTCTCTTTCTGTGGAGAATTCTGGGAGCAAGAGGAGTTCCCTTAAAGGGCGCACAGGTCTTACTTGCCTCTCTTTCTATGGAGAATTCTGGGAGCAAGAGGAGTTCCCTTAAAGGGCGAACAGGTCTTGCTTGCCTCTCTTTCTGTGGAGAATTCTGGGAGCAAGAGGAGTTCCCTCAAAGGAGCACAGGTCTTACTTGCCTCTCTTTCTGTGGAGAATTCTGGGAGCAAGAGGAGTTCCCTCAAAGGAGCACAGGTCTTACTTGACTCTCTTTCTGTGGAGAATTCTGGGAGCAAGAGGAGTTCCCTTAAAGGGTGCACAGGTCTTACTTGCCTCTCTTTCTGTGGAGAATTCTGGGAGCAAGAGGAGTTCCCTTAAAGGGTGCACAGGTTTTACTTGCCTCTCTTTCTGTGGAGAATTCTGGGAGGAAGATGAGTTCCCTCAAAGGAGCACATGACTTACTTGCCTCTCTTTCTCTGGAGAATTCTGGGAGCAAGAGGAGTTCCCTCAAAGGAGCACAGGTCTTACTTGCCTTTCTTTCTGTGGAGAATTCTGGGAGCAAGAGGAGTTCCCTTAAACGGCGCACAGGTCTTACTTGCCTCTCTTTCTGTGGAGAATTCTGGGAGCAAGAGGAGTTCCCTAAAAGGGCGCACAGGTCTTACTTGCCTCTCTTTCTGTGGAGAATTCTGGGAGCAAGAGGAGTTCCCTAAAAGGGCGCACAGGTCTCACTTGCCTCTCTTTCTGTGGAGAATTCTGGGAGCAAGAGGAGTTCCCTTAAAGGGCACACAGGTCTTACTTGCCTCTCTTTCTGTGGAGAATTCTGGGAGCAAGAGGAGTTCCCTTAAAGGGCGCACAGGTCTTACTTGCCTCTCTTTCTGTGGAGAATTCTGGGAGCAAGAGGAGTTCCCTCAAAGGGCTCTCAGGTCTTACTTGCCTCTCTTTCTGTGGAGAATTCTGGGAGCAAGAGGAGTTCCCTGAAAGGAGCACAGGTCTTACTTGCCTCTCTTTCTGTGGAGAATTCTGGGAGCAAGAGGAGTTCCCTCAAAGGAGCACAGGTCTGACTTGCCTCTCTTTCTGTGGAGAATTCTGGGAGCAAGAGGAGTTCCCTTAAAGGGCGCACAGGTCAGGGATGATGGGAGTTGTAGCTCTTCCCCTCTGGCTCGAACTCACCACCTTGTTACGCACCGGCGCTGACCGGTTTTATCCAGTGGTTAAAGCTTTGCTCTAAAGCAGCAGAGTTACAGAGAATAGGCTGAAGACCCTGACAAACTCTCCAAGCCTTCTCACTCTTGCTTCCACAGAAGTCTTCACACTTCTTCAGGATCCAGCTGGCTCTTGTATCTTCACTCAAGACACCAGACAACTCAGTAGTCTTATATAAAAGATCTACTTTATTCTACTATATACAGCTCCAAAACTATCCAACACAACTCCAATACTCCCCACTACTATCCACTACTCCCCACTACTACTCCCCACTACTACTACCCACACAATACATTGGGACTCATAGCTATTATTATAGTCACTGGAAAACACCACCCACTCTTGTCAGTTTCCACCCAGTGGGCGTGTACAACCATTTTCATTGGTTCTCTCGGTTCATCCCATAATTAATGATTTCATCATTTCACCTTGTCCACTTTAACAATTCTCAGGTGTGTTCAATTATTCACTTTGCATTTCTGTCCTTGGCATTTAGGACTTGCTAATTACATTACCTATTACACCTGTGTGGCTCCTAATTGCTTTTGCTGAGTCATCCTGACTCTCACATACATGTTTTATTTCTTTCACTGTATATCCCATGCTGCTTTTTCCTTAACATTACTTGCCTCTCTTTCTCTGGAGAATTCTGGGAGCAAGAGGAGTTCCCTCAAAGGAGCACAGGACTTACTTGCCTCTCTTTCTCTGGAGAATTCTGGGAGCAAGAGGAGTTCCCTCAAAGGAGCACAGGTCTTACTTGCCTCTCTTTCTCTGGAGAATTCTGGGAGCAAGAGGAGTTCCCTCAAAGGAGCACAGGACTTACTTGCCTCTCTTTCTCTGGAGAATTCTGGGAGCAAGAGGAGTTCCCTCAAAAGAGCACAGGTCTTACTTGCCTCTCTTTCTCTGGAGAATTCTGGGAGCAAGAGGAGTTCCCTCAAAGGAGCACAGGACTTACTTGCCTCTCTTTCTGTGGAGAATTCTGGGAGCAAGAGGAGTTCCCTTAAAGGGCGCACAGGTCTTACTTGCCTCTCTTTCTGTGGAGAATTCTGGGAGCAAGAGGAGTTCCCTCAAAGGAGCACAGGTCTTACTTGCCTCTCTTTCTGTGGAGAATTCTGGGAGCAAGAGGAGTTCCCTTAAAGGAGCACAGGTCTTACTTGACTCTCTTTCTGTGGAGAATTCTGGGAGCAAGAGGAGTTCCCTTAAAGGGTGCACAGGTCTTACTTGCCTCTCTTTCTGTGGAGAATTCTGGGAGCAAGAGGAGTTCCCTTAAAGGGCGCACAGGTCTTACTTGCCTCTCTTTCTGTGGAGAATTCTGGGAGCAAGAGGAGTTCCCTTAAAGGGCGCACAGGTCTTACTTGCCTCTCTTTCTGTGGAGAATTCTGGGAGCAAGAGGAGTTCCCTTAAAGGGCGCACAGGTCTTACTTGCCTCTCTTTCTATGGAGAATTCTGGGAGCAAGAGGAGTTCCCTTAAAGGGCGCACAGGTCTTACTTGCCTCTCTTTCTGTGGAGAATTCTGGGAGCAAGAGGAGTTCCCTTAAAGGGCGCACAGGTCTTACTTGCCTCTCTTTCTCTGGAGAATTCTGGGAGCAAGAGGAGTTCCCTTAAAGGGCGCACAGGTCTTACTTGCCTCTCTTTCTGTGGAGAATTCTGGGAGCAAGAGGAGTTCCCTTAAAGGGCGCACAGGTCTTACTTGCCTCTCTTTCTGTGGAGAATTCTGGGAGCAAGAGGAGTTCCCTTAAAGGGCGCACAGGTCTTACTTGCCTCTCTTTCTCTGGAGAATTCTGGGAGCAAGAGGAGTTCCCTCAAAGGAGCACAGGACTTACTTGCCTCTCTTTCTGTGGAGAATTCTGGGAGCAAGAGGAGTTCCCTTAAAGGGCGCACAGGTCTTACTTGCCTCTCTTTCTGTGGAGAATTCTGGGAGCAAGAGGAGTTCCCTCAAAGGAGCACAGGTCTTACTTGCCTCTCTTTCTGTGGAGAATTCTGGGAGCAAGAGGAGTTCCCTCAAAGGAGCACAGGTCTTACTTGACTCTCTTTCTGTGGAGAATTCTGGGAGCAAGAGGAGTTCCCTTAAAGGGTGCACAGGTCTTACTTGCCTCTCTTTCTGTGGAGAATTCTGGGAGCAAGAGGAGTTCCCTTAAAGGGCGCACAGGTCTTACTTGCCTCTCTTTCTGTGGAGAATTCTGGGAGCAAGAGGAGTTCCCTTAAAGGGTGCACAGGTCTTACTTGCCTCTCTTTCTCTGAAGAATTCTGGGAGCAAGAGGAGTTCCCTCAAAGGAGCACAGGTCTTACTTGCCTTTCTTTCTGTGGAGAATTCTGGGAGCAAGAGGAGTTCCCTTAAACGGCGCACAGGTCTTACTTGCCACTCTTTCTGTGGAGAATTCTGGGAGCAAGAGGAGTTCCCTAAAAGGGCGCACAGGTCTCACTTGCCTCTCTTTCTGTGGAGAATTCTGGGAGCAAGAGGAGTTCCCTTAAAGGGCGCACAGGTCTTACTTGCCTCTCTTTCTGTGGAGAATTCTGGGAGCAAGAGGAGTTCCCTTAAAGGGCGCACAGGTCTTACTTGCCTCTCTTTCTGTGGAGAATTCTGGGAGCAAGAGGAGTTCCCTAAAAGGGCGCACAGGTCTCACTTGCCTCTCTTTCTGTGGAGAATTCTGGGAGCAAGAGGAGTTCCCTTAAAGGGCACACAGGTCTTACTTGCCTCTCTTTCTGTGGAGAATTCTGGGAGCAAGAGGAGTTCCCTTAAAGGGCGCACAGGTCTTACTTGCCTCTCTTTCTGTGGAGAATTCTGGGAGCAAGAGGAGTTCCCTCAAAGGGCTCTCAGGTCTTACTTGCCTCTCTTTCTGTGGAGAATTCTGGGAGCAAGAGGAGTTCCCTGAAAGGAGCACAGGTCTTACTTGCCTCTCTTTCTGTGCAGAATTCTGGGAGCAAGAGGAGTTCCCTCAAAGGAGCACAGGTGTTACTTGCCTCTCGTTCTGTGGAGAATTCTGGGAGCAAGAGGAGTTCCCTCAAAGGAGCACAGGTCTGACTTGCCTCTCTTTCTGTGGAGAATTCTGGGAGCAAGAGGAGTTCCCTTAAAGGGCGCACAGGTCAGGGATGATGGGAGTTGTAGCTCTTCACCTCTGGCTCGAACTCACCACCTTGTTACGCACCGGTGCTGACCGGTTTTATCCAGTGGTTAAAGCTTTGCTATAAAGCAGCAGAGTTACAGAGAATAGGCTGAAGACCCTGACAAACTTTCCAAGCCTTCTCACTCTTGCTTCCACAGAAGTCTTCACACTTCTTCAGGATCCAGCTGGCTCTTTTATCTTCACTCAAGACACCAGACAACTCAGTAGTCTTATGTAAAAGATCTACTTTATTCTACTATATACAGCTCCAAAACTATCCAACACAACTCCAATACTCCCCACTACTATCCACTACTCCCCACTACTACTCCCCACTACTACTACCCACACAATACATTGGGACTCATAGCTATTATTATAGTCACTGGAAAACACCACCCACTCTTGTCAGTTTCCACCCAGTGGGCGTATACAACCATTTTCATTGGTTCTCTCGGTTCATCCCATAATTAATGATTTCATCATTTCACCTTGTCCACTTTAACAATTCTCAGGTGTGTTCAATTATTCACTTTGCATTTCTGTCCTTGGCATTTAGGACTTGCTAATTACATTACCTATTACACCTGTGTGGCTCCTAATTGCTTTTGCTGAGTCATCCTGACTCTCACATACATGTTTTATTTCTTTCACTGTATATCCCATGCTGCTTTTTCCTTAACATTACTTGCCTCTCTTTCTCTGGAGAATTCTGGGAGCAAGAGGAGTTCCCTCAAAGGAGCACAGGACTTACTTGCCTCTCTTTCTCTGGAGAATTCTGGGAGCAAGAGGAGTTCCCTCAAAGGAGCACAGGTCTTACTTGCCTCTCTTTCTGTGGAGAATTCTGGGAGCAAGAGGAGTTCCCTCAAAAGAGCACAGGTCTTACTTGCCTCTCTTTCTCTGGAGAATTCTGGGAGCAAGAGGAGTTCCCTCAAAGGAGCACAGGACTTACTTGCCTCTCTTTCTGTGGAGAATTCTGGGAGCAAGAGGAGTTCCCTTAAAGGGCGCACAGGTCTTACTTGCCTCTCTTTCTATGGAGAATTCTGGGAGCAAGAGGAGTTCCCTTAAAGGGCGCACAGGTCTTACTTGCCTCTCTTTCTGTGGAGAATTCTGGGAGCAAGAGGAGTTCCCTTAAAGGGCGCACAGGTCTTACTTGCCTCTCTTTCTCTGGAGAATTCTGGGAGCAAGAGGAGTTCCCTTAAAGGGCGCACAGGTCTTACTTGCCTCTCTTTCTCTGGAGAATTCTGGGAGCAAGAGGAGTTCCCTCAAAGGAGCACAGGACTTACTTGCCTCTCTTTCTGTGGAGAATTCTGGGAGCAAGAGGAGTTCCCTTAAAGGGCGCACAGGTCTTACTTGCCTCTCTTTCTATGGAGAATTCTGGGAGCAAGAGGAGTTCCTTTAAAGGGCGCACAGGTCTTACTTGCCTCTCTTTCTGTGGAGAATTCTGGGAGCAAGAGGAGTTCCCTCAAAGGAGCACAGGTCTTACTTGCCTCTCTTTCTGTGGAGAATTCTGGGAGCAAGAGGAGTTCCCTCAAAGGAGCACAGGTCTTACTTGACTCTCTTTCTGTGGAGAATTCTGGGAGCAAGAGGAGTTCCCTTAAAGGGTGCACAGGTCTTACTTGCCTCTCTTTCTCTGGAGAATTCTGGGAGCAAGAGGAGTTCCCTTAAAGGGCGCACAGGTTTTACTTGCCTCTCTTTCTGTGGAGAATTCTGGGAGGAAGAGGAGTTCCCTCAAAGGAGCACATGACTTACTTGCCTCTCTTTCTCTGGAGAATTCTGGGAGCAAGAGGAGTTCCCTCAAAGGAGCACAGGTCTTACTTGCCTTTCTTTCTGTGGAGAATTCTGGGAGCAAGAGGAGTTCCCTCAGAAGAGCACAGGCTTACTTGCGTCTCTTTCTCTGGAGAATTCTGGGAGCAAGAGGAGTTCCCTTAAAGGACGCACAGGTCTTACTTGCCTCTCTTTCTGTGGAGAATTCTGGGAGCAAGAGGAGTTCCCTCGAAGGAGCACAGGTCTTACTTGCCTCTCTTTCTGTGGAGAATTCTTAGAGCAAGGGGAATTCCCTCAAAGGAGCACAGGTCTTACTTGCCTCTCTTTCTGTGGAGAATTCTGGGAGCAAGAGGAGTTCCCTTAAAGGGCGCACAGGTCTTACTTGCCTCTCTTTCTCTGGAGAATTCTGGGAGCAAGAGGAGTTCCCTTAAAGGAGCACAGGTCTTACTTGCCTCTCTTTCTGTGGAGAATTCTGGGAGCAAGAGGAGTTCCCTTAAAGGGCGCACAGGTCTTACTTGCCTCTTTCTCTGGAGAATTCTGGGAGCAAGAGGAGTTCCCTCAAAGGAGCACAGGTCTTACTTGCCTCTCTTTCTGTGGAGAATTCTGGGAGCAAGAGGAGTTCCCTTAAAGGAGCACAGGTCTTACTTGCCTCTCTTTCTGTGGAGAATTCTTAGAGCAAGGGGAGTTCCCTCAAAGGAGCACAGGTCTTAGTTGCCTCTCTTTCTCTGGAGAATTCTGGGAGCAAGAGTAGTTCCCTCAAAGGAGCACAGGTCTTACTTGCCTCTCTTTCTCTGGAGAATTCTGGGAGCAAGAGGAGTTCCCTTAAAAGGCACAAAGGTCTTACTTGTCTCCCTTTCTCTGGAGAATTCTGGGAGCAAGAGGAGTTACCTTAAAGAGCGCACAGGTCTTACTTGCCTCTCTTTCTGTGGAGAATTCTGGGAGCAAGAGGAGTTCCCTTAAAGGGCGCACAGGTCTTACTTGCCTCTCTTTCTCTGGAGAATTCTGGGAGCAAGAGGAGTTCCCTGAAAGGAGCACAGGTCTTACTTGCCTCTCTTTCTGTGGAGAATTCTGCGAGCAAGAGGAGTTCCCTTAAAGGGCACACAGGTCTTACTTGCCTCTCTTTCTGTGGAGAATTCTGGGAGCAAGAGGAGTTCCCTTAAAGGGCGCACAGGTCTTACTTGCCTCTCTTTCTCTGGAGAATTCTGGGAGCAAGAGGAGTTCCCTGAAAGGAGCACAGGTCTTACTTGCCTCTCTTTCTGTGGAGAATTCTGGGAGCAAGAGGAGTTCCCTTAAAGGGCGCACAGGTCAGGGATGATGGGAGTTGTAGCTCTTCACCTCTGGCTCGAACTCACCACCTTGTTACGCACCGGTGCTGACCGGTTTTATCCAGTGGTTAAAGCTTTGCTATAAAGCAGCAGAGTTACAGAGAATAGGCTGAAGACCCTGACAAACTTTCCAAGCCTTCTCACTCTTGCTTCCACAGAAGTCTTCACACTTCTTCAGGATCCAGCTGGCTCTTTTATCTTCACTCAAGACACCAGACAACTCAGTAGTCTTATGTAAAAGATCTACTTTATTCTACTATATACAGCTCCAAAACTATCCAACACAACTCCAATACTCCCCACTACTATCCACTACTCCCCACTACTACTCCCCACTACTACTACCCACACAATACATTGGGACTCATAGCTATTATTATAGACACTGGAAAACACCACCCACTCTTGTCAGTTTCCACCCAGTGGGCGTGTACAACCATTTTCATTGGTTCTCTCGGTTCATCCCATCATTAATGATTTCATCATTTCACCTTGTCCACTTTAACAATTCTCAGGTGTGTTCAATTATCCACTTTGCATTTCTGTCCTTGGCATTTAGGAGTTGCTAATTACATTACCTATTACACCTGTGTGGCTCCTAATTGCTTTTGCTGAGTCATCCTGACTCTCACATACATGTTTTATTTCTTTCACTGTATATCCCATGCTGCTTTTTCCTTAACATTACTTGCCTCTCTTTCTCTGTAGAATTCTGGGAGCAAGAGGAGTTCCCTCAAAAGAGCAGAGGTCTTACTTGCCTCTCTTTCTCTGGAGAATTCTGCGAGCAAGAGGAGTTCCCTTAAAGGGCGCACAGGTCTTACTTGCCTCTCTTTCTGTGGAGAATTCTGGGAGCAAGAGGAGTTCCCTTAAAGGGCACACAGGTCTTACTTGCCTCTCTTTCTGTGGAGAATTCTGGGAGCAAGAGGAGTTCCCTTAAAGGGCGCACAGGTCTTACTTGCCTCTCTTTCTCTGGAGAATTCTGGGAGCAAGAGGAGTTCCCTGAAAGGAGCAAAGGTCTTACTTGCCTCTCTTTCTGTGGAGAATTCTGGGAGCAAGAGGAGTTCCCTTAAAGGGCGCACAGGTCAGGGATGATGGGAGTTGTAGCTCTTCCCCTCTGGCTCGAACTCACCACCTTGTTACGCACCGGCGCTGACCGGTTTTATCCAGTGGTTAAAGCTTTGCTCTAAAGCAGCAGAGTTACAGAGAATAGGCTGAAGACCCTGACAAACTCTCCAAGCCTTCTCACTCTTGCTTCCACAGAAGTCTTCACACTTCTTCAGGATCCAGCTGGCTCTTGTATCTTCACTCAAGACACCAGACAACTCAGTAGTCTTATATAAAAGATCTACTTTATTCTACTATATACAGCTCCAAAACTATCCAACACAACTCCAATACTCCCCACTACTATCCACTACTCCCCACTACTACTCCCCACTACTACTACCCACACAATACATTGGGACTCATAGCTATTATTATAGTCACTGGAAAACACCACCCACTCTTGTCAGTTTCCACCCAGTGGGCGTGTACAACCATTTTCATTGGTTCTCTCGGTTCATCCCATAATTAATGATTTCATCATTTCACCTTGTCCACTTTAACAATTCTCAGGTGTGTTCAATTATCCACTTTGCATTTCTGTCCTTGGCATTTAGGACTTGCTAATTACATTACCTATTACACCTGTGTGGCTCGTAATTGCTTTTGCTGAGTCATCCTGACTCTCACATACATGTTTTATTTCTTTCACTGTATATCCCATGCTGCTTTTTCCTTAACATTACTTGCCTCACTTTCTCTGGAGAATTCTGGGAGCAAGAGGAGTTCCCTCAAAGGAGCACAGGACTTACTTGCCTCTCTTTCTCTGGAGAATTCTGGGAGCAAGAGGAGTTCCCTCAAAGGAGCACAGGTCTTACTTGCCTCTCTTTCTCTGGAGAATTCTGGGAGCAAGAGGAGTTCCCTCAAAGGAGCACAGGACTTACTTGCCTCTCTTTCTGTGGAGAATTCTGGGAGCAAGAGGAGTTCCCTTAAAGGGCGCACAGGTCTTACTTGCCTCTCTATCTGTGGAGAATTCTGGGAGCAAGAGGAGTTCCCTTAAAGGGCGCACAGGTCTTACTTGACTCTCTTTCTCTGGAGAATTCTGGGAGCAAGAGGAGTTCCCTCAAAGGAGCACAGGTCTTACTTGCCTCTCTTTCTGTGGAGAATTCTGGGAGCAAGAGGAGTTCCCTCAAAGGAGCACAGGACTTACTTGCCTCTCTTTCTGTGGAGAATTCTGGGAGCAAGAGGAGTTCCCTTAAAGGGCGCACAGGTCTTACTTGCCTCTCTTTCTGTGGAGAATTCTGGGAGCAAGAGGAGTTCCCTTAAAGGGCGCACAGGTCTTACTTGCCTCTCTTTCTCTGGAGAATTCTGGGAGCAAGAGGAGTTCCCTTAAAGGGCGCACAGGTTTTACTTGCCTCTCTTTCTGTGGAGAATTCTGGGAGGAAGAGGAGTTCCCTCAAAGGAGCACATGACTTACTTGCCTCTCTTTCTCTGGAGAATTCTGGGAGCAAGAGGAGTTCCCTCAAAGGAGCACAGGTCTTACTTGCCTTTCTTTCTGTGAAGAATTCTGGGAGCAAGAGGAGTTCCCTCAAAAGAGCACAGGCTTACTTGCGTCTCTTTCTCTGGAGAATTCTGGGAGCAAGAGGAGTTCCCTTAAAGGACGCACAGGTCTTACTTGCCTCTCTTTCTGTGGAGAATTCTGGGAGCAAGAGGAGTTCCCTCAAAGGAGCACAGGTTTTACTTGCCTCTCTTTCTGTGGAGAATTCTGGGAGCAAGAGGAGTTCCCTCAAAGGAGCACAGGTCTTACTTTCCTCTCTTTCTGTGGAGAATTCTGGGAGCAAGAGGAGTTCCCTCAAAGGAGCACAGGTCTTACTTGCCTCTCTTTCTGTAGAGAATTCTGGGAGCAAGAGGAGTTCCCTTAAAGGGCACATAGGTCTTACTTGCCTCTCTTTCTCTGGAGAATTCTGGGAGCAAGAGGAGTTCCCTCAAAGGAGCACAGGTCTTACTTGCCTCTCTTTCTGTGGAGAATTCTGGGAGCAAGAGGAGTTCCCTGAAAGGAACACAGGTCTTACTTGCCTCTCTTTCTGTGGAGAATTCTGGGAGCATGAGGAGTTCCCTTAAAGGGCGCACAGATCGTACTTGCCTCTCTTTCTGTGGAGAATTCTGGGAGCAAGAGGAGTTCCCTTAAAGGGCGCAAAGGTCTTACTTGCCTCTCTTTCTGTGGAGAATTTTGGGAGGAAGAGGAGTTCCCTCAAAGGAGCACAGGTCTTACTTGCCTCTCTTTCTGTGGAGAATTCTGGGAGCAAGAGGAGTTCCCTCAAAGGAGCACAGGTCTTACTTGACTCTCTTTCTGTGGAGAATTCTGGGAGCAAGAGGAGTTCCCTTAAAGGGTGCACAGGTCTTACTTGCCTCTCTTTCTCTGGAGAATTCTGGGAGCAAGAGGAGTTCCCTTAAAGGGCGCACAGGTTTTACTTGCCTCTCTTTCTGTGGAGAATTCTGGGAGGAAGAGGAGTTCCCTCAAAGGAGCACATGACTTACTTGCCTCTCTTTCTCTGGAGAATTCTGGGAGCAAGAGGAGTTCCCTTAAAAGGCACAAAGGTCTTACTTGTCTCCCTTTCTCTGGAGAATTCTGGGAGGAAGAGGAGTTCCCTCAAAGGAGCACAGGTCTTACTTGCCTCTCTTTCTCTGGAGAATTCTGGGAGCAAGAGGAGTTCCCTTAAAAGGCACAAAGGTCTTACTTGTCTCCCTTTCTCTGGAGAATTCTGGGAGCAAGAGGAGTTACCTTAAAGAGCGCACAGGTCTTACTTGCCTCTCTTTCTGTGGAGAATTCTGGGAGCAAGAGGAGTTCCCTCAAAGAGCACAGGTCTTACTTGCCTCTCTTTCTGTGGAGAATTCTGGGAGCAAGAGGAGTTCCCTTAAAGGGTGCACTGGTCTTACTTGCCTCTCTTTCTCTGGAGAATTCTGGGAGCAAGAGGAGTTCCCTTAAAGGACGCACAGGTCTTACTTGCCTCTCTTTCTGTGGAGAATTCTGCGAGCAAGAGGAGTTCCCTTAAAGGGCGCACAGGTCTTACTTGCCTCTCTTTCTGTGGAGAATTCTGGGAGCAAGAGGAGTTCCCTTAAAGGGCGCACAGGTCTTACTTGCCTCTCTTTCTCTGGAGAATTCTGGGAGCAAGAGGAGTTCCCTGAAAGGAGCACAGGTCTTACTTGCCTCTCTTTCTGTGGAGAATTCTGCGAGCAAGAGGAGTTCCCTTAAAGGGCGCACAGGTCTTACTTGCCTCTCTTTCTGTGGAGAATTCTGCGAGCAAGAGGAGTTCCCTTAAAGGGCGCACAGGTCTTACTTGCCTCTCTTTCTGTGGAGAATTCTGCGAGCAAGAGGAGTTCCCTTAAAGGGCGCACAGGTCTTACTTGCCTCTCTTTCTGTGGAGAATTCTGCGAGCAAGAGGAGTTCCCTTAAAGGGCGCACAGGTCTTACTTGCCTCTCTTTCTGTGGAGAATTCTGCGAGCAAGAGGAGTTCCCTTAAAGGGCACACAGGTCTTACTTGCCTCTCTTTCTGTGGAGAATTCTGGGAGCAAGAGGAGTTCCCTTAAAGGGCGCACAGGTCTTACTTGCCTCTCTTTCTCTGGAGAATTCTGGGAGCAAGAGGAGTTCCCTGAACGGAGCACAGGTCTTACTTGCCTCTCTTTCTGTGGAGAATTCTGGGAGCAAGAGGAGTTCCCTTAAAGGGCGCACAGGTCAGGGATGATGGGAGTTGTAGCTCTTCCCCTCTGGCTCGAACTCACCACCTTGTTACGCACCGGCGCTGACCGGTTTTATCCAGTGGTTAAAGCTTTGCTCTAAAGCAGCAGAGTTACAGAGAATAGGCTGAAGACCCTGACAAACTCTCCAAGCCTTCTCACTCTTGCTTCCACAGAAGTCTTCACACTTCTTCAGGATCCAGCTGGCTCTTGTATCTTCACTCAAGACACCAGACAACTCAGTAGTCTTATATAAAAGATCTACTTTATTCTACTATATACAGCTCCAAAACTATCCAACACAACTCCAATACTCCCCACTACTATCCACTACTCCCCACTACTACTCCCCACTACTACTACCCACACAATACATTGGGACTCATAGCTATTATTATAGTCACTGGAAAACACCACCCACTCTTGTCAGTTTCCACCCAGTGGGCGTGTACAACCATTTTCATTGGTTCTCTCGGTTCATCCCATAATTAATGATTTCATCATTTCACCTTGTCCACTTTAACAATTCTCAGGTGTGTTCAATTATTCACTTTGCATTTCTGTCCTTGGCATTTAGGACTTGCTAATTACATTACCTATTACACCTGTGTGGCTCCTAATTGCTTTTGCTGAGTCATCCTGACTCTCACATACATGTTTTATTTCTTTCACTGTATATCCCATGCTGCTTTTTCCTTAACATTACTTGCCTCTCTTTCTCTGGAGAATTCTGGGAGCAAGAGGAGTTCCCTCAAAGGAGCACAAGACTTACTTGCCTCTCTTTCTCTGGAGAATTCTGGGAGCAAGAGGAGTTCCCTCAAAGGAGCACAGGTCTTACTTGCCTCTCTTTCTCTGGAGAATTCTGGGAGCAAGAGGAGTTCCCTCAAAGGAGCACAGGACTTACTTGCCTCTCTTTCTCTGGAGAATTCTGGGAGCAAGAGGAGTTCCCTCAAAAGAGCACAGGTCTTACTTGCCTCTCTTTCTCTGGAGAATTCTGGGAGCAAGAGGAGTTCCCTCAAAGGAGCACAGGACTTACTTGCCTCTCTTTCTGTGGAGAATTCTGGGAGCAAGAGGAGTTCCCTTAAAGGGCGCACAGGTCTTACTTGCCTCTCTTTCTATGGAGAATTCTGGGAGCAAGAGGCGTTCCCTTAAAGGGCGCACAGGTCTTACTTGCCTCTCTTTCTGTGGAGAATTCTGGGAGCAAGAGGAGTTCCCTTAAAGGGCGCACAGGTCTTACTTGCCTATCTATCTGTGGAGAATTCTGGGAGCAAGAGGAGTTCCCTTAAAGGGCGCACAGGTCTTACTTGCCTCTCTTTCTCTGGAGAATTCTGGGAGCAAGAGGAGTTCCCTCAAAGGAGCACAGGACTTACTTGCCTCTCTTTCTGTGGAGAATTCTGGGAGCAAGAGGAGTTCCCTTAAAGGGCGCACAGGTCTTACTTGCCTCTCTTTCTATGGAGAATTCTGGGAGCAAGAGGAGTTCCCTTAAAGGGCGCACAGGTCTTACTTGCCTCTCTTTCTGTGGAGAATTCTGGGAGCAAGAGGAGTTCCCTCAAAGGAGCACAGGTCTTACTTGCCTCTCTTTCTGTGGAGAATTCTGGGAGCAAGAGGAGTTCCCTCAAAGGAGCACAGGTCTTACTTGCCTCTCTTTCTGTGGAGAATTCTGGGAGCAAGAGGAGTTCCCTTAAACGGCGCACAGGTCTTACTTGCCTCTCTTTCTGTGGAGAATTCTGGGAGCAAGAGGAGTTCCCTAAAAGGGCGCACAGGTCTCACTTGCCTCTCTTTCTGTGGAGAATTCTGGGAGCAAGAGGAGTTCCCTTAAAGGGCACACAGGTCTTACTTGCCTCTCTTTCTGTGGAGAATTCTGGGAGCAAGAGGAGTTCCCTTAAAGGGCGCACAGGTCTTACTTGCCTCTCTTTCTGTGGAGAATTCTGGGAGCAAGAGGAGTTCCCTCAAAGGGCTCTCAGGTCTTACTTGCCTCTCTTTCTGTGGAGAATTCTGGGAGCAAGAGGAGTTCCCTGAAAGGAGCACAGGTCTTACTTGCCTCTCTTTCTGTGGAGAATTCTGGGAGCAAGAGGAGTTCCCTCAAAGGAGCACAGGTCTGACTTGCCTTTCTTTCTGTGGAGAATTCTGGGAGCAAGAGGAGTTCCCTTAAAGGGCGCACAGGTCAGGGATGATGGGAGTTGTAGCTCTTCCCCTCTGGCTCGAACTCACCACCTTGTTACGCACCGGCGCTGACCGGTTTTATCCAGTGGTTAAAGCTTTGCTCTAAAGCAGCAGAGTTACAGAGAATAGGCTGAAGACCCTGACAAACTCTCCAAGCCTTCTCACTCTTGCTTCCACAGAAGTCTTCACACTTCTTCAGGATCCAGCTGGCTCTTGTATCTTCACTCAAGACACCAGACAACTCAGTAGTCTTATATAAAAGATCTACTTTATTCTACTATATACAGCTCCAAAACTATCCAACACAACTCCAATACTCCCCACTACTATCCACTACTCCCCACTACTACTCCCCACTACTACTACCCACACAATACATTGGGACTCATAGCTATTATTATAGTCACTGGAAAACACCACCCACTCTTGTCAGTTTCCACCCAGTGGGCGTGTACAACCATTTTCATTGGTTCTCTCGGTTCATCCCATAATTAATGATTTCATCATTTCACCTTGTCCACTTTAACAATTCTCAGGTGTGTTCAATTATCCACTTTGCATTTCTGTCCTTGGTATTTAGGACTTGCTAATTACATTACCTATTACACCTGTGTGGCTCCTAATTGCTTTTGCTGAGTCATCCTGACTCTCACATACATGTTTTATTTCTTTCACTGTATATCCCATGCTGCTTTTTCCTTAACATTACTTGCCTCTCTTTCTCTGGAGAATTCTGGGAGCAAGAGGAGTTCCCTCAAAGGAGCACAGGACTTACTTGCCTCTCTTTCTCTGGAGAATTCTGGGAGCAAGAGGAGTTCCCTCAAAGGAGCCCAGGTCTTACTTGCCTCTCTTTCTCTGGAGAATTCTGGGAGCAAGAGGAGTTCCCTCAAAGGAGCACAGGACTTACTTGCCTCTCTTTCTCTGGAGAATTCTGGGAGCAAGAGGAGTTCCCTCAAAAGAGCACAGGTCTTACTTGCCTCTCTTTCTCTGGAGAATTCTGGGAGCAAGAGGAGTTCCCTCAAAGGAGCACAGGACTTACTTGCCTCTCTTTCTGTGGAGAATTCTGGGAGCAAGAGGAGTTCCCTTAAAGGGCGCACAGGTCTTACTTGCCTCTCTTTCTATGGAGAATTCTGGGAGCAAGAGGAGTTCCCTTAAAGGGCGCACAGGTCTTACTTGCCTCTCTTTCTGTGGAGAATTCTGGGAGCAAGAGGAGTTCCCTTAAAGGGCGCACAGGTCTTACTTGCCTCTCTATCTGTGGAGAATTCTGGGAGCAAGAGGAGTTCCCTTAAAGGGCGCACAGGTCTTACTTGCCTCTCTTTCTCTGGAGAATTCTGGGAGCAAGAGGAGTTCCCTCAAAGGAGCACAGGACTTACTTGCCTCTCTTTCTGTGGAGAATTCTGGGAGCAAGAGGAGTTCCCTTAAAGGGCGCACAGGTCTTACTTGCCTCTCTTTCTATGGAGAATTCTGGGAGCAAGAGGAGTTCCCTTAAAGGGCGAACAGGTCTTGCTTGCCTCTCTTTCTGTGGAGAATTCTGGGAGCAAGAGGAGTTCCCTCAAAGGAGCACAGGTCTTACTTGCCTCTCTTTCTGTGGAGAATTCTGGGAGCAAGAGGAGTTCCCTCAAAGGAGCACAGGTCTTACTTGACTCTCTTTCTGTGGAGAATTCTGGGAGCAAGAGGAGTTCCCTTAAAGGGTGCACAGGTCTTACTTGCCTCTCTTTCTGTGGAGAATTCTGGGAGCAAGAGGAGTTCCCTTAAAGGGTGCACAGGTTTTACTTGCCTCTCTTTCTGTGGAGAATTCTGGGAGGAAGATGAGTTCCCTCAAAGGAGCACATGACTTACTTGCCTCTCTTTCTCTGGAGAATTCTGGGAGCAAGAGGAGTTCCCTCAAAGGAGCACAGGTCTTACTTGCCTTTCTTTCTGTGGAGAATTCTGGGAGCAAGAGGAGTTCCCTTAAACGGCGCACAGGTCTTACTTGCCTCTCTTTCTGTGGAGAATTCTGGGAGCAAGAGGAGTTCCCTAAAAGGGCGCACAGGTCTTACTTGCCTCTCTTTCTGTGGAGAATTCTGGGAGCAAGAGGAGTTCCCTAAAAGGGCGCACAGGTCTCACTTGCCTCTCTTTCTGTGGAGAATTCTGGGAGCAAGAGGAGTTCCCTTAAAGGGCACACAGGTCTTACTTGCCTCTCTTTCTGTGGAGAATTCTGGGAGCAAGAGGAGTTCCCTTAAAGGGCGCACAGGTCTTACTTGCCTCTCTTTCTGTGGAGAATTCTGGGAGCAAGAGGAGTTCCCTCAAAGGGCTCTCAGGTCTTACTTGCCTCTCTTTCTGTGGAGAATTCTGGGAGCAAGAGGAGTTCCCTGAAAGGAGCACAGGTCTTACTTGCCTCTCTTTCTGTGGAGAATTCTGGGAGCAAGAGGAGTTCCCTCAAAGGAGCACAGGTGTTACTTGCCTCTCGTTCTGTGGAGAATTCTGGGAGCAAGAGGAGTTCCCTCAAAGGAGCACAGGTCTGACTTGCCTCTCTTTCTGTGGAGAATTCTGGGAGCAAGAGGAGTTCCCTTAAAGGGCGCACAGGTCAGGGATGATGGGAGTTGTAGCTCTTCCCCTCTGGCTCGAACTCACCACCTTGTTACGCACCGGCGCTGACCGGTTTTATCCAGTGGTTAAAGCTTTGCTCTAAAGCAGCAGAGTTACAGAGAATAGGCTGAAGACCCTGACAAACTCTCCAAGCCTTCTCACTCTTGCTTCCACAGAAGTCTTCACACTTCTTCAGGATCCAGCTGGCTCTTGTATCTTCACTCAAGACACCAGACAACTCAGTAGTCTTATATAAAAGATCTACTTTATTCTACTATATACAGCTCCAAAACTATCCAACACAACTCCAATACTCCCCACTACTATCCACTACTCCCCACTACTACTCCCCACTACTACTACCCACACAATACATTGGGACTCATAGCTATTATTATAGTCACTGGAAAACACCACCCACTCTTGTCAGTTTCCACCCAGTGGGCGTGTACAACCATTTTCATTGGTTCTCTCGGTTCATCCCATAATTAATGATTTCATCATTTCACCTTGTCCACTTTAACAATTCTCAGGTGTGTTCAATTATTCACTTTGCATTTCTGTCCTTGGCATTTAGGACTTGCTAATTACATTACCTATTACACCTGTGTGGCTCCTAATTGCTTTTGCTGAGTCATCCTGACTCTCACATACATGTTTTATTTCTTTCACTGTATATCCCATGCTGCTTTTTCCTTAACATTACTTGCCTCTCTTTCTCTGGAGAATTCTGGGAGCAAGAGGAGTTCCCTCAAAGGAGCACAGGACTTACTTGCCTCTCTTTCTCTGGAGAATTCTGGGAGCAAGAGGAGTTCCCTCAAAGGAGCACAGGTCTTACTTGCCTCTCTTTCTCTGGAGAATTCTGGGAGCAAGAGGAGTTCCCTCAAAGGAGCACAGGACTTACTTGCCTCTCTTTCTCTGGAGAATTCTGGGAGCAAGAGGAGTTCCCTCAAAAGAGCACAGGTCTTACTTGCCTCTCTTTCTCTGGAGAATTCTGGGAGCAAGAGGAGTTCCCTCAAAGGAGCACAGGACTTACTTGCCTCTCTTTCTGTGGAGAATTCTGGGAGCAAGAGGAGTTCCCTTAAAGGGCGCACAGGTCTTACTTGCCTCTCTTTCTGTGGAGAATTCTGGGAGCAAGAGGAGTTCCCTCAAAGGAGCACAGGTCTTACTTGCCTCTCTTTCTGTGGAGAATTCTGGGAGCAAGAGGAGTTCCCTTAAAGGAGCACAGGTCTTACTTGACTCTCTTTCTGTGGAGAATTCTGGGAGCAAGAGGAGTTCCCTTAAAGGGTGCACAGGTCTTACTTGCCTCTCTTTCTGTGGAGAATTCTGGGAGCAAGAGGAGTTCCCTTAAAGGGCGCACAGGTCTTACTTGCCTCTCTTTCTGTGGAGAATTCTGGGAGCAAGAGGAGTTCCCTTAAAGGGCGCACAGGTCTTACTTGCCTCTCTTTCTGTGGAGAATTCTGGGAGCAAGAGGAGTTCCCTTAAAGGGCGCACAGGTCTTACTTGCCTCTCTTTCTATGGAGAATTCTGGGAGCAAGAGGAGTTCCCTTAAAGGGCGCACAGGTCTTACTTGCCTCTCTTTCTGTGGAGAATTCTGGGAGCAAGAGGAGTTCCCTTAAAGGGCGCACAGGTCTTACTTGCCTCTCTTTCTCTGGAGAATTCTGGGAGCAAGAGGAGTTCCCTCAAAGGAGCACAGGACTTACTTGCCTCTCTTTCTGTGGAGAATTCTGGGAGCAAGAGGAGTTCCCTTAAAGGGCGCACAGGTCTTACTTGCCTCTCTTTCTGTGGAGAATTCTGGGAGCAAGAGGAGTTCCCTTAAAGGGCGCACAGGTCTTACTTGCCTCTCTTTCTGTGGAGAATTCTGGGAGCAAGAGGAGTTCCCTTAAAGGGCGCACAGGTCTTACTTGCCTCTCTTTCTCTGGAGAATTCTGGGAGCAAGAGGAGTTCCCTCAAAGGAGCACAGGACTTACTTGCCTCTCTTTCTGTGGAGAATTCTGGGAGCAAGAGGAGTTCCCTTAAAGGGCGCACAGGTCTTACTTGCCTCTCTTTCTGTGGAGAATTCTGGGAGCAAGAGGAGTTCCCTCAAAGGAGCACAGGTCTTACTTGCCTCTCTTTCTGTGGAGAATTCTGGGAGCAAGAGGAGTTCCCTCAAAGGAGCACAGGTCTTACTTGACTCTCTTTCTGTGGAGAATTCTGGGAGCAAGAGGAGTTCCCTTAAAGGGTGCACAGGTCTTACTTGCCTCTCTTTCTGTGGAGAATTCTGGGAGCAAGAGGAGTTCCCTTAAAGGGCGCACAGGTCTTACTTGCCTCTCTTTCTGTGGAGAATTCTGGGAGCAAGAGGAGTTCCCTTAAAGGGTGCACAGGTCTTACTTGCCTCTCTTTCTCTGAAGAATTCTGGGAGCAAGAGGAGTTCCCTCAAAGGAGCACAGGTCTTACTTGCCTTTCTTTCTGTGGAGAATTCTGGGAGCAAGAGGAGTTCCCTTAAACGGCGCACAGGTCTTACTTGCCACTCTTTCTGTGGAGAATTCTGGGAGCAAGAGGAGTTCCCTAAAAGGGCGCACAGGTCTCACTTGCCTCTCTTTCTGTGGAGAATTCTGGGAGCAAGAGGAGTTCCCTTAAAGGGCGCACAGGTCTTACTTGCCTCTCTTTCTGTGGAGAATTCTGGGAGCAAGAGGAGTTCCCTTAAAGGGCGCACAGGTCTTACTTGCCTCTCTTTCTGTGGAGAATTCTGGGAGCAAGAGGAGTTCCCTAAAAGGGCGCACAGGTCTCACTTGCCTCTCTTTCTGTGGAGAATTCTGGGAGCAAGAGGAGTTCCCTTAAAGGGCACACAGGTCTTACTTGCCTCTCTTTCTGTGGAGAATTCTGGGAGCAAGAGGAGTTCCCTTAAAGGGCGCACAGGTCTTACTTGCCTCTCTTTCTGTGGAGAATTCTGGGAGCAAGAGGAGTTCCCTCAAAGGGCTCTCAGGTCTTACTTGCCTCTCTTTCTGTGGAGAATTCTGGGAGCAAGAGGAGTTCCCTGAAAGGAGCACAGGTCTTACTTGCCTCTCTTTCTGTGGAGAATTCTGGGAGCAAGAGGAGTTCCCTCAAAGGAGCACAGGTGTTACTTGCCTCTCGTTCTGTGGAGAATTCTGGGAGCAAGAGGAGTTCCCTCAAAGGAGCACAGGTCTGACTTGCCTCTCTTTCTGTGGAGAATTCTGGGAGCAAGAGGAGTTCCCTTAAAGGGCGCACAGGTCAGGGATGATGGGAGTTGTAGCTCTTCACCTCTGGCTCGAACTCACCACCTTGTTACGCACCGGTGCTGACCGGTTTTATCCAGTGGTTAAAGCTTTGCTATAAAGCAGCAGAGTTACAGAGAATAGGCTGAAGACCCTGACAAACTTTCCAAGCCTTCTCACTCTTGCTTCCACAGAAGTCTTCACACTTCTTCAGGATCCAGCTGGCTCTTTTATCTTCACTCAAGACACCAGACAACTCAGTAGTCTTATGTAAAAGATCTACTTTATTCTACTATATACAGCTCCAAAACTATCCAACACAACTCCAATACTCCCCACTACTATCCACTACTCCCCACTACTACTCCCCACTACTACTACCCACACAATACATTGGGACTCATAGCTATTATTATAGTCACTGGAAAACACCACCCACTCTTGTCAGTTTCCACCCAGTGGGCGTATACAACCATTTTCATTGGTTCTCTCGGTTCATCCCATCATTAATGATTTCATCATTTCACCTTGTCCACTTTAACAATTCTCAGGTGTGTTCAATTATCCACTTTGCATTTCTGTCCTTGGCATTTAGGACTTGCTAATTACATTACCTATTACACCTGTGTGGCTCCTAATTGCTTTTGCTGAGTCATCCTGACTCTCACATACATGCTTTATTTCTTTCACTGTATATCCCATGCTGCTTTTTCCTTAACATTACTTGCCTCTCTTTCTCTGTAGAATTCTGGGAGCAAGAGGAGTTCCCTTAAAGGGCGCACAGGTCTTACGTGCCTCTCTTTCTGTGGAGAATTCTGGGAGCAAGAGGAGTTCCCTTAAAGGGCGCACAGGTCTTACTTGCCTCTCTTTCTGTAGAGAATTCTGGGAGCAAGAGGAGTTCCCTCAAAAGAGCACAGGTCTTACTTGCCTCTCTTTCTCTGGAGAATTCTGGGAGCAAGAGGAGATCCCTGAAAGGAGCACAGGTCTTACTTGCCTCTCTTTCTGTGGAGAATTCTGGGAGGAAGAGGAGTTCCCTCAAAAGAGCACAGGTCTTACTTGCCTATCTTTCTCTGGAGAATTCTGGGAGCAAGAGGAGTTCCCTTAAAGGGTGCACAGGTCTTACTTGCCTCTCTTTCTGTGGAGAATTCTGGGAGCAAGAGGAGTTCCCTTAAAGGGCGCACAGGTTTTACTTGCCTCTCTTTCTGTGGAGAATTCTGGGAGGAAGAGGAGTTCCCTCAAAGGAGCACATGACTTACTTGCCTCTCTTTCTCTGGAGAATTCTGGGATCAAGAGGAGTTCCCTCAAAGGAGCACAGGTCTTACTTGCCTTTCTTTCTGTGGAGAATTCTGGGAGCAAGAGGAGTTCCCTTAAACGGCGCACAGGTCTTACTTGCCTCTCTTTCTGTGGAGAATTCTGGGAGCAAGAGGAGTTCCCTAAAAGGGCGCACAGGTCTTACTTGCCTCTCTTTCTGTGGAGAATTCTGGGAGCAAGAGGAGTTCCCTAAAAGGGCGCACAGGTCTCACTTGCCTCTCTTTCTGTGGAGAATTCTGGGAGCAAGAGGAGTTCCCTTTAAGGGCACACAGGTCTTACTTGCCTCTCTTTCTGTGGAGAATTCTGGGAGCAAGAGGAGTTCCCTTAAAGGGCGCACAGGTCTTACTTGCCTCTCTTTCTGTGGAGAATTCTGGGAGCAAGAGGAGTTCCCTCAAAGGGCTCTCAGGTCTTACTTGCCTCTCTTTCTGTGGAGAATTCTGGGAGCAAGAGGAGTTCCCTGAAAGGAGCACAGGTCTTACTTGCCTCTCTTTCTGTGGAGAATTCTGGGAGCAAGAGGAGTTCCCTCAAAGGAGCACAGGTGTTACTTGCCTCTCGTTCTGTGGAGAATTCTGGGAGCAAGAGGAGTTCCTTCAAAGGAGCACAGGTCTGACTTGCCTCTCTTTCTGTGGAGAATTCTGGGAGCAAGAGGAGTTCCCTTAAAGGGCGCACAGGTCAGGGATGATGGGAGTTGTAGCTCTTCACCTCTGGCTCGAACTCACCACCTTGTTACGCACCGGTGCTGACCGGTTTTATCCAGTGGTTAAAGCTTTGCTATAAAGCAGCAGAGTTACAGAGAATAGGCTGAAGACCCTGACAAACTTTCCAAGCCTTCTCACTCTTGCTTCCACAGAAGTCTTCACACTTCTTCAGGATCCAGCTGGCTCTTTTATCTTCACTCAAGACACCAGACAACTCAGTAGTCTTATGTAAAAGATCTACTTTATTCTACTATATACAGCTCCAAAACTATCCAACACAACTCCAATACTCCCCACTACTATCCACTACTCCCCACTACTACTCCCCACTACTACTACCCACACAATACATTGGGACTCATAGCTATTATTATAGTCACTGGAAAACACCACCCACTCTTGTCAGTTTCCACCCAGTGGGCGTATACAACCATTTTCATTGGTTCTCTCGGTTCATCCCATCATTAATGATTTCATCATTTCACCTTGTCCACTTTAACAATTCTCAGGTGTGTTCAATTATCCACTTTGCATTTCTGTCCTTGGCATTTAGGACTTGCTAATTACATTACCTATTACACCTGTGTGGCTCCTAATTGCTTTTGCTGAGTCATCCTGACTCTCACATACATGTTTTATTTCTTTCACTGTATATCCCATGCTGCTTTTTCCTTAACATTACTTGCCTCTCTTTCTCTGTAGAATTCTGGGAGCAAGAGGAGTTCCCTTAAAGGGCGCACAGGTCTTACGTGCCTCTCTTTCTGTGGAGAATTCTGGGAGCAAGAGGAGTTCCCTTAAAGGGCGCACAGGTCTTACTTGCCTCTCTTTCTGTAGAGAATTCTGGGAGCAAGAGGAGTTCCCTCAAAAGAGCACAGGTCTTACTTGACTCTCTTTCTCTGGAGAATTCTGGGAGCAAGAGGAGATCCCTGAAAGGAGCACAGGTCTTACTTGCCTCTCTTTCTGTGGAGAATTCTGGGAGGAAGAGGAGTTCCCTCAAAAGAGCACAGGTCTTACTTGCCTCTCTTTCTCTGGAGAATTCTTGGAGCAAGAGGAGTTCCCTCAAAAGAGCACAGGTCTTACTTGCCTCTCTTTCTCTGGAGAATTCTGGGAGCAAGAGGAGTTCCCTTAAAGGGCGCACAGGTCTTACTTGCCTCTCTTTCTGTGGAGAATTCTGGGAGCAAGAGGAGTTCCCTCAAAGGAGCACAGGTCTTACTTGCCTCTCTTTCTGTGGAGAATTCTGGGAGCAAGAGGAGTTCCCTGAAAAGAGCACAGGTCTTACTTGCCTCTCTTTCTGTGGAGAATTCTGGGAGCAAGAGGAGTTCCCTCGAAGGAGCACAGGTCTTACTTGCCTCTCTTTCTGTGGAGAATTCTTGGAGCAAGGGGAGTTCCCTCAAAGGAGCACAGGTCTTACTTGCCTCTCTTTCTGTGGAGAATTCTGGGAGCAAGAGGAGTTCCCTTAAAGGGCGCACAGGTCTTACTTGCCTCTCTTTCTGTGGAGAATTCTGGGAGCAAGAGGAGTTTCCTTAAAGGAGCACAGGTCTTACTTGCCTCTCTTTCTGTGGAGAATTCTGGGAGCAAGAGGAGTTCCCTTAAACGGCGCACAGGTCTTACTTGCCTCTCTTTCTGTGGAGAATTCTGGGAGCAAGAGGAGTTACCTCAAAGAGCACAGGTCTTACTTGCCTCTCTTTCTGTGGAGAATTCTGGGAGCAAGAGGAGTTCCCTTAAAGGGCACACAGGTCTTACTTGCCTCTCTTTCTGTGGAGAATTCTGGGAGCAAGAGGAGTTCCCTTAAAGGGCACACAGGTCTTACTTGCCTCCCTTTCTCTGGAGAATTGTGGGAGCAAGAGGAGTTCCCTTAAAGGGCGCACAGGTCTTACTTGCCTCTCTTTCTGTGGAGAATTCTGGGAGCATGAGGAGTTCCCTTAAACGGCGCACAGGTCTTACTTGCCTCTCTTTCTGTGGAGAATTCTGGGAGCAAGAGGAGTTCCCTCAAAGAGCACAGGTCTTACTTGCCTCTCTTTCTGTGGAGAATTCTGGGAGCAAGAGGAGTTCCCTTAAAGGGCACACAGGTCTTACTTGCCTCTCTTTCTGTGGAGAATTCTGGGAGCAAGAGGAGTTCCCTTAAAGGGCGCACAGGTCTTACTTGCCTCTCTTTCTGTAGAGAATTCTGGGAGCAAGAGGAGTTCCCTTAAAGGGCGCACAGGTCTTACTTGCCTCTCTTTCTGTGGAGAATTCTGCGAGCAAGAGGAGTTCCTTTAAAGGGCACACAGGTCTTACTTGCCTCTCTTTCTGTGGAGAATTCTGGGAGCAAGAGGAGTTCCCTTAAAGGGCGCACAGGTCTTACTTGCCTCTCTTTTTCTGGAGAATTCTGGGAGCAAGAGGAGTTCCCTCAAAGGAGCACAGGTCTTACTTGCCTCTCTTTCTGTGGAGAATTCTGGGAGCAAGAGGAGTTCCCTTAAAGGGCGCACAGGTCAGGGATGATGGGAGTTGTAGCTCTTCACCTCTGGCTCGAACTCACCACCTTGTTACGCACCGGCGCTGACCGGTTTTATCCAGTGGTTAAAGCTTTGCTATAAAGCAGCAGAGTTACAGAGAATAGGCTGAAGACCCTGACAAACTTTCCAAGCCTTCTCACTCTTGCTTCCACAGAAGTCTTCACACTTCTTCAGGATCCAGCTGGCTCTTGTATCTTCACTCAAGACACCAGACAACTCAGTAGTCTTATATAAAAGATCTACTTTATTCTACTATATACAGCTCCAAAACTATCCAACACAACTCCAATACTCCCCACTACTATCCACTACTCCCCACTACTACTCCCCACTACTACTACCCACACAATACATTGGGACTCATAGCTATTATTATAGTCACTGGAAAACACCACCCACTCTTGTCAGTTTCCACCCAGTGGGCGTGTACAACCATTTTCATTGGTTCTCTCGGTTCATCCCATCATTAATGATTTCATCATTTCACCTTGTCCACTTTAACAATTCTCAGGTGTGTTCAATTATCCACTTTGCATTTCTGTCCTTGGCATTTAGGACTTGCTAATTACATTACCTATTACACCTGTGTGGCTCCTAATTGCTTTTGCTGAGTCATCCTGACTCTCACATACATGTTTTATTTCTTTCACTGTATATCCCATGCTGCTTTTTCCTTAACATTACTTGCCTCTCTTTCTCTGGAGAATTCTGGGAGCAAGAGGAGTTCCCTTAAAGGGCGCACAGGTCTTACTTGCCTCTCTTTCTGTGGAGAATTCTGGGAGCAAGAGGAGTTCCCTCAAAGGAGCACAGGTCTTACTTGCCTCTCTTTCTGTGGAGAATTCTGGGAGCAAGAGGAGTTCCCTCAAAGGAGCACAGGTCTTACTTGCCTCTCTTTCTGTGGAGAATTCTGGGAGCAAGAGGAGTTCCCTTAAACGGCGCACAGGTCTTACTTGCCTCTCTTTCTGTGGAGAATTCTGGGAGCAAGAGGAGTTCCCTAAAAGGGCGCACAGGTCTCACTTGCCTCTCTTTCTGTGGAGAATTCTGGGAGCAAGAGGAGTTCCCTTAAAGGGCACACAGGTCTTACTTGCCTCTCTTTCTGTGGAGAATTCTGGGAGCAAGAGGAGTTCCCTCAAAGGGCTCTCAGGTCTTACTTGCCTCTCTTTCTGTGGAGAATTCTGGGAGCAAGAGGAGTTCCCTGAAAGGAGCACAGGTCTTACTTGCCTCTCTTTCTGTGGAGAATTCTGGGAGCAAGAGGAGTTCCCTCAAAGGAGCACAGGTCTTACTTGCCTCTCTTTCTGTGGAGAATTCTGGGAGCAAGAGGAGTTCCCTCAAAGGAGCACAGGTCTGACTTGCCTTTCTTTCTGTGGAGAATTCTGGGAGCAAGAGGAGTTCCCTTAAAGGGCGCACAGGTCAGGGATGATGGGAGTTGTAGCTCTTCCCCTCTGGCTCGAACTCACCACCTTGTTACGCACCGGCGCTGACCGGTTTTATCCAGTGGTTAAAGCTTTGCTCTAAAGCAGCAGAGTTACAGAGAATAGGCTGAAGACCCTGACAAACTCTCCAAGCCTTCTCACTCTTGCTTCCACAGAAGTCTTCACACTTCTTCAGGATCCAGCTGGCTCTTGTATCTTCACTCAAGACACCAGACAACTCAGTAGTCTTATATAAAAGATCTACTTTATTCTACTATATACAGCTCCAAAACTATCCAACACAACTCCAATACTCCCCACTACTATCCACTACTCCCCACTACTACTCCCCACTACTACTACCCACACAATACATTGGGACTCATAGCTATTATTATAGTCACTGGAAAACACCACCCACTCTTGTCAGTTTCCACCCAGTGGGCGTGTACAACCATTTTCATTGGTTCTCTCGGTTCATCCCATAATTAATGATTTCATCATTTCACCTTGTCCACTTTAACAATTCTCAGGTGTGTTCAATTATTCACTTTGCATTTCTGTCCTTGGCATTTAGGACTTGCTAATTACATTACCTATTACACCTGTGTGGCTCCTAATTGCTTTTGCTGAGTCATCCTGACTCTCACATACATGTTTTATTTCTTTCACTGTATATCCCATGCTGCTTTTTCCTTAACATTACTTGCCTCTCTTTCTCTGGAGAATTCTGGGAGCAAGAGGAGTTCCCTCAAAGGAGCACAGGACTTACTTGCCTCTCTTTCTCTGGAGAATTCTGGGAGCAAGAGGAGTTCCCTCAAAGGAGCACAGGTCTTACTTGCCTCTCTTTCTCTGGAGAATTCTGGGAGCAAGAGGAGTTCCCTCAAAGGAGCACAGGACTTACTTGCCTCTCTTTCTCTGGAGAATTCTGGGAGCAAGAGGAGTTCCCTCAAAAGAGCACAGGTCTTACTTGCCTCTCTTTCTCTGGAGAATTCTGGGAGCAAGAGGAGTTCCCTCAAAGGAGCACAGGACTTACTTGCCTCTCTTTCTGTGGAGAATTCTGGGAGCAAGAGGAGTTCCCTTAAAGGGCGCACAGGTCTTACTTGCCTCTCTTTCTATGGAGAATTCTGGGAGCAAGAGGAGTTCCCTTAAAGGGCGCACAGGTCTTACTTGCCTCTCTTTCTGTGGAGAATTCTGGGAGCAAGAGGAGTTCCCTTAAAGGGCGCACAGGTCTTACTTGCCTCTCTATCTGTGGAGAATTCTGGGAGCAAGAGGAGTTCCCTTAAAGGGCGCACAGGTCTTACTTGCCTCTCTTTCTCTGGAGAATTCTGGGAGCAAGAGGAGTTCCCTCAAAGGAGCACAGGACTTACTTGCCTCTCTTTCTGTGGAGAATTCTGGGAGCAAGAGGAGTTCCCTTAAAGGGCGCACAGGTCTTACTTGCCTCTCTTTCTATGGAGAATTCTGGGAGCAAGAGGAGTTCCCTTAAAGGGCGAACAGGTCTTGCTTGCCTCTCTTTCTGTGGAGAATTCTGGGAGCAAGAGGAGTTCCCTCAAAGGAGCACAGGTCTTACTTGCCTCTCTTTCTGTGGAGAATTCTGGGAGCAAGAGGAGTTCCCTCAAAGGAGCACAGGTCTTACTTGACTCTCTTTCTGTGGAGAATTCTGGGAGCAAGAGGAGTTCCCTTAAAGGGTGCACAGGTCTTACTTGCCTCTCTTTCTGTGGAGAATTCTGGGAGCAAGAGGAGTTCCCTTAAAGGGTGCACAGGTTTTACTTGCCTCTCTTTCTGTGGAGAATTCTGGGAGGAAGATGAGTTCCCTCAAAGGAGCACATGACTTACTTGCCTCTCTTTCTCTGGAGAATTCTGGGAGCAAGAGGAGTTCCCTCAAAGGAGCACAGGTCTTACTTGCCTTTCTTTCTGTGGAGAATTCTGGGAGCAAGAGGAGTTCCCTTAAACGGCGCACAGGTCTTACTTGCCTCTCTTTCTGTGGAGAATTCTGGGAGCAAGAGGAGTTCCCTAAAAGGGCGCACAGGTCTTACTTGCCTCTCTTTCTGTGGAGAATTCTGGGAGCAAGAGGAGTTCCCTAAAAGGGCGCACAGGTCTCACTTGCCTCTCTTTCTGTGGAGAATTCTGGGAGCAAGAGGAGTTCCCTTAAAGGGCACACAGGTCTTACTTGCCTCTCTTTCTGTGGAGAATTCTGGGAGCAAGAGGAGTTCCCTTAAAGGGCGCACAGGTCTTACTTGCCTCTCTTTCTGTGGAGAATTCTGGGAGCAAGAGGAGTTCCCTCAAAGGGCTCTCAGGTCTTACTTGCCTCTCTTTCTGTGGAGAATTCTGGGAGCAAGAGGAGTTCCCTGAAAGGAGCACAGGTCTTACTTGCCTCTCTTTCTGTGGAGAATTCTGGGAGCAAGAGGAGTTCCCTCAAAGGAGCACAGGTGTTACTTGCCTCTCGTTCTGTGGAGAATTCTGGGAGCAAGAGGAGTTCCCTCAAAGGAGCACAGGTCTGACTTGCCTCTCTTTCTGTGGAGAATTCTGGGAGCAAGAGGAGTTCCCTTAAAGGGCGCACAGGTCAGGGATGATGGGAGTTGTAGCTCTTCCCCTCTGGCTCGAACTCACCACCTTGTTACGCACCGGCGCTGACCGGTTTTATCCAGTGGTTAAAGCTTTGCTCTAAAGCCGCAGAGTTACAGAGAATAGGCTGAAGACCCTGACAAACTCTCCAAGCCTTCTCACTCTTGCTTCCACAGAAGTCTTCACACTTCTTCAGGATCCAGCTGGCTCTTGTATCTTCACTCAAGACACCAGACAACTCAGTAGTCTTATATAAAAGATCTACTTTATTCTACTATATACAGCTCCAAAACTATCCAACACAACTCCAATACTCCCCACTACTATCCACTACTCCCCACTACTACTCCCCACTACTACTACCCACACAATACATTGGGACTCATAGCTATTATTATAGTCACTGGAAAACACCACCCACTCTTGTCAGTTTCCACCCAGTGGGCGTGTACAACCATTTTCATTGGTTCTCTCGGTTCATCCCATAATTAATGATTTCATCATTTCACCTTGTCCACTTTAACAATTCTCAGGTGTGTTCAATTATTCACTTTGCATTTCTGTCCTTGGCATTTAGGACTTGCTAATTACATTACCTATTACACCTGTGTGGCTCCTAATTGCTTTTGCTGAGTCATCCTGACTCTCACATACATGTTTTATTTCTTTCACTGTATATCCCATGCTGCTTTTTCCTTAACATTACTTGCCTCTCTTTCTCTGGAGAATTCTGGGAGCAAGAGGAGTTCCCTCAAAGGAGCACAGGACTTACTTGCCTCTCTTTCTCTGGAGAATTCTGGGAGCAAGAGGAGTTCCCTCAAAGGAGCACAGGTCTTACTTGCCTCTCTTTCTCTGGAGAATTCTGGGAGCAAGAGGAGTTCCCTCAAAGGAGCACAGGACTTGCTTGCCTCTCTTTCTCTGGAGAATTCTGGGAGCAAGAGGAGTTCCCTCAAAAGAGCACAGGTCTTACTTGCCTCTCTTTCTCTGGAGAATTCTGGGAGCAAGAGGAGTTCCCTCAAAGGAGCACAGGACTTACTTGCCTCTCTTTCTGTGGAGAATTCTGGGAGCAAGAGGAGTTCCCTTAAAGGGCGCACAGGTCTTACTTGCCTCTCTTTCTGTGGAGAATTCTGGGAGCAAGAGGAGTTCCCTCAAAGGAGCACAGGTCTTACTTGCCTCTCTTTCTGTGGAGAATTCTGGGAGCAAGAGGAGTTCCCTTAAAGGAGCACAGGTCTTACTTGACTCTCTTTCTGTGGAGAATTCTGGGAGCAAGAGGAGTTCCCTTAAAGGGTGCACAGGTCTTACTTGCCTCTCTTTCTGTGGAGAATTCTGGGAGCAAGAGGAGTTCCCTTAAAGGGCGCACAGGTCTTACTTGCCTCTCTTTCTGTGGAGAATTCTGGGAGCAAGAGGAGTTCCCTTAAAGGGCGCACAGGTCTTACTTGCCTCTCTTTCTGTGGAGAATTCTGGGAGCAAGAGGAGTTCCCTTAAAGGGCGCACAGGTCTTACTTGCCTCTCTTTCTATGGAGAATTCTGGGAGCAAGAGGAGTTCCCTTAAAGGGCGCACAGGTCTTACTTGCCTCTCTTTCTGTGGAGAATTCTGGGAGCAAGAGGAGTTCCCTTAAAGGGCGCACAGGTCTTACTTGCCTCTCTTTCTCTGGAGAATTCTGGGAGCAAGAGGAGTTCCCTTAAAGGGCGCACAGGTCTTACTTGCCTCTCTTTCTGTGGAGAATTCTGGGAGCAAGAGGAGTTCCCTTAAAGGGCGCACAGGTCTTACTTGCCTCTCTTTCTGTGGAGAATTCTGGGAGCAAGAGGAGTTCCCTTAAAGGGCGCACAGGTCTTACTTGCCTCTCTTTTTCTGGAGAATTCTGGGAGCAAGAGGAGTTCCCTCAAAGGAGCACAGGACTTACTTGCCTCTCTTTCTGTGGAGAATTCTGGGAGCAAGAGGAGTTCCCTTAAAGGGCGCACAGGTCTTACTTGCCTCTCTTTCTGTGGAGAATTCTGGGAGCAAGAGGAGTTCCCTCAAAGGAGCACAGGACTTACTTGCCTCTCTTTCTCTGGAGAATTCTGGGAGCAAGAGGAGTTCCCTCAAAAGAGCACAGGTCTTACTTGCCTCTCTTTCTCTGGAGAATTCTGGGAGCAAGAGGAGTTCCCTCAAAGGAGCACAGGACTTACTTGCCTCTCTTTCTGTGGAGAATTCTGGGAGCAAGAGGAGTTCCCTTAAAGGGCGCACAGGTCTTACTTGCCTCTCTTTCTATGGAGAATTCTGGGAGCAAGAGGAGTTCCCTTAAAGGGCGCACAGGTCTTACTTGCCTCTCTTTCTGTGGAGAATTCTGGGAGCAAGAGGAGTTCCCTTAAAGGGCGCACAGGTCTTACTTGCCTCTCTATCTGTGGAGAATTCTGGGAGCAAGAGGAGTTCCCTTAAAGGGCGCACAGGTCTTACTTGCCTCTCTTTCTCTGGAGAATTCTGGGAGCAAGAGGAGTTCCCTCAAAGGAGCACAGGACTTACTTGCCTCTCTTTCTGTGGAGAATTCTGGGAGCAAGAGGAGTTCCCTTAAAGGGCGCACAGGTCTTACTTGCCTCTCTTTCTATGGAGAATTCTGGGAGCAAGAGGAGTTCCCTTAAAGGGCGAACAGGTCTTGCTTGCCTCTCTTTCTGTGGAGAATTCTGGGAGCAAGAGGAGTTCCCTCAAAGGAGCACAGGTCTTACTTGCCTCTCTTTCTGTGGAGAATTCTGGGAGCAAGAGGAGTTCCCTCAAAGGAGCACAGGTCTTACTTGACTCTCTTTCTGTGGAGAATTCTGGGAGCAAGAGGAGTTCCCTTAAAGGGTGCACAGGTCTTACTTGCCTCTCTTTCTGTGGAGAATTCTGGGAGCAAGAGGAGTTCCCTTAAAGGGTGCACAGGTTTTACTTGCCTCTCTTTCTGTGGAGAATTCTGGGAGGAAGATGAGTTCCCTCAAAGGAGCACATGACTTACTTGCCTCTCTTTCTCTGGAGAATTCTGGGAGCAAGAGGAGTTCCCTCAAAGGAGCACAGGTCTTACTTGCCTTTCTTTCTGTGGAGAATTCTGGGAGCAAGAGGAGTTCCCTTAAACGGCGCACAGGTCTTACTTGCCTCTCTTTCTGTGGAGAATTCTGGGAGCAAGAGGAGTTCCCTAAAAGGGGGCACAGGTCTTACTTGCCTCTCTTTCTGTGGAGAATTCTGGGAGCAAGAGGAGTTCCCTAAAAGGGCGCACAGGTCTCACTTGCCTCTCTTTCTGTGGAGAATTCTGGGAGCAAGAGGAGTTCCCTTAAAGGGCACACAGGTCTTACTTGCCTCTCTTTCTGTGGAGAATTCTGGGAGCAAGAGGAGTTCCCTTAAAGGGCGCACAGGTCTTACTTGCCTCTCTTTCTGTGGAGAATTCTGGGAGCAAGAGGAGTTCCCTCAAAGGGCTCTCAGGTCTTACTTGCCTCTCTTTCTGTGGAGAATTCTGGGAGCAAGAGGAGTTCCCTGAAAGGAGCACAGGTCTTACTTGCCTCTCTTTCTGTGGAGAATTCTGGGAGCAAGAGGAGTTCCCTCAAAGGAGCACAGGTGTTACTTGCCTCTCGTTCTGTGGAGAATTCTGGGAGCAAGAGGAGTTCCCTCAAAGGAGCACAGGTCTGACTTGCCTCTCTTTCTGTGGAGAATTCTGGGAGCAAGAGGAGTTCCCTTAAAGGGCGCACAGGTCAGGGATGATGGGAGTTGTAGCTCTTCCCCTCTGGCTCGAACTCACCACCTTGTTACGCACCGGCGCTGACCGGTTTTATCCAGTGGTTAAAGCTTTGCTCTAAAGCAGCAGAGTTACAGAGAATAGGCTGAAGACCCTGACAAACTCTCCAAGCCTTCTCACTCTTGCTTCCACAGAAGTCTTCACACTTCTTCAGGATCCAGCTGGCTCTTGTATCTTCACTCAAGACACCAGACAACTCAGTAGTCTTATATAAAAGATCTACTTTATTCTACTATATACAGCTCCAAAACTATCCAACACAACTCCAATACTCCCCACTACTATCCACTACTCCCCACTACTACTCCCCACTACTACTACCCACACAATACATTGGGACTCATAGCTATTATTATAGTCACTGGAAAACACCACCCACTCTTGTCAGTTTCCACCCAGTGGGCGTGTACAACCATTTTCATTGGTTCTCTCGGTTCATCCCATAATTAATGATTTCATCATTTCACCTTGTCCACTTTAACAATTCTCAGGTGTGTTCAATTATTCACTTTGCATTTCTGTCCTTGGCATTTAGGACTTGCTAATTACATTACCTATTACACCTGTGTGGCTCCTAATTGCTTTTGCTGAGTCATCCTGACTCTCACATACATGTTTTATTTCTTTCACTGTATATCCCATGCTGCTTTTTCCTTAACATTACTTGCCTCTCTTTCTCTGGAGAATTCTGGGAGCAAGAGGAGTTCCCTCAAAGGAGCACAGGACTTACTTGCCTCTCTTTCTCTGGAGAATTCTGGGAGCAAGAGGAGTTCCCTCAAAGGAGCACAGGTCTTACTTGCCTCTCTTTCTCTGGAGAATTCTGGGAGCAAGAGGAGTTCCCTCAAAGGAGCACAGGACTTACTTGCCTCTCTTTCTCTGGAGAATTCTGGGAGCAAGAGGAGTTCCCTCAAAAGAGCACAGGTCTTACTTGCCTCTCTTTCTGTGGAGAATTCTGGGAGCAAGAGGAGTTCCCTCAAAGGAGCACAGGTCTTACTTGCCTCTCTTTCTGTGGAGAATTCTGGGAGCAAGAGGAGTTCCCTTAAAGGAGCACAGGTCTTACTTGACTCTCTTTCTGTGGAGAATTCTGGGAGCAAGAGGAGTTCCCTTAAAGGGTGCACAGGTCTTACTTGCCTCTCTTTCTGTGGAGAATTCTGGGAGCAAGAGGAGTTCCCTTAAAGGGCGCACAGGTCTTACTTGCCTCTCTTTCTCTGGAGAATTCTGGGAGCAAGAGGAGTTCCCTCAAAGGAGCACAGGACTTACTTGCCTCTCTTTCTGTGGAGAATTCTGGGAGCAAGAGGAGTTCCCTTAAAGGGCGCACAGGTCTTACTTGCCTCTCTTTCTATGGAGAATTCTGGGAGCAAGAGGAGTTCCCTTAAAGGGCGAACAGGTCTTGCTTGCCTCTCTTTCTGTGGAGAATTCTGGGAGCAAGAGGAGTTCCCTCAAAGGAGCACAGGTCTTACTTGCCTCTCTTTCTGTGGAGAATTCTGGGAGCAAGAGGAGTTCCCTCAAAGGAGCACAGGTCTTACTTGACTCTCTTTCTGTGGAGAATTCTGGGAGCAAGAGGAGTTCCCTTAAAGGGTGCACAGGTCTTACTTGCCTCTCTTTCTGTGGAGAATTCTGGGAGCAAGAGGAGTTCCCTTAAAGGGTGCACAGGTTTTACTTGCCTCTCTTTCTGTGGAGAATTCTGGGAGGAAGATGAGTTCCCTCAAAGGAGCACATGACTTACTTGCCTCTCTTTCTCTGGAGAATTCTGGGAGCAAGAGGAGTTCCCTCAAAGGAGCACAGGTCTTACTTGCCTCTCTTTCTGTGGAGAATTCTGGGAGCAAGAGGAGTTCCCTAAAAGGGCGCACAGGTCTTACTTGCCTCTCTTTCTGTGGAGAATTCTGGGAGCAAGAGGAGTTCCCTAAAAGGGCGCACAGGTCTCACTTGCCTCTCTTTCTGTGGAGAATTCTGGGAGCAAGAGGAGTTCCCTTAAAGGGCACACAGGTCTTACTTGCCTCTCTTTCTGTGGAGAATTCTGGGAGCAAGAGGAGTTCCCTTAAAGGGCGCACAGGTCTTACTTGCCTCTCTTTCTGTGGAGAATTCTGGGAGCAAGAGGAGTTCCCTCAAAGGGCTCTCAGGTCTTACTTGCCTCTCTTTCTGTGGAGAATTCTGGGAGCAAGAGGAGTTCCCTGAAAGGAGCACAGGTCTTACTTGCCTCTCTTTCTGTGGAGAATTCTGGGAGCAAGAGGAGTTCCCTCAAAGGAGCACAGGTGTTACTTGCCTCTCGTTCTGTGGAGAATTCTGGGAGCAAGAGGAGTTCCCTCAAAGGAGCACAGGTCTGACTTGCCTCTCTTTCTGTGGAGAATTCTGGGAGCAAGAGGAGTTCCCTTAAAGGGCGCACAGGTCAGGGATGATGGGAGTTGTAGCTCTTCCCCTCTGGCTCGAACTCACCACCTTGTTACGCACCGGCGCTGACCGGTTTTATCCAGTGGTTAAAGCTTTGCTCTAAAGCAGCAGAGTTACAGAGAATAGGCTGAAGACCCTGACAAACTCTCCAAGCCTTCTCACTCTTGCTTCCACAGAAGTCTTCACACTTCTTCAGGATCCAGCTGGCTCTTGTATCTTCACTCAAGACACCAGACAACTCAGTAGTCTTATATAAAAGATCTACTTTATTCTACTATATACAGCTCCAAAACTATCCAACACAACTCCAATACTCCCCACTACTATCCACTACTCCCCACTACTACTCCCCACTACTACTACCCACACAATACATTGGGACTCATAGCTATTATTATAGTCACTGGAAAACACCACCCACTCTTGTCAGTTTCCACCCAGTGGGCGTGTACAACCATTTTCATTGGTTCTCTCGGTTCATCCCATAATTAATGATTTCATCATTTCACCTTGTCCACTTTAACAATTCTCAGGTGTGTTCAATTATTCACTTTGCATTTCTGTCCTTGGCATTTAGGACTTGCTAATTACATTACCTATTACACCTGTGTGGCTCCTAATTGCTTTTGCTGAGTCATCCTGACTCTCACATACATGTTTTATTTCTTTCACTGTATATCCCATGCTGCTTTTTCCTTAACATTACTTGCCTCTCTTTCTCTGGAGAATTCTGGGAGCAAGAGGAGTTCCCTCAAAGGAGCACAGGACTTACTTGCCTCTCTTTCTCTGGAGAATTCTGGGAGCAAGAGGAGTTCCCTCAAAGGAGCACAGGTCTTACTTGCCTCTCTTTCTCTGGAGAATTCTGGGAGCAAGAGGAGTTCCCTCAAAGGAGCACAGGACTTACTTGCCTCTCTTTCTCTGGAGAATTCTGGGAGCAAGAGGAGTTCCCTCAAAAGAGCACAGGTCTTACTTGCCTCTCTTTCTGTGGAGAATTCTGGGAGCAAGAGGAGTTCCCTCAAAGGAGCACAGGTCTTACTTGCCTCTCTTTCTGTGGAGAATTCTGGGAGCAAGAGGAGTTCCCTTAAAGGAGCACAGGTCTTACTTGACTCTCTTTCTGTGGAGAATTCTGGGAGCAAGAGGAGTTCCCTTAAAGGGTGCACAGGTCTTACTTGCCTCTCTTTCTGTGGAGAATTCTGGGAGCAAGAGGAGTTCCCTTAAAGGGCGCACAGGTCTTACTTGCCTCTCTTTCTGTGGAGAATTCTGGGAGCAAGAGGAGTTCCCTTAAAGGGCGCACAGGTCTTACTTGCCTCTCTTTCTGTGGAGAATTCTGGGAGCAAGAGGAGTTCCCTTAAAGGGCGCACAGGTCTTACTTGCCTCTCTTTCTATGGAGAATTCTGGGAGCAAGAGGAGTTCCCTTAAAGGGCGCACAGGTCTTACTTGCCTCTCTTTCTGTGGAGAATTCTGGGAGGAAGAGGAGTTCCCTTAAAGGGCGCACAGGTCTTACTTGCCTCTCTTTCTCTGGAGAATTCTGGGAGCAAGAGGAGTTCCCTTAAAGGGCGCACAGGTCTTACTTGCCTCTCTTTCTGTGGAGAATTCTGGGAGCAAGAGGAGTTCCCTTAAAGGGCGCACAGGTCTTACTTGCCTCTCTTTCTGTGGAGAATTCTGGGAGCAAGAGGAGTTCCCTTAAAGGGCGCACAGGTCTTACTTGCCTCTCTTTCTCTGGAGAATTCTGGGAGCAAGAGGAGTTCCCTCAAAGGAGCACAGGACTTACTTGCCTCTCTTTCTGTGGAGAATTCTGGGAGCAAGAGGAGTTCCCTTAAAGGGCGCACAGGTCTTACTTGCCTCTCTTTCTGTGGAGAATTCTGGGAGCAAGAGGAGTTCCCTCAAAGGAGCACAGGTCTTACTTGCCTCTCTTTCTGTGGAGAATTCTGGGAGCAAGAGGAGTTCCCTCAAAGGAGCACAGGTCTTACTTGACTCTCTTTCTGTGGAGAATTCTGGGAGCAAGAGGAGTTCCCTTAAAGGGTGCACAGGTCTTACTTGCCTCTCTTTCTGTGGAGAATTCTGGGAGCAAGTGGAGTTCCCTTAAAGGGCGCACAGGTCTTACTTGCCTCTCTTTCTGTGGAGAATTCTGGGAGCAAGAGGAGTTCCCTTAAAGGGTGCACAGGTCTTACTTGCCTCTCTTTCTCTGAAGAATTCTGGGAGCAAGAGGAGTTCCCTCAAAGGAGCACAGGTCTTACTTGCCTTTCTTTCTGTGGAGAATTCTGGGAGCAAGAGGAGTTCCCTTAAACGGCGCACAGGTCTTACTTGCCTCTCTTTCTGTGGAGAATTCTGGGAGCAAGAGGAGTTCCCTTAAAGGGCGCACAGGTCTTACTTGCCTCTCTTTCTATGGAGAATTCTGGGAGCAAGAGGCGTTCCCTTAAAGGGCGCACAGGTCTTACTTGCCTCTCTTTCTGTGGAGAATTCTGGGAGCAAGAGGAGTTCCCTTAAAGGGCGCACAGGTCTTACTTGCCTCTCTATCTGTGGAGAATTCTGGGAGCAAGAGGAGTTCCCTTAAAGGGCGCACAGGTCTTACTTGCCTCTCTTTCTCTGGAGAATTCTGGGAGCAAGAGGAGTTCCCTCAAAGGAGCACAGGACTTACTTGCCTCTCTTTCTGTGGAGAATTCTGGGAGCAAGAGGAGTTCCCTTAAAGGGCGCACAGGTCTTACTTGCCTCTCTTTCTATGGAGAATTCTGGGAGCAAGAGGAGTTCCCTTAAAGGGCGCACAGGTCTTACTTGCCTCTCTTTCTGTGGAGAATTCTGGGAGCAAGAGGAGTTCCCTCAAAGGAGCACAGGTCTTACTTGCCTCTCTTTCTGTGGAGAATTCTGGGAGCAAGAGGAGTTCCCTCAAAGGAGCACAGGTCTTACTTGCCTCTCTTTCTGTGGAGAATTCTGGGAGCAAGAGGAGTTCCCTTAAACGGCGCACAGGTCTTACTTGCCTCTCTTTCTGTGGAGAATTCTGGGAGCAAGAGGAGTTCCCTAAAAGGGCGCACAGGTCTCACTTGCCTCTCTTTCTGTGGAGAATTCTGGGAGCAAGAGGAGTTCCCTTAAAGGGCACACAGGTCTTACTTGCCTCTCTTTCTGTGGAGAATTCTGGGAGCAAGAGGAGTTCCCTTAAAGGGCGCACAGGTCTTACTTGCCTCTCTTTCTGTGGAGAATTCTGGGAGCAAGAGGAGTTCCCTCAAAGGGCTCTCAGGTCTTACTTGCCTCTCTTTCTGTGGAGAATTCTGGGAGCAAGAGGAGTTCCCTGAAAGGAGCACAGGTCTTACTTGCCTCTCTTTCTGTGGAGAATTCTGGGAGCAAGAGGAGTTCCCTCAAAGGAGCACAGGTCTGACTTGCCTTTCTTTCTGTGGAGAATTCTGGGAGCAAGAGGAGTTCCCTTAAAGGGCGCACAGGTCAGGGATGATGGGAGTTGTAGCTCTTCCCCTCTGGCTCGAACTCACCACCTTGTTACGCACCGGCGCTGACCGGTTTTATCCAGTGGTTAAAGCTTTGCTCTAAAGCAGCAGAGTTACAGAGAATAGGCTGAAGACCCTGACAAACTCTCCAAGCCTTCTCACTCTTGCTTCCACAGAAGTCTTCACACTTCTTCAGGATCCAGCTGGCTCTTGTATCTTCACTCAAGACACCAGACAACTCAGTAGTCTTATATAAAAGATCTACTTTATTCTACTATATACAGCTCCAAAACTATCCAACACAACTCCAATACTCCCCACTACTATCCACTACTCCCCACTACTACTCCCCACTACTACTACCCACACAATACATTGGGACTCATAGCTATTATTATAGTCACTGGAAAACACCACCCACTCTTGTCAGTTTCCACCCAGTGGGCGTGTACAACCATTTTCATTGGTTCTCTCGGTTCATCCCATAATTAATGATTTCATCATTTCACCTTGTCCACTTTAACAATTCTCAGGTGTGTTCAATTATTCACTTTGCATTTCTGTCCTTGGCATTTAGGACTTGCTAATTACATTACCTATTACACCTGTGTGGCTCCTAATTGCTTTTGCTGAGTCATCCTGACTCTCACATACATGTTTTATTTCTTTCACTGTATATCCCATGCTGCTTTTTCCTTAACATTACTTGCCTCTCTTTCTCTGGAGAATTCTGGGAGCAAGAGGAGTTCCCTCAAAGGAGCACAGGACTTACTTGCCTCTCTTTCTCTGGAGAATTCTGGGAGCAAGAGGAGTTCCCTCAAAGGAGCCCAGGTCTTACTTGCCTCTCTTTCTCTGGAGAATTCTGGGAGCAAGAGGAGTTCCCTCAAAGGAGCACAGGACTTACTTGCCTCTCTTTCTCTGGAGAATTCTGGGAGCAAGAGGAGTTCCCTCAAAAGAGCACAGGTCTTACTTGCCTCTCTTTCTCTGGAGAATTCTGGGAGCAAGAGGAGTTCCCTCAAAGGAGCACAGGACTTACTTGCCTCTCTTTCTGTGGAGAATTCTGGGAGCAAGAGGAGTTCCCTTAAAGGGCGCACAGGTCTTACTTGCCTCTCTTTCTATGGAGAATTCTGGGAGCAAGAGGAGTTCCCTTAAAGGGCGCACAGGTCTTACTTGCCTCTCTTTCTGTGGAGAATTCTGGGAGCAAGAGGAGTTCCCTTAAAGGGCGCACAGGTCTTACTTGCCTCTCTATCTGTGGAGAATTCTGGGAGCAAGAGGAGTTCCCTTAAAGGGCGCACAGGTCTTACTTGCCTCTCTTTCTCTGGAGAATTCTGGGAGCAAGAGGAGTTCCCTCAAAGGAGCACAGGACTTACTTGCCTCTCTTTCTGTGGAGAATTCTGGGAGCAAGAGGAGTTCCCTTAAAGGGCGCACAGGTCTTACTTGCCTCTCTTTCTATGGAGAATTCTGGGAGCAAGAGGAGTTCCCTTAAAGGGCGAACAGGTCTTGCTTGCCTCTCTTTCTGTGGAGAATTCTGGGAGCAAGAGGAGTTCCCTCAAAGGAGCACAGGTCTTACTTGCCTCTCTTTCTGTGGAGAATTCTGGGAGCAAGAGGAGTTCCCTCAAAGGAGCACAGGTCTTACTTGACTCTCTTTCTGTGGAGAATTCTGGGAGCAAGAGGAGTTCCCTTAAAGGGTGCACAGGTCTTACTTGCCTCTCTTTCTGTGGAGAATTCTGGGAGCAAGAGGAGTTCCCTTAAAGGGTGCACAGGTTTTACTTGCCTCTCTTTCTGTGGAGAATTCTGGGAGGAAGATGAGTTCCCTCAAAGGAGCACATGACTTACTTGCCTCTCTTTCTCTGGAGAATTCTGGGAGCAAGAGGAGTTCCCTCAAAGGAGCACAGGTCTTACTTGCCTTTCTTTCTGTGGAGAATTCTGGGAGCAAGAGGAGTTCCCTTAAACGGCGCACAGGTCTTACTTGCCTCTCTTTCTGTGGAGAATTCTGGGAGCAAGAGGAGTTCCCTAAAAGGGCGCACAGGTCTTACTTGCCTCTCTTTCTGTGGAGAATTCTGGGAGCAAGAGGAGTTCCCTAAAAGGGCGCACAGGTCTCACTTGCCTCTCTTTCTGTGGAGAATTCTGGGAGCAAGAGGAGTTCCCTTAAAGGGCACACAGGTCTTACTTGCCTCTCTTTCTGTGGAGAATTCTGGGAGCAAGAGGAGTTCCCTTAAAGGGCGCACAGGTCTTACTTGCCTCTCTTTCTGTGGAGAATTCTGGGAGCAAGAGGAGTTCCCTCAAAGGGCTCTCAGGTCTTACTTGCCTCTCTTTCTGTGGAGAATTCTGGGAGCAAGAGGAGTTCCCTGAAAGGAGCACAGGTCTTACTTGCCTCTCTTTCTGTGGAGAATTCTGGGAGCAAGAGGAGTTCCCTCAAAGGAGCACAGGTGTTACTTGCCTCTCGTTCTGTGGAGAATTCTGGGAGCAAGAGGAGTTCCCTCAAAGGAGCACAGGTCTGACTTGCCTCTCTTTCTGTGGAGAATTCTGGGAGCAAGAGGAGTTCCCTTAAAGGGCGCACAGGTCAGGGATGATGGGAGTTGTAGCTCTTCCCCTCTGGCTCGAACTCACCACCTTGTTACGCACCGGCGCTGACCGGTTTTATCCAGTGGTTAAAGCTTTGCTCTAAAGCAGCAGAGTTACAGAGAATAGGCTGAAGACCCTGACAAACTCTCCAAGCCTTCTCACTCTTGCTTCCACAGAAGTCTTCACACTTCTTCAGGATCCAGCTGGCTCTTGTATCTTCACTCAAGACACCAGACAACTCAGTAGTCTTATATAAAAGATCTACTTTATTCTACTATATACAGCTCCAAAACTATCCAACACAACTCCAATACTCCCCACTACTATCCACTACTCCCCACTACTACTCCCCACTACTACTACCCACACAATACATTGGGACTCATAGCTATTATTATAGTCACTGGAAAACACCACCCACTCTTGTCAGTTTCCACCCAGTGGGCGTGTACAACCATTTTCATTGGTTCTCTCGGTTCATCCCATAATTAATGATTTCATCATTTCACCTTGTCCACTTTAACAATTCTCAGGTGTGTTCAATTATTCACTTTGCATTTCTGTCCTTGGCATTTAGGACTTGCTAATTACATTACCTATTACACCTGTGTGGCTCCTAATTGCTTTTGCTGAGTCATCCTGACTCTCACATACATGTTTTATTTCTTTCACTGTATATCCCATGCTGCTTTTTCCTTAACATTACTTGCCTCTCTTTCTCTGGAGAATTCTGGGAGCAAGAGGAGTTCCCTCAAAGGAGCACAGGACTTACTTGCCTCTCTTTCTCTGGAGAATTCTGGGAGCAAGAGGAGTTCCCTCAAAGGAGCACAGGTCTTACTTGCCTCTCTTTCTCTGGAGAATTCTGGGAGCAAGAGGAGTTCCCTCAAAGGAGCACAGGACTTACTTGCCTCTCTTTCTCTGGAGAATTCTGGGAGCAAGAGGAGTTCCCTCAAAAGAGCACAGGTCTTACTTGCCTCTCTTTCTCTGGAGAATTCTGGGAGCAAGAGGAGTTCCCTCAAAGGAGCACAGGACTTACTTGCCTCTCTTTCTGTGGAGAATTCTGGGAGCAAGAGGAGTTCCCTTAAAGGGCGCACAGGTCTTACTTGCCTCTCTTTCTGTGGAGAATTCTGGGAGCAAGAGGAGTTCCCTCAAAGGAGCACAGGTCTTACTTGCCTCTCTTTCTGTGGAGAATTCTGGGAGCAAGAGGAGTTCCCTTAAAGGAGCACAGGTCTTACTTGACTCTCTTTCTGTGGAGAATTCTGGGAGCAAGAGGAGTTCCCTTAAAGGGTGCACAGGTCTTACTTGCCTCTCTTTCTGTGGAGAATTCTGGGAGCAAGAGGAGTTCCCTTAAAGGGCGCACAGGTCTTACTTGCCTCTCTTTCTGTGGAGAATTCTGGGAGCAAGAGGAGTTCCCTTAAAGGGCGCACAGGTCTTACTTGCCTCTCTTTCTGTGGAGAATTCTGGGAGCAAGAGGAGTTCCCTTAAAGGGCGCACAGGTCTTACTTGCCTCTCTTTCTATGGAGAATTCTGGGAGCAAGAGGAGTTCCCTTAAAGGGCGCACAGGTCTTACTTGCCTCTCTTTCTGTGGAGAATTCTGGGAGCAAGAGGAGTTCCCTTAAAGGGCGCACAGGTCTTACTTGCCTCTCTTTCTCTGGAGAATTCTGGGAGCAAGAGGAGTTCCCTTAAAGGGCGCACAGGTCTTACTTGCCTCTCTTTCTGTGGAGAATTCTGGGAGCAAGAGGAGTTCCCTTAAAGGGCGCACAGGTCTTACTTGCCTCTCTTTCTGTGGAGAATTCTGGGAGCAAGAGGAGTTCCCTTAAAGGGCGCACAGGTCTTACTTGCCTCTCTTTCTCTGGAGAATTCTGGGAGCAAGAGGAGTTCCCTCAAAGGAGCACAGGACTTACTTGCCTCTCTTTCTGTGGAGAATTCTGGGAGCAAGAGGAGTTCCCTTAAAGGGCGCACAGGTCTTACTTGCCTCTCTTTCTGTGGAGAATTCTGGGAGCAAGAGGAGTTCCCTCAAAGGAGCACAGGTCTTACTTGCCTCTCTTTCTGTGGAGAATTCTGGGAGCAAGAGGAGTTCCCTCAAAGGAGCACAGGTCTTACTTGACTCTCTTTCTGTGGAGAATTCTGGGAGCAAGAGGAGTTCCCTTAAAGGGTGCACAGGTCTTACTTGCCTCTCTTTCTGTGGAGAATTCTGGGAGCAAGAGGAGTTCCCTTAAAGGGCGCACAGGTCTTACTTGCCTCTCTTTCTGTGGAGAATTCTGGGAGCAAGAGGAGTTCCCTTAAAGGGTGCACAGGTCTTACTTGCCTCTCTTTCTCTGAAGAATTCTGGGAGCAAGAGGAGTTCCCTCAAAGGAGCACAGGTCTTACTTGCCTTTCTTTCTGTGGAGAATTCTGGGAGCAAGAGGAGTTCCCTTAAACGGCGCACAGGTCTTACTTGCCACTCTTTCTGTGGAGAATTCTGGGAGCAAGAGGAGTTCCCTAAAAGGGCGCACAGGTCTCACTTGCCTCTCTTTCTGTGGAGAATTCTGGGAGCAAGAGGAGTTCCCTTAAAGGGCGCACAGGTCTTACTTGCCTCTCTTTCTGTGGAGAATTCTGGGAGCAAGAGGAGTTCCCTTAAAGGGCGCACAGGTCTTACTTGCCTCTCTTTCTGTGGAGAATTCTGGGAGCAAGAGGAGTTCCCTAAAAGGGCGCACAGGTCTCACTTGCCTCTCTTTCTGTGGAGAATTCTGGGAGCAAGAGGAGTTCCCTTAAAGGGCACACAGGTCTTACTTGCCTCTCTTTCTGTGGAGAATTCTGGGAGCAAGAGGAGTTCCCTTAAAGGGCGCACAGGTCTTACTTGCCTCTCTTTCTGTGGAGAATTCTGGGAGCAAGAGGAGTTCCCTCAAAGGGCTCTCAGGTCTTACTTGCCTCTCTTTCTGTGGAGAATTCTGGGAGCAAGAGGAGTTCCCTGAAAGGAGCACAGGTCTTACTTGCCTCTCTTTCTGTGGAGAATTCTGGGAGCAAGAGGAGTTCCCTCAAAGGAGCACAGGTGTTACTTGCCTCTCGTTCTGTGGAGAATTCTGGGAGCAAGAGGAGTTCCCTCAAAGGAGCACAGGTCTGACTTGCCTCTCTTTCTGTGGAGAATTCTGGGAGCAAGAGGAGTTCCCTTAAAGGGCGCACAGGTCAGGGATGATGGGAGTTGTAGCTCTTCACCTCTGGCTCGAACTCACCACCTTGTTACGCACCGGTGCTGACCGGTTTTATACAGTGGTTAAAGCTTTGCTATAAAGCAGCAGAGTTACAGAGAATAGGCTGAAGACCCTGACAAACTTTCCAAGCCTTCTCACTCTTGCTTCCACAGAAGTCTTCACACTTCTTCAGGATCCAGCTGGCTCTTTTATCTTCACTCAAGACACCAGACAACTCAGTAGTCTTATGTAAAAGATCTACTTTATTCTACTATATACAGCTCCAAAACTATCCAACACAACTCCAATACTCCCCACTACTATCCACTACTCCCCACTACTACTCCCCACTACTACTACCCACACAATACATTGGGACTCATAGCTATTATTATAGTCACTGGAAAACACCACCCACTCTTGTCAGTTTCCACCCAGTGGGCGTATACAACCATTTTCATTGGTTCTCTCGGTTCATCCCATAATTAATGATTTCATCATTTCACCTTGTCCACTTTAACAATTCTCAGGTGTGTTCAATTATTCACTTTGCATTTCTGTCCTTGGCATTTAGGACTTGCTAATTACATTACCTATTACACCTGTGTGGCTCCTAATTGCTTTTGCTGAGTCATCCTGACTCTCACATACATGTTTTATTTCTTTCACTGTATATCCCATGCTGCTTTTTCCTTAACATTACTTGCCTCTCTTTCTCTGGAGAATTCTGGGAGCAAGAGGAGTTCCCTCAAAGGAGCACAGGACTTACTTGCCTCTCTTTCTCTGGAGAATTCTGGGAGCAAGAGGAGTTCCCTCAAAGGAGCACAGGTCTTACTTGCCTCTCTTTCTGTGGAGAATTCTGGGAGCAAGAGGAGTTCCCTCAAAAGAGCACAGGTCTTACTTGCCTCTCTTTCTCTGGAGAATTCTGGGAGCAAGAGGAGTTCCCTCAAAGGAGCACAGGACTTACTTGCCTCTCTTTCTGTGGAGAATTCTGGGAGCAAGAGGAGTTCCCTTAAAGGGCGCACAGGTCTTACTTGCCTCTCTTTCTATGGAGAATTCTGGGAGCAAGAGGAGTTCCCTTAAAGGGCGCACAGGTCTTACTTGCCTCTCTTTCTGTGGAGAATTCTGGGAGCAAGAGGAGTTCCCTTAAAGAGCGCACAGGTCTTACTTGCCTCTCTTTCTCTGGAGAATTCTGGGAGCAAGAGGAGTTCCCTTAAAGGGCGCACAGGTCTTACTTGCCTCTCTTTCTCTGGAGAATTCTGGGAGCAAGAGGAGTTCCCTCAAAGGAGCACAGGACTTACTTGCCTCTCTTTCTGTGGAGAATTCTGGGAGCAAGAGGAGTTCCCTTAAAGGGCGCACAGGTCTTACTTGCCTCTCTTTCTATGGAGAATTCTGGGAGCAAGAGGAGTTCCCTTAAAGGGCGCACAGGTCTTACTTGCCTCTCTTTCTGTGGAGAATTCTGGGAGCAAGAGGAGTTCCCTCAAAGGAGCACAGGTCTTACTTGCCTCTCTTTCTGTGGAGAATTCTGGGAGCAAGAGGAGTTCCCTCAAAGGAGCACGGTCTTACTTGACTCTCTTTCTGTGGAGAATTCTGGGAGCAAGAGGAGTTCCCTTAAAGGGTGCACAGGTCTTACTTGCCTCTCTTTCTCTGGAGAATTCTGGGAGCAAGAGGAGTTCCCTTAAAGGGCGCACAGGTTTTACTTGCCTCTCTTTCTGTGGAGAATTCTGGGAGGAAGAGGAGTTCCCTCAAAGGAGCACATGACTTACTTGCCTCTCTTTCTCTGGAGAATTCTGGGAGCAAGAGGAGTTCCCTCAAAGGAGCACAGGTCTTACTTGCCTTTCTTTCTGTGGAGAATTCTGGGAGCAAGAGGAGTTCCCTCAAAAGAGCACAGGCTTACTTGCGTCTCTTTCTCTGGAGAATTCTGGGAGCAAGAGGAGTTCCCTTAAAGGACGCACAGGTCTTACTTGCCTCTCTTTCTGTGGAGAATTCTGGGAGCAAGAGGAGTTCCCTCGAAGGAGCACAGGTCTTACTTGCCTCTCTTTCTGTGGAGAATTCTTAGAGCAAGGGGAATTCCCTCAAAGGAGCACAGGTCTTACTTGCCTCTCTTTCTGTGGAGAATTCTGGGAGCAAGAGGAGTTCCCTTAAAGGGCGCACAGGTCTTACTTGCCTCTCTTTCTCTGGAGAATTCTGGGAGCAAGAGGAGTTCCCTTAAAGGAGCACAGGTCTTACTTGCCTCTCTTTCTGTGGAGAATTCTGGGAGCAAGAGGAGTTCCCTTAAAGGGCGCACAGGTCTTACTTGCCTCTTTCTCTGGAGAATTCTGGGAGCAAGAGGAGTTCCCTCAAAGGAGCACAGGTCTTACTTGCCTCTCTTTCTGTGGAGAATTCTGGGAGCAAGAGGAGTTCCCTTAAAGGAGCACAGGTCTTACTTGCCTCTCTTTCTGTGGAGAATTCTTAGAGCAAGGGGAGTTCCCTCAAAGGAGCACAGGTCTTAGTTGCCTCTCTTTCTCTGGAGAATTCTGGGAGCAAGAGTAGTTCCCTCAAAGGAGCACAGGTCTTACTTGCCTCTCTTTCTCTGGAGAATTCTGGGAGCAAGAGGAGTTCCCTTAAAAGGCACAAAGGTCTTACTTGTCTCCCTTTCTCTGGAGAATTCTGGGAGCAAGAGGAGTTACCTTAAAGAGCGCACAGGTCTTACTTGCCTCTCTTTCTGTGGAGAATTCTGGGAGCAAGAGGAGTTCCCTTAAAGGGTGCACTGGTCTTACTTGCCTCTCTTTCTGTGGAGAATTCTGGGAGCAAGAGGAGTTCCCTTAAAGGACGCACAGGTCTTACTTGCCTCTCTTTCTGTGGAGAATTCTGGGAGCAAGAGGAGTTCCCTTAAAGGGCGCACAGGTCTTACTTGCCTCTCTTTCTGTGGAGAATTCTGGGAGCAAGAGGAGTTCCCTTAAAGGGCGCACAGGTCTTACTTGCCTCTCTTTCTCTGGAGAATTCTGGGAGCAAGAGGAGTTCCCTGAAAGGAGCACAGGTCTTACTTGCCTCTCTTTCTGTGGAGAATTCTGCGAGCAAGAGGAGTTCCCTTAAAGGGCACACAGGTCTTACTTGCCTCTCTTTCTGTGGAGAATTCTGGGAGCAAGAGGAGTTCCCTTAAAGGGCGCACAGGTCTTACTTGCCTCTCTTTCTCTGGAGAATTCTGGGAGCAAGAGGAGTTCCCTGAAAGGAGCACAGGTCTTACTTGCCTCTCTTTCTGTGGAGAATTCTGGGAGCAAGAGGAGTTCCCTTAAAGGGCGCACAGGTCAGGGATGATGGGAGTTGTAGCTCTTCACCTCTGGCTCGAACTCACCACCTTGTTACGCACCGGTGCTGACCGGTTTTATCCAGTGGTTAAAGCTTTGCTATAAAGCAGCAGAGTTACAGAGAATAGGCTGAAGACCCTGACAAACTTTCCAAGCCTTCTCACTCTTGCTTCCACAGAAGTCTTCACACTTCTTCAGGATCCAGCTGGCTCTTGTATCTTCACTCAAGACACCAGACAACTCAGTAGTCTTATGTAAAAGATCTACTTTATTCTACTATATACAGCTCCAAAACTATCCAACACAACTCCAATACTCCCCACTACTATCCACTACTCCCCACTACTACTCCCCACTACTACTACCCACACAATACATTGGGACTCATAGCTATTATTATAGTCACTGGAAAACACCACCCACTCTTGTCAGTTTCCACCCAGTGGGCGTATACAACCATTTTCATTGGTTCTCTCGGTTCATCCCATCATTAATGATTTCATCATTTCACCTTGTCCACTTTAACAATTCTCAGGTGTGTTCAATTATCCACTTTGCATTTCTGTCCTTGGCATTTAGGACTTGCTAATTACATTACCTATTACACCTGTGTGGCTCCTAATTGCTTTTGCTGAGTCATCCTGACTCTCACATACATGTTTTATTTCTTTCACTGTATATCCCATGCTGCTTTTTCCTTAACATTACTTGCCTCTCTTTCTCTGTAGAATTCTGGGAGCAAGAGGAGTTCCCTCAAAAGAGCAGAGGTCTTACTTGCCTCTCTTTCTCTGGAGAATTCTGGGAGCAAGAGGAGATCCCTGAAAGGAGCACAGGTCTTACTTGCCTCTCTTTCTGTGGAGAATTCTGGGAGGAAGAGGAGTTCCCTCAAAAGACCACAGGACTTACTTGCCTCTCTTTCTCTGGAGAATTCTGGGAGCAAGAGGAGTTCCCTTAAAGGGCGCACAGGTCTTACTTGCCTCTCTTTCTGTAGAGAATTCTGGGAGCAAGAGGAGTTCCCTCAAAAGAGCACAGGTCTTACTTGCCTCTCTTTCTCTGGAGAATTCTAGGAGCAAGAGGAGATCCCTGAAAGGAGCACAGGTCTTACTTGCCTCTCTTTCTGTGGAGAATTCTGGGAGGAAGAGGAGTTCCCTCAAAAGAGCACAGGACTTACTTGCCTCTCTTTCTCTGGAGAATTCTGGGAGCAAGAGGAGTTCCCTCAAAAGAGCACAGGTCTTACTTGCCTCTCTTTCTCTGGAGAATTCTGGGAGCAAGAGGAGTTCCCTCAAAAGAGCACAGGTCTTACTTGCCTCTCTTTCTCTGGAGAATTCTGGGAGCAAGAGGAGTTCCCTCAAAAGAGCACAGGTCTTACTTGCCTCTCTTTCTCTGGAGAATTCTGGGAGCAAGAGGAGTTCCCTTAAAGGGCGCACAGGTCTTACTTGCCTCTCTTTCTGTGGAGAATTCTGGGAGCAAGAGGAGTTCCCTCAAAGGAGCACAGGTCTTACTTGCCTCTCTTTCTGTGGAGAATTCTGGGAGCAAGAGGAGTTCCCTGAAAAGAGCACAGGTCTTACTTGCCTCTCTTTCTGTGGAGAATTCTGGGAGCAAGAGGAGTTCCCTCGAAGGAGCACAGGTCTTACTTGCCTCTCTTTCTCTGGAGAATTCTGGGAGCAAGAGGAGTTCCCTCAAAGGAGCACAGGTCTTACTTGCCTCTCTTTCTGTGGAGAATTCTGGGAGCAAGAGGAGTTCCCTTAAAGGGCACACAGGTCTTACTTGCCTCCCTTTCTCTGGAGAATTGTGGGAGCAAGAGGAGTTCCCTTAAAGGGCGCACAGGTCTTACTTGCCTCTCTTTCTGTGGAGAATTCTGGGAGCAAGAGGAGTTCCCTTAAACGGCGCACAGGTCTTACTTGCCTCTCTTTCTGTGGAGAATTCTGGGAGCAAGAGGAGTTCCCTCAAAGAGCACAGGTCTTACTTGCCTCTCTTTCTGTGGAGAATTCTGGGAGCAAGAGGAGTTCCCTTAAAGGGCACACAGGTCTTACTTGCCTCTCTTTCTGTGGAGAATTCTGGGAGCAAGAGGAGTTCCCTTAAAGGGCGCACAGGTCTTACTTGCCTCTCTTTCTGTAGAGAATTCTGGGAGCAAGAGGAGTTCCCTTAAAGGGCGCACAGGTCTTACTTGCCTCTCTTTCTGTGGAGAATTCTGCGAGCAAGAGGAGTTCCCTTAAAGGGCACACAGGTCTTACTTGCCTCTCTTTCTGTGGAGAATTCTGGGAGCAAGAGGAGTTCCCTTAAAGGGCGCACAGGTCTTACTTGCCTCTCTTTTTCTGGAGAATTCTGGGAGCAAGAGGAGTTCCCTCAAAGGAGCACAGGTCTTACTTGCCTCTCTTTCTGTGGAGAATTCTGGGAGCAAGAGGAGTTCCCTTAAAGGGCGCACAGGTCAGGGATGATGGGAGTTGTAGCTCTTCACCTCTGGCTCGAACTCACCACCTTGTTACGCACCGGCGCTGACCGGTTTTATCCAGTGGTTAAAGCTTTGCTATAAAGCAGCAGAGTTACAGAGAATAGGCTGAAGACCCTGACAAACTTTCCAAGCCTTCTCACTCTTGCTTCCACAGAAGTCTTCACACTTCTTCAGGATCCAGCTGGCTCTTGTATCTTCACTCAAGACACCAGACAACTCAGTAGTCTTATATAAAAGATCTACTTTATTCTACTATATACAGCTCCAAAACTATCCAACACAACTCCAATACTCCCCACTACTATCCACTACTCCCCACTACTACTCCCCACTACTACTACCCACACAATACATTGGGACTCATAGCTATTATTATAGTCACTGGAAAACACCACCCACTCTTGTCAGTTTCCACCCAGTGGGCGTGTACAACCATTTTCATTGGTTCTCTCGGTTCATCCCATAATTAATGATTTCATCATTTCACCTTGTCCACTTTAACAATTCTCAGGTGTGTTCAATTATCCACTTTGCATTTCTGTCCTTGGCATTTAGGACTTGCTAATTACATTACCTATTACACCTGTGTGGCTCCTAATTGCTTTTGCTGAGTCATCCTGACTCTCACATACATGTTTTATTTCTTTCACTGTATATCCCATGCTGCTTTTTCCTTAACATTACTTGCCTCTCTTTCTCTGGAGAATTCTGGGAGCAAGAGGAGTTCCCTCAAAGGAGCACAGGTCTTACTTGCCTCTCTTTCTGTGGAGAATTCTGGGAGCAAGAGGAGTTCCCTCAAAGGAGCACAGGTCTTACTTGCCTCTCTTTCTCTGGAGAATTCTGGGGGCAAGAGGAGTTCCCTTAAAGGAGCACAGGTCTTACTTGCCTCTCTTTCTCTGGAGAATTCTGGGAGCAAGAGGAGTTCCCTCAAAGGAGCACAGGTCTTACTTGCCTCTCTTTCTCTGGAGAATTCTGGGAGCAAGAGGAGTTCCCTCAAAGGAGCACAGGTCTTACTTGCCTCTCTTTCTCTGGAGAATTCTGGGAGCAAGAGGAGTTCCCTGAAAGGAACACAGGTCTTACTTGCCTCTCTTTCTCTGGAGAATTCTGGGAGCAAGAGGAGTTCCCTCAAAGGAGCACAGGTCTTACTTGCCTCTCTTTCTCTGGAGAATTCTGGGAGCAAGAGGAGTTCCCTGAAAGGAACACAGGTCTTACTTGCCTCTCTTTCTCTGGAGAATTCTGGGAGCAAGAGGAGTTCCCTCAAAAGAGCAGAGGTCTTACTTGCCTCTCTTTCTCTGGAGAATTCTGGGAGCAAGAGGAGTTCCCTGAAAGGAACACAGGTCTTACTTGCCTCTCTTTCTCTGGAGAATTCTGGGAGCAAGAGGAGTTCCCTCAAAGGAGCACAGGTCTTACTTGCCTCTCTTTCTCTGGAGAATTCTGGGAGGAAGAGGAGTTCCCTTAAACGGCGCACAGGTCTTACTTGCCTCTCTTTCTGTGGAGAATTCTGGGAGCAAGAGGAGTTCCCTCGAAGGAGCACAGGTCTTACTTGCCTCTCTTTCTGTGGAGAATTCTTAGAGCAAGGGGAATTCCCTCAAAGGAGCACAGGTCTTACTTGCCTCTCTTTCTGTGGAGAATTCTGGGAGCAAGAGGAGTTCCCTTAAAGGGCGCACAGGTCTTACTTGCCTCTCTTTCTCTGGAGAATTCTGGGAGCAAGAGGAGTTCCCTTAAAGGAGCACAGGTCTTACTTGCCTCTCTTTCTGTGGAGAATTCTTAGAGCAAGGGGAGTTCCCTCAAAGGAGCACAGGTCTTACTTGCCTCTCTTTCTGTGGAGAATTCTGCGAGCAAGAGGAGTTCCCTTAAAGGGCGCACAGGTCTTACTTGCCTCTCTTTCTGTGGAGAATTCTGGGAGCAAGAGGAGTTCCCTTAAAGGGCACACAGGTCTTACTTGCCTCTCTTTCTGTGGAGAATTCTGGGAGCAAGAGGAGTTCCCTTAAAGGGCGCACAAGTCTTACTTGCCTCTCTTTCTCTGGAGAATTCTGGGAGCAAGAGGAGTTCCCTTAAAGGGCGCACAGGTCTTACTTGCCTCTCTTTCTCTGGAGAATTCTGGGAGCAAGAGGAGTTCCCTTAAAGGGCGCACAGGTCAGGGATGATGGGAGTTGTAGCTCTTCCCCTCTGGCTCGAACTCACCACCTTGTTACGCACCGGCGCTGACCAGTTTTATCCAGTGGTTAAAGCTTTGCTCTAAAGCAGCAGAGTTACAGAGAATAGGCTGAAGACCCTGACAAACTCTCCAAGCCTTCTCACTCTTGCTTCCACAGAAGTCTTCACACTTCTTCAGGATCCAGCTGGCTCTTGTATCTTCACTCAAGACACCAGACAACTCAGTAGTCTTATATAAAAGATCTACTTTATTCTACTATATACAGCTCCAAAACTATCCAACACAACTCCAATACTCCGCACTACTATCGACTACTCCCCACTACTACTCCCCACTACTACTACCCACACAATACATTGGGACTCATAGCTATTATTATAGTCACTGGAAAAGACCACCCACTCTTGTCAGTTTCCACCCAGTGGGCGTGTACAACCATTTTCATTGGTTCTCTCGGTTCATCCCATAATTAATGATTTCATCATTTAACCTTGTCCACTTTAACAATTCTCAGGTGTGTTCAATTATTCACTTTGCATTTCTGTCCTTGGCATTTAGGACTTGCTAATTACATTACCTATTACACCTGTGTGGCTCCTAATTGCTTTTGCTGAGTCATCCTGACTCTCACATACATGTTTTATTTCTTTCACTGTATATCCCATGCTGCTTTTTCCTTAACATTACTTGCCTCTCTTTCTCTGGAGAATTCTGGGAGCAAGAGGAGTTCCCTCAAAGGAGCACAGGACTTACTTGCCTCTCTTTCTCTGGAGAATTCTGGGAGCAAGAGGAGTTCCCTCAAAGGAGCACAGGTCTTACTTGCCTCTCTTTCTGTGGAGAATTCTGGGAGCAAGAGGAGTTCCCTCAAAGGAGCACAGGACTTACTTGCCTCTCTTTCTGTGGAGAATTCTGGGAGCAAGAGGAGTTCCCTCAAAAGAGCACAGGTCTTACTTGCCTCTCTTTCTCTGGAGAATTCTGGGAGCAAGAGGAGTTCCCTCAAAGGAGCACAGGACTTACTTGCCTCTCTTTCTGTGGAGAATTCTGGGAGCAAGAGGAGTTCCCTTAAAGGGCGCACAGGTCTTACTTGCCTCTCTTTCTATGGAGAATTCTGGGAGCAAGAGGAGTTCCCTTAAAGGGCGCACAGGTCTTTCTTGCCTCTCTTTCTGTGGAGAATTCTGGGAGCAAGAGGAGTTCCCTTAAAGGGCGCACAGGTCTTACTTGCCTCTCTATCTGTGGAGAATTCTGGGAGCAAGAGGAGTTCCCTTAAAGGGCGCACAGGTCTTACTTGCCTCTCTTTCTCTGGAGAATTCTGGGAGCAAGAGGAGTTCCCTCAAAGGAGCACAGGACTTACTTGCCTCTCTTTCTGTGGAGAATTCTGGGAGCAAGTGGAGTTCCCTTAAAGGGCGCACAGGTCTTACTTGCCTCTCTTTCTATGGAGAATTCTGGGAGCAAGAGGAGTTCCCTTAAAGGGCGCACAGGTCTTACTTGCCTCTCTTTCTGTGGAGAATTCTGGGAGCAAGAGGAGTTCCCTCAAAGGAGCACAGGTCTTACTTGCCTCTCTTTCTGTGGAGAATTCTGGGAGCAAGAGGAGTTCCCTCAAAGGAGCACAGGTCTTACTTGACTCTCTTTCTGTGGAGAATTCTGGGAGCAAGAGGAGTTCCCTTAAAGGGCGCACAGGTTTTACTTGCTCTCTTTCTGTGGAGAATTCTGGGAGGAAGAGGAGTTCCCTCAAAGGAGCACATGACTTACTTGCCTCTCTTTCTCTGGAGAATTCTGGGAGCAAGAGGAGTTCCCTTAAAGGGCGCACAGGTTTTACTTGCTCTCTTTCTGTGGAGAATTCTGGGAGGAAGAGGAGTTCCCTCAAAGGAGCACATGACTTACTTGCCTCTCTTTCTCTGGAGAATTCTGGGAGCAAGAGGAGTTCCCTCAAAGGAGCACAGGTCTTACTTGCCTTTCTTTCTGTGGAGAATTCTGGGAGCAAGAGGAGTTCCCTCAAAAGAGCACAGGCTTACTTGCGTCTCTTTCTCTGGAGAATTCTGGGAGCAAGAGGAGTTCCCTTAAAGGACGCACAGGTCTTACTTGCCTCTCTTTCTGTGGAGAATTCTGGGAGCAAGAGGAGTTCCCTCGAAGGAGCACAGGTCTTACTTGCCTCTCTTTCTGTGGAGAATTCTTAGAGCAAGGGGAATTCCCTCAAAGGAGCACAGGTTTTACTTGCCTCTCTTTCTGTGGAGAATTCTGGGAGCAAGAGGAGTTCCCTTAAAGGGCGCACAGGTCTTACTTGCCTCTCTTTCTCTGGAGAATTCTGGGAGCAAGAGGAGTTCCCTTAAAGGAGCACAGGTCTTACTTGCCTCTCTTTCTGTGGAGAATTCTTAGAGCAAGGGGAGTTCCCTCAAAGGAGCACAGGTCTTACTTGCCTCTCTTTCTGTGGAGAATTCTGGGAGCAAGAGGAGTTCCCTTAAAGGAGCACAGGTCTTACTTGCCTCTCTTTCTCTGGAGAATTCTGGGAGCAAGAGGAGTTCCCTTAAAGGAGCACAGGTCTTACTTGCCTCTCTTTCTGTGGAGAATTCTTAGAGCAAGGGGAGTTCCCTCAAAGGAGCACAGGTCTTAGTTGCCTCTCTTTCTCTGGAGAATTCTGGGAGCAAGAGTAGTTCCCTCAAAGGAGCACAGGTCTTACTTGCCTCTCTTTCTCTGGAGAATTCTGGGAGCAAGAGGAGTTCCCTTAAAAGGCACAAAGGTCTTACTTGTCTCCCTTTCTCTGGAGAATTCTGGGAGCAAGAGGAGTTACCTTAAAGAGCGCACAGGTCTTACTTGCCTCTCTTTCTGTGGAGAATTCTGGGAGCAAGAGGAGTTCCCTCAAAGAGCACAGGTCTTACTTGCCTCTCTTTCTGTGGAGAATTCTGGGAGCAAGAGGAGTTCCCTTAAAGGGTGCACTGGTCTTACTTGCCTCTCTTTCTCTGGAGAATTCTGGGAGCAAGAGGAGTTCCCTTAAAGGACGCACAGGTCTTACTTGCCTCTCTTTCTGTGGAGAATTCTGCGAGCAAGAGGAGTTCCCTTAAAGGGCGCACAGGTCTTACTTGCCTCTCTTTCTGTGGAGAATTCTGCGAGCAAGAGGAGTTCCCTTAAAGGGCACACAGGTCTTACTTGCCTCTCTTTCTGTGGAGAATTCTGGGAGCAAGAGGAGTTCCCTTAAAGGGCGCACAGGTCTTACTTGCCTCTCTTTCTCTGGAGAATTCTGGGAGCAAGAGGAGTTCCCTGAAAGGAGCACAGGTCTTACTTGCCTCTCTTTCTGTGGAGAATTCTGGGAGCAAGAGGAGTTCCCTTAAAGGGCGCACAGGTCAGGGATGATGGGAGTTGTAGCTCTTCCCCTCTGGCTCGAACTCACCACCTTGTTACGCACCGGCGCTGACCGGTTTTATCCAGTGGTTAAAGCTTTGCTCTAAAGCAGCAGAGTTACAGAGAATAGGCTGAAGACCCTGACAAACTCTCCAAGCCTTCTCACTCTTGCTTCCACAGAAGTCTTCACACTTCTTCAGGATCCAGCTGGCTCTTGTATCTTCACTCAAGACACCAGACAACTCAGTAGTCTTATATAAAAGATCTACTTTATTCTACTATATACAGCTCCAAAACTATCCAACACAACTCCAATACTCCCCACTACTATCCACTACTCCCCACTACTACTCCCCACTACTACTACCCACACAATACATTGGGACTCATAGCTATTATTATAGTCACTGGAAAACACCACCCACTCTTGTCAGTTTCCACCCAGTGGGCGTGTACAACCATTTTCATTGGTTCTCTCGGTTCATCCCATAATTAATGATTTCATCATTTCACCTTGTCCACTTTAACAATTCTCAGGTGTGTTCAATTATCCACTTTGCATTTCTGTCCTTGGCATTTAGGACTTGCTAATTACATTACCTATTACACCTGTGTGGCTCGTAATTGCTTTTGCTGAGTCATCCTGACTCTCACATACATGTTTTATTTCTTTCACTGTATATCCCATGCTGCTTTTTCCTTAACATTACTTGCCTCACTTTCTCTGGAGAATTCTGGGAGCAAGAGGAGTTCCCTCAAAGGAGCACAGGACTTACTTGCCTCTCTTTCTCTGGAGAATTCTGGGAGCAAGAGGAGTTCCCTCAAAGGAGCACAGGTCTTACTTGCCTCTCTTTCTCTGGAGAATTCTGGGAGCAAGAGGAGTTCCCTTAAAGGAGCACAGGTCTTACTTGCCTCTCTTTCTCTGGAGAATTCTGGGAGCAAGAGGAGTTCCCTCAAAGGAGCACAGGACTTACTTGCCTCTCTTTCTGTGGAGAATTCTGGGAGCAAGAGGAGTTCCCTTAAAGGGCGCACAGGTCTTACTTGCCTCTCTATCTGTGGAGAATTCTGGGAGCAAGAGGAGTTCCCTTAAAGGGCGCACAGGTCTTACTTGACTCTCTTTCTCTGGAGAATTCTGGGAGCAAGAGGAGTTCCCTCAAAGGAGCACAGGTCTTACTTGCCTCTCTTTCTGTGGAGAATTCTGGGAGCAAGAGGAGTTCCCTCAAAGGAGCACAGGACTTACTTGCCTCTCTTTCTGTGGAGAATTCTGGGAGCAAGAGGAGTTCCCTTAAAGGGCGCACAGGTCTTACTTGCCTCTCTTTCTGTGGAGAATTCTGGGAGCAAGAGGAGTTCCCTTAAAGGGCGCACAGGTCTTACTTGCCTCTCTTTCTCTGGAGAATTCTGGGAGCAAGAGGAGTTCCCTTAAAGGGCGCACAGGTTTTACTTGCCTCTCTTTCTGTGGAGAATTCTGGGAGGAAGAGGAGTTCCCTCAAAGGAGCACATGACTTACTTGCCTCTCTTTCTCTGGAGAATTCTGGGAGCAAGAGGAGTTCCCTCAAAGGAACACAGGTCTTACTTGCCTTTCTTTCTGTGAAGAATTCTGGGAGCAAGAGGAGTTCCCTCAAAAGAGCACAGGCTTACTTGCGTTTCTTTCTCTGGAGAATTCTGGGAGCAAGAGGAGTTCCCTTAAAGGACGCACAGGTCTTACTTGCCTCTCTTTCTGTGGAGAATTCTGGGAGCAAGAGGAGTTCCCTCAAAGGAGCACAGGTCTTACTTGCCTCTCTTTCTGTGGAGAATTCTGGGAGCAAGAGGAGTTCCCTCAAAGGAGCACAGGTCTTACTTTCCTCTCTTTCTGTGGAGAATTCTGGGAGCAAGAGGAGTTCCCTCAAAGGAGCACAGGTCTTACTTGCCTCTCTTTCTGTAGAGAATTCTGGGAGCAAGAGGAGTTCCCTTAAAGGGCACACAGGTCTTACTTGCCTCTCTTTCTCTGGAGAATTCTGGGAGCAAGAGGAGTTCCCTCAAAGGAGCACAGGTCTTACTTGCCTCTCTTTCTGTGGAGAATTCTGGGAGCAAGAGGAGTTCCCTGAAAGGAACACAGGTCTTACTTGCCTCTCTTTCTGTGGAGAATTCTGGGAGCATGAGGAGTTCCCTTAAAGGGCGCACAGATCGTACTTGCCTCTCTTTCTGTGGAGAATTCTGGGAGCAAGAGGAGTTCCCTCAAAGGAGCACAGGTCTTACTTGCCTCTCTTTCTGTGGAGAATTCTGGGAGCAAGAGGAGTTCCCTCAAAGGAGCACAGGTCTTACTTGACTCTCTTTCTGTGGAGAATTCTGGGAGCAAGAGGAGTTCCCTTAAAGGGTGCACAGGTCTTACTTGCCTCTCTTTCTCTGGAGAAGTCTGGGAGCAAGAGGAGTTCCCTTAAAGGGCGCACAGGTTTTACTTGCCTCTCTTTCTGTGGAGAATTCTGGGAGGAAGAGGAGTTCCCTCAAAGGAGCACATGACTTACTTGCCTCTCTTTCTCTGGAGAATTCTGGGAGCAAGAGGAGTTCCCTTAAAAGGCACAAAGGTCTTACTTGTCTCCCTTTCTCTGGAGAATTCTGGGAGGAAGAGGAGTTCCCTCAAAGGAGCACAGGTCTTACTTGCCTCTCTTTCTCTGGAGAATTCTGGGAGCAAGAGGAGTTCCCTTAAAAGGCACAAAGGTCTTACTTGTCTCCCTTTCTCTGGAGAATTCTGGGAGCAAGAGGAGTTACCTTAAAGAGCGCACAGGTCTTACTTGCCTCTCTTTCTGTGGAGAATTCTGGGAACAAGAGGAGTTCCCTCAAAGAGCACAGGTCTTACTTGCCTCTCTTTCTGTGGAGAATTCTGGGAGCAAGAGGAGTTCCCTTAAAGGGTGCACTGGTCTTACTTGCCTCTCTTTCTCTGGAGAATTCTGGGAGCAAGAGGAGTTCCCTTAAAGGACGCACAGGTCTTACTTGACTCTCTTTCTGTGGAGAATTCTGGGAGCAAGAGGAGTTCCCTTAAAGGGTGCACAGGTCTTACTTGCCTCTCTTTCTCTGGAGAATTCTGGGAGCAAGAGGAGTTCCCTTAAAGGGCGCACAGGTTTTACTTGCCTCTCTTTCTGTGGAGAATTCTGGGAGGAAGAGGAGTTCCCTCAAAGGAGCACATGACTTACTTGCCTCTCTTTCTCTGGAGAATTCTGGGAGCAAGAGGAGTTCCCTCAAAGGAGCACAGGTCTTACTTGCCTTTCTTTCTGTGGAGAATTCTGGGAGCAAGAGGAGTTCCCTCAAAAGAGCACAGGCTTACTTGCGTCTCTTTCTCTGGAGAATTCTGGGAGCAAGAGGAGTTCCCTTAAAGGACGCACAGGTCTTACTTGCCTCTCTTTCTGTGGAGAATTCTGGGAGCAAGAGGAGTTCCCTCGAAGGAGCACAGGTCTTACTTGCCTCTCTTTCTGTGGAGAATTCTTAGAGCAAGGGGAATTCCCTCAAAGGAGCACAGGTCTTACTTGCCTCTCTTTCTGTGGAGAATTCTGGGAGCAAGAGGAGTTCCCTTAAAGGGCGCACAGGTCTTACTTGCCTCTCTTTCTCTGGAGAATTCTGGGAGCAAGAGGAGTTCCCTTAAAGGAGCACAGGTCTTACTTGCCTCTCTTTCTCTGGAGAATTCTGGGAGCAAGAGGAGTTCCCTTAAAGGGCGCACAGGTCTTACTTGCCTCTCTTTCTGTGGAGAATTCTGGGAGCAAGAGGATTTCCCTTAAAGGGCACACAGGTCTTACTTGCCTCTCTTTCTGTGGAGAATTCTTAGAGCAAGGGGAGTTCCCTCAAAGGAGCACAGGTCTTACTTGCCTCTCTTTCTCTGGAGAATTCTGGGAGCAAGAGGAGTTCCCTTAAAGGAGCACAGGTCTTACTTGCCTCTCTTTCTCTGGAGAATTCTGGGAGCAAGAGGAGTTCCCTTAAAGGAGCACAGGTCTTACTTGCCTCTCTTTCTGTGGAGAATTCTTAGAGCAAGGGGAGTTCCCTCAAAGGAGCACAGGTCTTAGTTGCCTCTCTTTCTCTGGAGAATTCTGGGAGCAAGAGTAGTTCCCTCAAAGGAGCACAGGTCTTACTTGCCTCTCTTTCTCTGGAGAATTCTGGGAGCAAGAGGAGTTCCCTTAAAAGGCACAAAGGTCTTACTTGTCTCCCTTTCTCTGGAGAATTCTGGGAGCAAGAGGAGGTACCTTAAAGAGCGCACAGGTCTTACTTGCCTCTCTTTCTGTGGAGAATTCTGGGAGCAAGAGGAGTTCCCTCAAAGAGCACAGGTCTTACTTGCCTCTCTTTCTCTGGAGAATTCTGGGAGCAAGAGGAGTTCCCTTAAAGGGCACACAGGTCTTACTTGCCTCTCTTTCTGTGGAGAATTCTGGGAGCAAGAGGAGTTCCCTCAAAGGAGCACAGGTCTTACTTGCCTCTCTTTCTCTGGAGAATTCTGGGAGCAAGAGGAGTTCCCTTAAAGGGCGCACAGGTCTTACTTGCCTCTCTATCTGTGGAGAATTCTGGGAGCAAGAGGAATTCCCTTAAAGGGTGCACTGGTCTTACTTGCCTCTCTTTCTGTGGAGAATTCTGGGAGGAAGAGGAGTTCCCTCAAAGGAGCACAGGTCTTACTTGCCTTTCTTTCTGTGGAGAATTCTGGGAGCAAGAGGAGTTCCCTCAAAAGAGCACAGGCTTACTTGCGTCTCTTTCTCTGGAGAATTCTGGGAGCAAGAGGAGTTCCCTTAAAGGACGCACAGGTCTTACTTGCCTCTCTTTCTGTGGAGAATTCTGGGAGCAAGAGGAGTTCCCTCGAAGGAGCACAGGTCTTACTTGCCTCTCTTTCTGTGGAGAATTCTTAGAGCAAGGGGAATTCCCTCAAAGGAGCACAGGTCTTACTTGCCTCTCTTTCTGTGGAGAATTCTGGGAGCAAGAGGAGTTCCCTTAAAGGGCACACAGGTCTTACTTGCCTCTCTTTCTGTGGAGAATTCTTAGAGCAAGGGGAGTTCCCTCAAAGGAGCACAGGTCTTACTTGCCTCTCTTTCTGTGGAGAATTCTGGGAGCAAGAGGAGTTCCCTTAAAGGAGCACAGGTCTTACTTGCCTCTCTTTCTCTGGAGAATTCTGGGAGCAAGAGGAGTTCCCTTAAAGGAGCACAGGTCTTACTTGCCTCTCTTTCTGTGGAGAATTCTTAGAGCAAGGGGAGTTCCCTCAAAGGAGCACAGGTCTTAGTTGCCTCTCTTTCTCTGGAGAATTCTGGGAGCAAGAGTAGTTCCCTCAAAGGAGCACAGGTCTTACTTGCCTCTCTTTCTCTGGAGAATTCTGGGAGCAAGAGGAGTTCCCTTAAAAGGCACAAAGGTCTTACTTGTCTCCCTTTCTCTGGAGAATTCTGGGAGCAAGAGGAGTTACCTTAAAGAGCGCACAGGTCTTACTTGCCTCTCTTTCTGTGGAGAATTCTGGGAGCAAGAGGAGTTCCCTCAAAGAGCACAGGTCTTACTTGCCTCTCTTTCTCTGGAGAATTCTGGGAGCAAGAGGAGTTCCCTTAAAGGGCACACAGGTCTTACTTGCCTCTCTTTCTGTGGAGAATTCTGGGAGCAAGAGGAGTTCCCTCAAAGGAGCACAGGTCTTACTTGCCTCTCTTTCTCTGGAGAATTCTGGGAGCAAGAGGAGTTCCCTTAAAGGGCGCACAGGTCTTACTTGCCTCTCTATCTGTGGAGAATTCTGGGAGCAAGAGGAATTCCCTTAAAGGGTGCACTGGTCTTACTTGCCTCTCTTTCTGTGGAGAATTCTGGGAGCAAGAGGAATTCCCTTAAAGGGTGCACTGGTCTTACTTGCCTCTCTTTCTGTGGAGAATTCTGGGAGCAAGAGGAATTCCCTTAAAGGGTGCACTGGTCTTACTTGCCTCTCTTTCTCTGGAGAATTCTGGGAGCAAGAGGAGTTCCCTTAAAGGACGCACAGGTCTTACTTGCCTCTCTTTCTGTGGAGAATTCTGGGAGCAAGAGGAGTTCCCTTAAAGGGCACACAGGTCTTACTTGCCTCTCTTTCTGTGGAGAATTCTGGGAGCAAGAGGAGTTCCCTTAAAGGGCGCACAGGTCTTACTTGCCTCTCTTTCTCTGGAGAATTCTGGGAGCAAGAGGAGTTCCCTGAAAGGAGCACAGGTCTTACTTGCCTCTCTTTCTGTGGAGAATTCTGGGAGCAAGAGGAGTTCCCTTAAAGGGCGCACAGGTCAGGGATGATGGGAGTTGTAGCTCTTCCCCTCTGGCTCGAACTCACCACCTTGTTACGCACCGGCGCTGACCGGTTTTATCCAGTGGTTAAAGCTTTGCTCTAAAGCAGCAGAGTTACAGAGAATAGGCTGAAGACCCTGACAAACTCTCCAAGCCTTCTCACTCTTGCTTCCACAGAAGTCTTCACACTTCTTCAGGATCCAGCTGGCTCTTGTATCTTCACTCAAGACACCAGACAACTCAGTAGTCTTATATAAAAGATCTACTTTATTCTACTATATACAGCTCCAAAACTATCCAACACAACTCCAATACTCCCCACTACTATCCATTACTCCCCACTACTACTCCCCACTACTACTACCCACACAATACATTGGGACTCATAGCTATTATTATAGTCACTGGAAAACACCACCCACTCTTGTCAGTTTCCACCCAGTGGGCGTGTACAACCATTTTAATTGGTTCTCTCGGTTCATCCCATAATTAATGATTTCATCATTTCACCTTGTCCACTTTAACAATTCTCAGGTGTGTTCAATTATTCACTTTGCATTTCTGTCCTTGGCATTTAGGACTTGCTAATTACATTACCTATTACACCTGTGTGGCTCCTAATTGCTTTTGCTGAGTCATCCTGACTCTCACATACATGTTTTATTTCTTTCACTGTATATCCCATGCTGCTTTTTCCTTAACATTACTTGCCTCTCTTTCTCTGTAGAATTCTGGGAGCAAGAGGAGTTCCCTTAAAGGGCGCACAGGTCTTACGTGCCTCTCTTTCTGTGGAGAATTCTGGGAGCAAGAGGAGTTCCCTTAAAGGGCGCACAGGTCTTACTTGCCTCTCTTTCTGTAGAGAATTCTGGGAGCAAGAGGAGTTCCCTCAAAAGAGCACAGGTCTTACTTGACTCTCTTTCTCTGGAGAATTCTGGGAGCAAGAGGAGATCCCTGAAAGGAGCACAGGTCTTACTTGCCTCTCTTTCTGTGGAGAATTCTGGGAGGAAGAGGAGTTCCCTCAAAAGAGCACAGGTCTTACTTGCCTCTCTTTCTCTGGAGAATTCTGGGAGCAAGAGGAGTTCCCTCAAAGGAGCACAGGTCTTACTTGCCTCTCTTTCTGTGGAGAATTCTGGGAGCAAGAGGAGTTCCCTTCAAAAGAGCACAGGTCTTACTTGCCTCTCTTTCTCTGGAGAATTCTGGGAGCAAGAGGAGTTCCCTCAAAGGAGCACAGGACTTACTTGCCTCTCTTTCTGTGGAGAATTCTGGGAGCAAGAGGAGTTCCCTTAAAGGGCGCACAGGTCTTACTTGCCTCTCTTTCTATGGAGAATTCTGGGAGCAAGAGGAGTTCCCTTAAAGGGCGCACAGGTCTTACTTGCCTCTCTTTCTGTGGAGAATTCTGGGAGCAAGAGGAGTTCCCTTAAAGGGCGCACAGGTCTTACTTGCCTCTCTATCTGTGGAGAATTCTGGGAGCAAGAGGAGTTCCCTTAAAGGGCGCACAGGTCTTACTTGCCTCTCTTTCTCTGGAGAATTCTGGGAGCAAGAGGAGTTCCCTCAAAGGAGCACAGGACTTACTTGCCTCTCTTTCTGTGGAGAATTCTGGGAGCAAGAGGAGTTCCCTTAAAGAGCGCACTGGTCTTACTTGCCTCTCTTTCTATGGAGAATTCTGGGAGCAAGAGGAGTTCCCTTAAAGGGCGCACAGGTCTTACTTGCCTCTCTTTCTGTGGAGAATTCTGGGAGCAAGAGGAGTTCCCTCAAAGGAGCACAGGTCTTACTTGCCTCTCTTTCTGTGGAGAATTCTGGGAGCAAGAGGAGTTCCCTCAAAGGAGCACAGGTCTTACTTGACTCTCTTTCTGTGGAGAATTCTGGGAGCAAGAGGAGTTCCCTTAAAGGGTGCACAGGTCTTACTTGCCTCTCTTTCTGTGGAGAATTCTGGGAGCAAGAGGAGTTCCCTTAAAGGGCGCACAGGTTTTACTTGCCTCTCTTTCTGTGGAGAATTCTGGGAGGAAGAGGAGTTCCCTCAAAGGAGCACATGACTTACTTGCCTCTCTTTCTCTGGAGAATTCTGGGAGCAAGAGGAGTTCCCTCAAAGGAGCACAGGTCTTACTTGCCTTTCTTTCTGTGGAGAATTCTGGGAGCAAGAGGAGTTCCCTCAAAAGAGCACAGGCTTACTTGCGTCTCTTTCTCTGGAGAATTCTGGGAGCAAGAGGAGTTCCCTTAAAGGACGCACAGGTCTTACTTGCCTCTCTTTCTGTGGAGAATTCTGGGAGCAAGAGGAGTTCCCTCAAAGGAGCACAGGTCTTACTTGCCTCTCTTTCTGTGGAGAATTCTGGGAGCAAGAGGAGTTCCCTCAAAGGAGCACAGGTCTTACTTGCCTCTCTTTCTGTGGAGAATTCTGGGAGCAAGAGGAGTTCCCTCAAAGGAGCACAGGTCTTACTTGCCTCTCTTTCTGTGGAGAATTCTGGGAGCAAGAGGAGTTCCCTCAAAGGAGCACAGGTCTTACTTGCCTCTCTTTCTGTGGAGAATTCTGGGAGCAAGAGGAGTTCCCTGAAAGGAACACAGGTCTTACTTGCCTCTCTTTCTGTGGAGAATTCTGGGACCATGAGGAGTTCCCTTAAAGGGCGCACAGATCGTACTTGCCTCTCTTTCTGTGGAGAATTCTGGGAGCAAGAGGAGTTCCCTTAAAGGGCGCAAAGGTCTTACTTGCCTCTCTTTCTGTGGAGAATTTTGGGAGCAAGAGGAGTTCCCTCAAAGGAGCACAGGTCTTACTTGCCTCTCTTTCTGTGGAGAATTCTGGGAGCAAGAGGAGTTCCCTCAAAGGAGCACAGGTCTTACTTGACTCTCTTTCTGTGGAGAATTCTGGGAGCAAGAAGAGTTCCCTTAAAGGGTGCACAGGTCTTACTTGACTCTCTTTCTCTGGAGAATTCTGGGAGCAAGAGGAGTTCCCTTAAAGGGCGCACAGGTTTTACTTGCCTCTCTTTCTGTGGAGAATTCTGGGAGGAAGAGGAGTTCCCTCAAAGGAGCACATGACTTACTTGCCTCTCTTTCTCTGGAGAATTCTGGGAGCAAGAGGAGTTCCCTCAAAGGAGCACAGGTCTTACTTGCCTTTCTTTCTGTGGAGAATTCTGGGAGCAAGAGGAGTTCCCTCAAAGGAGCACAGGTCTTACTTGCCTCTCTTTCTGTGGAGAATTCTGGGATCAAGAGGAGTTCCCTCAAAAGAGCACAGGTCTTACTTGCGTCTCTTTCTCTGGAGAATTCTGGGAGCAAGAGGAGTTCCCTTAAAGGACGCACAGGTCTTACGTGCCTCTCTTTTTGTGGAGAATTCTGGGAGCAAGAGGAGTTCCCTCAAAGGAGCACAGGTCTTACTTGCCTCTCTTTCTGTGGAGAATTCTGGGAGCAAGAGGAGTTCCCTCAAAGGAGCACAGGTCTTACTTGCCTCTCTTTCTGTGGAGAATTCTGGGATCAAGAGGAGTTCACTCAAAGGAGCACAGGTCTTACTTGCCTCTCTTTCTGTGGAGAATTCTGGGAGCAAGAGGAGTTCCCTTAAAGGGCGCAAAGGTCTTACTTGCCTCTCTTTCTGTGGAGAATTCTGGGAGCAAGAGGAGTTCCCTTAAAGGGCACACAGGTCTTACTTGCCTCTCTTTCTCTGGAGAATTCTGGGAGCAAGAGGAGTTCCCTCAAAGGAGCACAGGTCCTACTTGCCTCTCTTTCTCTGGAGAATTCTGGGAGCAAGAGGAGTTCCCTGAAAGGAACACAGGTCTTACTTGCCTCTCTTTCTGTGGAGAATTCTGGGAGCAAGAGGAGTTCCGTTAAAGGGCGCACAGATCTTACTTGCCTCTCTTTCTGTGGAGAATTCTGGGAGCAAGAGGAGTTCCCTTAAAGGGCGCAAAGGTCTTACTTGCCTCTCTTTCTGTGGAGAATTTTGGGAGAAAGAGGAGATCCCTCAAAGGAGCACAGGTCTTACTTGCCTCTCTTTCTGTGGAGAATTGTGGGAGCAAGAGGAGTTCCCTTAAAGGGCGCACAGATCTTACTTGCCTCTCTTTCTGTGGAGAATTCTGGGAGCAAGAGGAGTTCCCTTAAAGGGCGCAAAGGTCTTACTTGCCTCTCTTTCTGTGGAGAATTTTGGGAGAAAGAGGAGATCCCTCAAAGGAGCACAGGTCTTACTTGCCTCTCTTTCTGTGGAGAATTCTGGGAGAAAGAGGAGTTCCCTTAAAAGGCACAAAGGTCTTACTTGTCTCCCTTTCTCTGGAGAATTCTGGGAGCAAGAGGAGTTACCTTAAAGAGCACAGGTCTTACTTGCCTCTCTTTCTGTGGAGAATTCTGGGAGCAAGAGGAGTTCCCTCAAAGAGCACAGGTCTTACTTGCCTCTCTTTCTCTGGAGAATTCTGGGAGTAAGAGGAGTTCCCTTAAAGGGCGCACAGGTCTTACTTGCCTCTCTTTCTCTGGAGAATTCTGGGAGCAAGAGGAGTTCCCTGAAAGGAGCACAGGTCTTACTTGCCTCTCTTTCTGTGGAGAATTCTGGGAGCAAGAGGAGTTCCCTTAAAGGGCGCACAGGTCAGGGATGATGGGAGTTGTAGCTCTTCCCCTCTGGCTCGAACTCACCACCTTGTTACGCACCGGCGCTGACCGGTTTTATCCAGTGGTTAAAGCTTTGCTCTAAAGCAGCAGAGTTACAGAGAATAGGCTGAAGACCCTGACAAACTCTCCAAGCCTTCTCACTCTTGCTTCCACAGAAGTCTTCACACTTCTTCAGGATCCAGCTGGCTCTTGTATCTTCACTCAAGACACCAGACAACTCAGTAGTCTTATATAAAAGATCTACTTTATTCTACTATATACAGCTCCAAAACTATCCAACACAACTCCAATACTCCCCACTACTATCCACTACTCCCCACTACTACTCCCCACTACTACTACCCACACAATACATTGGGACTCATAGCTATTATTATAGTCACTGGAAAACACCACCCACTCTTGTCAGTTTCCACCCAGTGGGCGTGTACAACCATTTTCATTGGTTCTCTCGGTTCATCCCATAATTAATGATTTCATCATTTCACCTTGTCCACTTTAACAATTCTCAGGTGTGTTCAATTATTCACTTTGCATTTCTGTCCTTGGCATTTAGGACTTGCTAATTACATTACCTATTACACCTGTGTGGCTCCTAATTGCTTTTGCTGAGTCATCCTGACTCTCACATACATGTTTTATTTCTTTCACTGTATATCCCATGCTGCTTTTTCCTTAACATTACTTGCCTCTCTTTCTCTGGAGAATTCTGGGAGCAAGAGGAGTTCCCTCAAAGGAGCACAGGACTTACTTGCCTCTCTTTCTCTGGAGAATTCTGGGAGCAAGAGGAGTTCCCTCAAAGGAGCACAGGTCTTACTTGCCTCTCTTTCTCTGGAGAATTCTGGGAGCAAGAGGAGTTCCCTTAAAGGAGCACAGGTCTTACTTGCCTCTCTTTCTGTGGAGAATTCTGGGAGGAAGAGGAGTTCCCTCAAAGGAGCACAGGTCTTACTTGCCTCTCTTTCTCTGGAGAATTCTGGGAGCAAGAGGAGTTCCCTCAAAGGAGCACAGGACTTACTTGCCTCTCTTTCTGTGGAGAATTCTGGGAGCAAGAGGAGTTCCCTTAAAGGGCGCACAGGTCTTACTTGCCTCTCTATCTGTGGAGAATTCTGGGAGCAAGAGGAGTTCCCTTAAAGGGCGCACAGGTCTTACTTGCCTCTCTTTCTCTGGAGAATTCTGGGAGCAAGAGGAGTTCCCTCAAAGGAGCACAGGTCTTACTTGCCTCTCTTTCTGTGGAGAATTCTGGGAGCAAGAGGAGTTCCCTCAAAGGAGCACAGGTCTTACTTGACTCTCTTTCTGTGGAGAATTCTGGGAGCAAGAGGAGTTCCCTTAAAGGGTGCACAGGTCTTACTTGCCTCTCTTTCTGTGGAGAATTCTGGGAGCAAGAGGAGTTCCCTTAAAGGGCGCACAGGTTTTACTTGCCTCTCTTTCTGTGGAGAATTCTGGGAGGAAGAGGAGTTCCCTCAAAGGAGCACATGACTTACTTGCCTCTCTTTCTCTGGAGAATTCTGGGAGCAAGAGGAGTTCCCTCAAAGGAGCACAGGTCTTACTTGCCTTTCTTTCTGTGGAGAATTCTGGGAGCAAGAGGAGTTCCCTTAAACGGCGCACAGGTCTTACTTGCCTCTCTTTCTGTGGAGAATTCTGGGAGCAAGAGGAGTTCCCTAAAAGGGCGCACAGGTCTTACTTGCCTCTCTTTCTGTGGAGAATTCTGGGAGCAAGAGGAGTTCCCTAAAAGGGCGCACAGGTCTCACTTGCCTCTCTTTCTGTGGAGAATTCTGGGAGCAAGAGGAGTTCCCTTAAAGGGCACACAGGTCTTACTTGCCTCTCTTTCTGTGGAGAATTCTGGGAGCAAGAGGAGTTCCCTCAAAGGGCTCTCAGGTCTTACTTGCCTCTCTTTCTGTGGAGAATTCTGGGAGCAAGAGGAGTTCCCTGAAAGGAGCACAGGTCTTACTTGCCTCTCTTTCTGTGGAGAATTCTGGGAGCAAGAGGAGTTCCCTCAAAGGAGCACAGGTGTTCCTTGCCTCTCGTTCTGTGGAGAATTCTGGGAGCAAGAGGAGTTCCCTCAAAGGAGCACAGGTCTGACTTGCCTCTCTTTCTGTGGAGAATTCTGGGAGCAAGAGGAGTTCCCTTAAAGGGCGCACAGGTCAGGGATGATGGGAGTTGTAGCTCTTCACCTCTGGCTCGAACTCACCACCTTGTTACGCACCGGTGCTGACCGGTTTTATCCAGTGGTTAAAGCTTTGCTATAAAGCAGCAGAGTTACAGAGAATAGGCTGAAGACCCTGACAAACTTTCCAAGCCTTCTCACTCTTGCTTCCACAGAAGTCTTCACACTTCTTCAGGATCCAGCTGGCTCTTTTATCTTCACTCAAGACACCAGACAACTCAGTAGTCTTATGTAAAAGATCTACTTTATTCTACTATATACAGCTCCAAAACTATCCAACACAACTCCAATACTCCCCACTACTATCCACTACTCCCCACTACTACTCCCCACTACTACTACCCACACAATACATTGGGATTCATAGCTATTATTATAGTCACTGGAAAACACCACCCACTCTTGTCAGTTTCCACCCAGTGGGCGTATACAACCATTTTCATTGGTTCTCTCGGTTCATCCCATCATTAATGATTTCATCATTTCACCTTGTCCACTTTAACAATTCTCAGGTGTGTTCAATTATCCACTTCGCATTTCTGTCCTTGGCATTTAGGACTTGCTAATTACATTACCTATTACACCTGTGTGGCTCCTAATTGCTTTTGCTGAGTCATCCTGACTCTCACATACATGTTTTATTTCTTTCACTGTATATCCCATGCTGCTTTTTCCTTAACATTACTTGCCTCTCTTTCTCTGTAGAATTCTGGGAGCAAGAGGAGTTCCCTTAAAGGGCGCACAGGTCTTACGTGCCTCTCTTTCTGTGGAGAATTCTGGGAGCAAGAGGAGTTCCCTTAAAGGGCGCACAGGTCTTACTTGCCTCTCTTTCTGTAGAGAATTCTGGGAGCAAGAGGAGTTCCCTCAAAAGAGCACAGGTCTTACTTGACTCTCTTTCTCTGGAGAATTCTGGGAGCAAGAGGAGATCCCTGAAAGGAGCACAGGTCTTACTTGCCTCTCTTTCTGTGGAGAATTCTGGGAGGAAGAGGAGTTCCCTCAAAAGAGCACAGGTCTTACTTGCCTCTCTTTCTCTGGAGAATTCTGGGAGCAAGAGGAGTTCCCTCAAAGGAGCACAGGTCTTACTTGACTCTCTTTCTGTGGAGAATTCTGGGAGCAAGAGGAGTTCCCTTAAAGGTTGCACAGGTCTTACTTGCCTCTCTTTCTGTGGAGAATTCTGGGAGCAAGAGGAGTTCCCTTAAAGGGCGCACAGGTTTTACTTGCCTCTCTTTCTGTGGAGAATTCTGGGAGGAAGAGGAGTTCCCTCAAAGGAGCACATGACTTACTTGCCTCTCTTTCTCTGGAGAATTCTGGGAGCAAGAGGAGTTCCCTCAAAGGAGCACAGGTCTTACTTGCCTTTCTTTCTGTGGAGAATTCTGGGAGCAAGAGGAGTTCCCTTAAACGGCGCACAGGTCTTACTTGCCTCTCTTTCTGTGGAGAATTCTGGGAGCAAGAGGAGTTCCCTAAAAGGGCGCACAGGTCTTACTTGCCTCTCTTTCTGTGGAGAATTCTGGGAGCAAGAGGAGTTCCCTAAAAGGGCGCACAGGTCTCACTTGCCTCTCTTTCTGTGGAGAATTCTGGGAGCAAGAGGAGTTCCCTTAAAGGGCACACAGGTCTTACTTGCCTCTCTTTCTGTGGAGAATTCTGGGAGCAAGAGGAGTTCCCTTAAAGGGCGCACAGGTCTTACTTGCCTCTCTTTCTGTGGAGAATTCTGGGAGCAAGAGGAGTTCCCTCAAAGGGCTCTCAGGTCTTACTTGCCTCTCTTTCTGTGGAGAATTCTGGGAGCAAGAGGAGTTCCCTTAAAGGGCGCACAGGTCTTACTTGCCTCTCTTTCTCTGGAGAATTCTGGGAGCAAGAGGAGTTCCCTGAAAGGAGCACAGGTCTTACTTGCCTCTCTTTCTGTGGAGAATTCTGGGAGCAAGAGGAGTTCCCTTAAAGGGCGCACAGGTCAGGGATGATGGGAGTTGTAGCTCTTCCCCTCTGGCTCGAACTCACCACCTTGTTACGCACCGGCGCTGACCGGTTTTATCCAGTGGTTAAAGCTTTGCTCTAAAGCAGCAGAGTTACAGAGAATAGGCTGAAGACCCTGACAAACTCTCCAAGCCTTCTCACTCTTGCTTCCACAGAAGTCTTCACACTTCTTCAGGATCCAGCTGGCTCTTGTATCTTCACTCAAGACACCAGACAACTCAGTAGTCTTATATAAAAGATCTACTTTATTCTACTATATACAGCTCCAAAACTATCCAACACAACTCCAATACTCCCCACTACTATCCACTACTCCCCACTACTACTCCCCACTACTACTACCCACACAATACATTGGGACTCATAGCTATTATTATAGTCACTGGAAAACACCACCCACTCTTGTCAGTTTCCACCCAGTGGGCGTGTACAACCATTTTCATTGGTTCTCTCGGTTCATCCCATAATTAATGATTTCATCATTTCACCTTGTCCACTTTAACAATTCTCAGGTGTGTTCAATTATTCACTTTGCCTTTCTGTCCTTGGCATTTAGGACTTGCTAATTACATTACCTATTACACCTGTGTGGCTCCTAATTGCTTTTGCTGAGTCATCCTGACTCTCACATACATGTTTTATTTCTTTCACTGTATATCCCATGCTGCTTTTTCCTTAACATTACTTGCCTCTCTTTCTCTGGAGAATTCTGGGAGCAAGAGGAGTTCCCTCAAAGGAGCACAGGACTTACTTGCCTCTCTTTCTCTGGAGAATTCTGGGAGCAAGAGGAGTTCCCTCAAAGGAGCACAGGTCTTACTTGCCTCTCTTTCTCTGGAGAATTCTGGGAGCAAGAGGAGTTCCCTTAAAGGAGCACAGGTCTTACTTGCCTCTCTTTCTCTGGAGAATTCTGGGAGCAAGAGGAGTTCCCTCAAAGGAGCACAGGACTTACTTGCCTCTCTTTCTGTGGAGAATTCTGGGAGCAAGAGGAGTTCCCTTAAAGGGCGCACAGGTCTTACTTGCCTCTCTATCTGTGGAGAATTCTGGGAGCAAGAGGAGTTCCCTTAAAGGGCGCACAGGTCTTACTTGCCTCTCTTTCTCTGGAGAATTCTGGGAGCAAGAGGAGTTCCCTCAAAGGAGCACAGGTCTTACTTGCCTCTCTTTCTGTGGAGAATTCTGGGAGCAAGAGGAGTTCCCTCAAAGGAGCACAGGTCTTACTTGACTCTCTTTCTGTGGAGAATTCTGGGAGCAAGAGGAGTTCCCTTAAAGGGTGCACAGGTCTTACTTGCCTCTCTTTCTGTGGAGAATTCTGGGAGCAAGAGGAGTTCCCTTAAAGGGCGCACAGGTTTTACTTGCCTCTCTTTCTGTGGAGAATTCTGGGAGGAAGAGGAGTTCCCTCAAAGGAGCACATGACTTACTTGCCTCTCTTTCTCTGGAGAATTCTGGGAGCAAGAGGAGTTCCCTTAAAGGGCGCACAGGTCTTACTTGCCTCTCTTTCTGTGGAGAATTCTGGGAGCAAGAGGAGTTTCCTTAAAGGGCACACCGGTCTTACTTGCCTCCCTTTCTCTGGAGAATTGTGGGAGCAAGAGGAGTTCCCTTAAAGGGCGCACAGGTCTTACTTGCCTCTCTTTCTGTGGAGAATTCTGGGAGCAAGAGGAGTTCCCTTAAACGGCGCACAGGTCTTACTTGCCTCTCTTTCTGTGGAGAATTCTGGGAGCAAGAGGAGTTCCCTCAAAGAGCACAGGTCTTACTTGCCTCTCTTTCTGTGGAGAATTCTGGGAGCAAGAGGAGTTCCCTTAAAGGGCACACAGGTCTTAATTGCCTCTCTTTCTGTGGAGAATTCTGGGAGCAAGAGGAGTTCCCTTAAAGGGCGCACAGGTCTTACTTGCCTCTCTTTCTGTAGAGAATTCTGGGAGCAAGAGGAGTTCCCTTAAAGGGCGCACAGGTCTTACTTGCCTCTCTTTCTGTGGAGAATTCTGCGAGCAAGAGGAGTTCCTTTAAAGGGCACACAGGTCTTACTTGCCTCTCTTTCTGTGGAGAATTCTGGGAGCAAGAGGAGTTCCCTTAAAGGGCGCACAGGTCTTACTTGCCTCTCTTTTTCTGGAGAATTCTGGGAGCAAGAGGAGTTCCCTCAAAGGAGCACAGGTCTTACTTGCCTCTCTTTCTGTGGAGAATTCTGGGAGCAAGAGGAGTTCCCTTAAAGGGCGCACAGGTCAGGGATGATGGGAGTTGTAGCTCTTCACCTCTGGCTCGAACTCACCACCTTGTTACGCACCGGCGCTGACCGGTTTTATCCAGTGGTTAAAGCTTTGCTATAAAGCAGCAGAGTTACGGAGAATAGGCTGAAGACCCTGACAAACTTTCCAAGCCTTCTCACTCTTGCTTCCACAGAAGTCTTCACACTTCTTCAGGATCCAGCTGGCTCTTGTATCTTCACTCAAGACACCAGACAACTCAGTAGTCTTATATAAAAGATCTACTTTATTCTACTATATACAGCTCCAAAACTATCCAACACAACTCCAATACTCCCCACTACTATCCACTACTCCCCACTACTACTCCCCACTACTACTACCCACACAATACATTGGGACTCATAGCTATTATTATAGTCACTGGAAAACACCACCCACTCTTGTCAGTTTCCACCCAGTGGGCGTGTACAACCATTTTCATTGGTTCTCTCGGTTCATCCCATCATTAATGATTTCATCATTTCACCTTGTCCACTTTAACAATTCTCAGGTGTGTTCAATTATCCACTTTGCATTTCTGTCCTTGGTATTTAGGACTTGCTAATTACATTACCTATTACACCTGTGTGGCTCCTAATTGCTTTTGCTGAGTCATCCTGACTCTCACATACATGTTTTATTTCTTTCACTGTATATCCCATGCTGCTTTTTCCTTAACATTACTTGCCTCTCTTTCTCTGTAGAATTCTGGGAGCAAGAGGAGTTCCCTCAAAGGAGCACAGGACTTACTTGCCTCTCTTTCTCTGGAGAATTCTGGGAGGAAGAGGAGTTCCCTCAAAGGAGCACAGGTCTTACTTGCCTCTCTTTCTGTGGAGAATTCTGGGAGCAAGAGGAGTTCCCTCAAAAGAGCACAGGTCTTACTTGCCTCTCTTTCTCTGGAGAATTCTGGGAGCAAGAGGAGTTCCCTCAAAGGAGCACAGGACTTACTTGCCTCTCTTTCTGTGGAGAATTCTGGGAGCAAGAGGAGTTCCCTTAAAGGGCGCACAGGTCTTACTTGCCTCTCTTTCTATGGAGAATTCTGGGAGCAAGAGGAGTTCCCTTAAAGGGCGCACAGGTCTTACTTGCCTCTCTTTCTGTGGAGAATTCTGGGAGCAAGAGGAGTTCCCTTAAAGGGCGCACAGGTCTTACTTGCCTCTCTATCTGTGGAGAATTCTGGGAGCAAGAGGAGTTCCCTTAAAGGGCGCACGTCTTACTTGCCTCTCTTTCGCTGGAGAATTCTGGGAGCAAGAGGAGTTCCCTCAAAGGAGCACAGGACTTACTTGCCTCTCTTTCTGTGGAGAATTCTGGGAGCAAGAGGAGTTCCCTTAAAGGGCGCACAGGTCTTACTTGCCTCTCTTTCTATGGAGAATTCTGGGAGCAAGAGGAGTTCCCTTAAAGGGCGCACAGGTCTTACTTGCCTCTCTTTCTGTGGAGAATTCTGGGAGCAAGAGGAGTTCCCTCAAAGGAGCACAGGTCTTACTTGCTTCTCTTTCTGTGGAGAATTCTGGGAGCAAGAGGAGTTCCCTCAAAGGAGCACAGGTCTTACTTGACTCTCTTTCTGTGGAGAATTCTGGGAGCAAGAGGAGTTCCCTTAAAGGGTGCACAGGTCTTACTTGCCTCTCTTTCTCTGGAGAATTCTGGGAGCAAGAGGAGTTCCCTTAAAGGGCGCACAGGTTTTACTTGCCTCTCTTTCTGTGGAGAATTCTGGGAGGAAGAGGAGTTCCCTCAAAGGAGCACATGACTTACTTGCCTCTCTTTCTCTGGAGAATTCTGGGAGCAAGAGGAGTTCCCTCAAAGGAGCACAGGTCTTACTTGCCTTTCTTTCTGTGGAGAATTCTGGGAGCAAGAGGAGTTCCCTCAAAAGAGCACAGGCTTACTTGCGTCTCTTTCTCTGGAGAATTCTGGGAGCAAGAGGAGTTCCCTTAAAGGACGCACAGGTCTTACTTGCCTCTCTTTCTGTGGAGAATTCTGGGAGCAAGAGGAGTTCCCTCGAAGGAGCACAGGTCTTACTTGCCTCTCTTTCTGTGGAGAATTCTTAGAGCAAGGGGAATTCCCTCAAAGGAGCACAGGTCTTACTTGCCTCTCTTTCTGTGGAGAATTCTGGGAGCAAGAGGAGTTCCCTTAAAGGGCGCACAGGTCTTACTTGCCTCTCTTTCTCTGGAGAATTCTGGGAGCAAGAGGAGTTCCCTTAAAGGAGCACAGGTCTTACTTGCCTCTCTTTCTCTGGAGAATTCTGGGAGCAAGAGGAGTTCCCTTAAAGGGCGCACAGGTCTTACTTGCCTCTCTTTCTGTGGAGAATTCTGGGAGCAAGAGGAGTTCCCTTAAAGGGCACACAGGTCTTACTTGCCTCTCTTTCTGTGGAGAATTCTTAGAGCAAGGGGAGTTCCCTCAAAGGAGCACAGGTCTTACTTGCCTCTCTTTCTGTGGAGAATTCTGGGAGCAAGAGGAGTTCCCTTAAAGGAGCACAGGTCTTACTTGCCTCTCTTTCTCTGGAGAATTCTGGGAGCAAGAGGAGTTCCCTTAAAGGAGCACAGGTCTTACTTGCCTCTCTTTCTGTGGAGAATTCTTAGAGCAAGGGGAGTTCCCTCAAAGGAGCACAGGTCTTAGTTGCCTCTCTTTCTCTGGAGAATTCTGGGAGCAAGAGTAGTTCCCTCAAAGGAGCACAGGTCTTACTTGCCTCTCTTTCTCTGGAGAATTCTGGGAGCAAGAGGAGTTCCCTTAAAAGGCACAAAGGTCTTACTTGTCTCCCTTTCTCTGGAGAATTCTGGGAGCAAGAGGAGTTACCTTAAAGAGCGCACAGGTCTTACTTGCCTCTCTTTCTGTGGAGAATTCTGGGAGCAAGAGGAGTTCCCTCAAAGAGCACAGGTCTTACTTGCCTCTCTTTCTCTGGAGAATTCTGGGAGCAAGAGGAGTTCCCTTAAAGGGCACACAGGTCTTACTTGCCTCTCTTTCTGTGGAGAATTCTGGGAGCAAGAGGAGTTCCCTCAAAGGAGCACAGGTCTTACTTGCCTCTCTTTCTCTGGAGAATTCTGGGAGCAAGAGGAGTTCCCTTAAAGGGCGCACAGGTCTTACTTGCCTCTCTATCTGTGGAGAATTCTGGGAGCAAGAGGAATTCCCTTAAAGGGTGCACTGGTCTTACTTGCCTCTCTTTCTGTGGAGAATTCTGGGAGCAAGAGGAATTCCCTTAAAGGGCGCACTGGTCTTACTTGCCTCTCTTTCTGTGGAGAATTCTGGGAGCAAGAGGAATTCCCTTAAAGGGTGCACTGGTCTTACTTGCCTCTCTTTCTCTGGAGAATTCTGGGAGCAAGAGGAGTTCCCTCAAAGGGCGCACAGGTCTTACTTGCCTCTCTTTCTGTGGAGAATTCTGCGAGCAAGAGGAGTTCCCTTAAAGGGCGCACAGGTCTTACTTGCCTCTCTTTCTGTGGAGAATTCTGGGAGCAAGAGGAGTTCCCTCAAAGGGCACACAGGTCTTACTTGCCTCTCTTTCTGTGGAGAATTCTGGGAGCAAGAGGAGTTCCCTTAAAGGGCGCACAGGTCTTACTTGCCTCTTTTTCTCTGTAGAATTCTGGGAGCAAGAGGAGTTCCCTGAAAGGAGCACAGGTCTTACTTGCCTCTCTTTCTGTGGAGAATTCTGGGAGCAAGAGGAGTTCCCTTAAAGGGCGCACAGGTCAGGGATGATGGGAGTTGTAGCTCTTCCCCTCTGGCTCGAACTCACCACCTTGTTACGCACCGGCGCTGACCGGTTTTATCCAGTGGTTAAAGCTTTGCTCTAAAGCAGCAGAATTACAGAGAATAGGCTGAAGACCCTGACAAACTCTCCAAGCCTTCTCACTCTTGCTTCCACAGAAGTCTTCACACTTCTTCAGGATCCAGCTGGCTCTTGTATCTTCACTCAAGACACCAGACAACTCAGTAGTCTTATATAAAAGATCTACTTTATTCTACTATATACAGCTCCAAAACTATCCAACACAACTCCAATACTCCCCACTACTATCCACTACTCCCCACTACTACTCCCCACTACTACTACCCACACAATACATTGGGACTCATAGCTATTATTATAGTCACTGGAAAACACCACCCACTCTTGTCAGTTTCCACCCAGTGGGCGTGTACAACCATTTTCATTGGTTCTCTCGGTTCATCCCATAATTAATGATTTCATCATTTCACCTTGTCCACTTTAACAATTCTCAGGTGTGTTCAATTATCCACTTTGCATTTCTGTCCTTGGCATTTAGGACTTGCTAATTACATTACCTATTACACCTGTGTGGCTCCTAATTGCTTATGCTGAGTCATCCTGACTCTCACATACATGTTTTATTTCTTTCACTGTATATCCCATGCTGCTTTTTCCTTAACATTACTTGCCTCTCTTTCTCTGGAGAATTCTGGGAGCAAGAGGAGTTCCCTCAAAGGAGCACAAGACTTACTTGCCTCTCTTTCTCTGGAGAATTCTGGGAGCAAGAGGAGTTCCCTCAAAGGAGCACAGGTCTTACTTGCCTCTCTTTCTCTGGAGAATTCTGGGAGCAAGAGGAGTTCCCTCAAAGGAGCACAGGACTTACTTGCCTCTCTTTCTCTGGAGAATTCTGGGAGCAAGAGGAGTTCCCTCAAAAGAGCACAGGTCTTACTTGCCTCTCTTTCTCTGGAGAATTCTGGGAGCAAGAGGAGTTCCCTCAAAGGAGCACAGGACTTACTTGCCTCTCTTTCTGTGGAGAATTCTGGGAGCAAGAGGAGTTCCCTTAAAGGGCGCACAGGTCTTACTTGCCTCTCTTTCTCTGGAGAATTCTGGGAGCAAGAGGAGTTCCCTTAAAGGAGCACAGGTCTTACTTGCCTCTCTTTCTCTGGAGAATTCTGGGAGCAAGAGGAGTTCCCTTAAAGGGCGCACAGGTCTTACTTGCCTCTCTTTCTGTGGAGAATTCTGGGAGCAAGAGGAGTTCCCTTAAAGGGCACACAGGTCTTACTTGCCTCTCTTTCTGTGGAGAATTCTTAGAGCAAGGGGAGTTCCCTCAAAGGAGCACAGGTCTTACTTGCCTCTCTTTCTGTGGAGAATTCTGGGAGCAAGAGGAGTTCCCTTAAAGGAGCACAGGTCTTACTTGCCTCTCTTTCTCTGGAGAATTCTGGGAGCAAGAGGAGTTCCCTTAAAGGAGCACAGGTCTTACTTGCCTCTCTTTCTGTGGAGAATTCTTAGAGCAAGGGGAGTTCCCTCAAAGGAGCACAGGTCTTAGTTGCCTCTCTTTCTCTGGAGAATTCTGGGAGCAAGAGTAGTTCCCTCAAAGGAGCACAGGTCTTACTTGCCTCTCTTTCTGTGGAGAATTCTGGGAGCAAGAGGAGTTCCCTTAAAAGGCACAAAGGTCTTACTTGTCTCCCTTTCTCTGGAGAATTCTGGGAGCAAGAGGAGTTACCTTAAAGAGCGCACAGGTCTTACTTGCCTCTCTTTCTGTGGAGAATTCTGGGAGCAAGAGGAGTTCCCTCAAAGAGCACAGGTCTTACTTGCCTCTCTTTCTCTGGAGAATTCTGGGAGCAAGAGGAGTTCCCTTAAAGGGCACACAGGTCTTACTTGCCTCTCTTTCTGTGGAGAATTCTGGGAGCAAGAGGATTTCCCTCAAAGGAGCACAGGTCTTACTTGCCTCTCTTTCTCTGGAGAATTCTGGGAGCAAGAGGAGTTCCCTTAAAGGGCGCACAGGTCTTACTTGCCTCTCTATCTGTGGAGAATTCTGGGAGCAAGAGGAATTCCCTTAAAGGGTGCACTGGTCTTACTTGCCTCTCTTTCTGTGGAGAATTCTGGGAGCAAGAGGAATTCCCTTAAAGGGTGCACTGGTCTTACTTGCCTCTCTTTCTGTGGAGAATTCTGGGAGCAAGAGGAATTCCCTTAAAGGGTGCACTGGTCTTACTTGCCTCTCTTTCTCTGGAGAATTCTGGGAGCAAGAGGAGTTCCCTTAAAGGACGCACAGGTCTTACTTGCCTCTCTTTCTGTGGAGAATTCTGCGAGCAAGAGGAGTTCCCTTAAAGGGCGCACAGGTCTTACTTGCCTCTCTTTCTGTGGAGAATTCTGGGAGCAAGAGGAGTTCCCTTAAAGGGCACACAGGTCTTACTTGCCTCTCTTTCTGTGGAGAATTCTGGGAGCAAGAGGAGTTCCCTTAAAGGGCGCACAGGTCTTACTTGCCTCTCTTTCTCTGGAGAATTCTGGGAGCAAGAGGAGTTCCCTTAAAGGAGCACAGGTCTTACTTGCCTCTCTTTCTCTGGAGAATTCTGGGAGCAAGAGGAGTTCCCTTAAAGGACGCACAGGTCTTACTTGCCTCTCTTTCTGTGGAGAATTCTGCGAGCAAGAGGAGTTCCCTTAAAGGGCACACAGGTCTTACTTGCCTCTCTTTCTGTGGAGAATTCTGGGAGCAAGAGGAATTCCCTTAAAGGGCGCACAGATCTTACTTGCCTCTCTTTCTGTGGAGAATTCTGGGAGCAAGAGGAGTTCCCTTAAAGGGCGCACAGGTCTTACTTGCCTCTCTTTCTCTGGAGAATTCTGGGAGCAAGAGGAGTTCCCTGAAAGGAGCACAGGTCTTACTTGCCTCTCTTTCTGTGGAGAATTCTGGGAGCAAGAGGAGTTCCCTTAAAGGGCGCACAGGTCAGGGATGATGGGAGTTGTAGCTCTTCCCCTCTGGCTCGAACTCACCACCTTGTTACGCACCGGCGCTGACCGGTTTTATCCAGTGGTTAAAGCTTTGCTCTAAAGCAGCAGAGTTACAGAGAATAGGCTGAAGACCCTGACAAACTCTCCAAGCCTTCTCACTCTTGCTTCCACAGAAGTCTTCACACTTCTTCAGGATCCAGCTGGCTCTTGTATCTTCACTCAAGACACCAGACAACTCAGTAGTCTTATATAAAAGATCTACTTTATTCTACTATATACAGCTCCAAAACTATCCAACACAACTCCAATACTCCCCACTACTATCCACTACTCCCCACTACTACTCCCCACTACTACTACCCACACAATACATTGGGACTCATAGCTATTATTATAGTCACTGGAAAACACCACCCACTCTTGTCAGTTTCCACCCAGTGGGCGTGTACAACCATTTTCATTGGTTCTCTCGGTTCATCCCATAATTAATGATTTCATCATTTCACCTTGTCCACTTTAACAATTCTCAGGTGTGTTCAATTATTCACTTTGCCTTTCTGTCCTTGGCATTTAGGACTTGCTAATTACATTACCTATTACACCTGTGTGGCTCCTAATTGCTTTTGCTGAGTCATCCTGACTCTCACATACATGTTTTATTTCTTTCACTGTATATCCCATGCTGCTTTTTCCTTAACATTACTTGCCTCTCTTTCTCTGGAGAATTCTGGGAGCAAGAGGAGTTCCCTCAAAGGAGCACAGGACTTACTTGCCTCTCTTTCTCTGGAGAATTCTGGGAGCAAGAGGAGTTCCCTCAAAGGAGCACAGGTCTTACTTGCCTCTCTTTCTGTGGAGAATTCTGGGAGCAAGAGGAGTTCCCTCAAAAGAGCACAGGTCTTACTTGCCTCTCTTTCTCTGGAGAATTCTGGGAGCAAGAGGAGTTCCCTCAAAGGAGCACAGGACTTACTTGCCTCTCTTTCTGTGGAGAATTCTGGGAGCAAGAGGAGTTCCCTTAAAGGGCGCACAGGTCTTACTTGCCTCTCTTTCTATGGAGAATTCTGGGAGCAAGAGGAGTTCCCTTAAAGGGCGCACAGGTCTTACTTGCCTCTCTTTCTGTGGAGAATTCTGGGAGCAAGAGGAGTTCCCTTAAAGGGCGCACAGGTCTTACTTGCCTCTCTATCTGTGGAGAATTCTGGGAGCAAGAGGAGTTCCCTTAAAGGGCGCACAGGTCTTACTTGCCTCTCTTTCTCTGGAGAATTCTGGGAGCAAGAGGAGTTCCCTCAAAGGAGCACAGGACTTACTTGCCTCTCTTTCTGTGGAGAATTCTGGGAGCAAGAGGAGTTCCCTTAAAGAGCGCACAGGTCTTACTTGCCTCTCTTTCTATGGAGAATTCTGGGAGCAAGAGGAGTTCCCTTAAAGGGCGCACAGGTCTTACTTGCCTCTCTTTCTGTGGAGAATTCTGGGAGCAAGAGGAGTTCCCTCAAAGGAGCACAGGTCTTACTTGCCTCTCTTTCTGTGGAGAATTCTGGGAGCAAGAGGAGTTCCCTCAAAGGAGCACAGGTCTTACTTGACTCTCTTTCTGTGGAGAATTCTGGGAGCAAGAGGAGTTCCCTTAAAGGGTGCACAGGTCTTACTTGCCTCTCTTTCTGTGGAGAATTCTGGGAGCAAGAGGAGTTCCCTTAAAGGGCGCACAGGTTTTACTTGCCTCTCTTTCTGTGGAGAATTCTGGGAGGAAGAGGAGTTCCCTCAAAGGAGCACATGACTTACTTGCCTCTCTTTCTCTGGAGAATTCTGGGAGCAAGAGGAGTTCCCTCAAAGGAGCACAGGTCTTACTTGCCTTTCTTTCTGTGGAGAATTCTGGGAGCAAGAGGAGTTCCCTCAAAAGAGCACAGGCTTACTTGCGTCTCTTTCTCTGGAGAATTCTGGGAGCAAGAGGAGTTCCCTTAAAGGACGCACAGGTCTAACTTGCCTCTCTTTCTGTGGAGAATTCTGGGAGCAAGAGGAGTTCCCTCAAAGGAGCACAGGTCTTACTTGCCTCTCTTTCTGTGGAGAATTCTGGGAGCAAGAGGAGTTCCCTCAAAGGAGCACAGGTCTTACTTGCCTCTCTTTCTGTGGAGAATTCTGGGAGCAAGAGGAGTTCCCTCAAAGGAGCACAGGTCTTTCTTGCCTCTCTTTCTGTGGAGAATTCTGGGAGCAAGAGGAGTTCCCTCAAAGGAGCACAGGTCTTACTTGCCTCTCTTTCTGTGGAGAATTCTGGGAGCAAGAGGAGTTCCCTGAAAGGAACACAGGTCTTACTTGCCTCTCTTTCTGTGGAGAATTCTGGGACCATCAGGAGTTCCCTTAAAGGGCGCACAGATCGTACTTGCCTCTCTTTCTGTGGAGAATTCTGGGAGCAAGAGGAGTTCCCTTAAAGGGCGCAAAGGTCTTACTTGCCTCTCTTTCTGTGGAGAATTTTGGGAGCAAGAGGAGTTCCCTCAAAGGAGCACAGGTCTTACTTGCCTCTCTTTCTGTGGAGAATTCTGGGAGCAAGAGGAGTTCCCTCAAAGGAGCACAGGTATTACTTGACTCTCTTTCTGTGGAGAATTCTGGGAGCAAGAGGAGTTCCCTTAAAGGGTGCACAGGTCTTACTTGACTCTCTTTCTCTGGAGAATTCTGGGAGCAAGAGGAGTTCCCTTAAAGGGCGCACAGGTTTTACTTGCCTCTCTTTCTGTGGAGAATTCTGGGAGGAAGAGGAGTTCCCTCAAAGGAGCACATGACTTACTTGCCTCTCTTTCTCTGGAGAATTCTGGGAGCAAGAGGAGTTCCCTCAAAGGAGCACAGGTCTTACTTGCCTTTCTTTCTGTGGAGAATTCTGGGAGCAAGAGGAGTTCCCTCAAAGGAGCACAGGTCTTACTTGCCTCTCTTTCTCTGGAGAATTCTGGGAGCAAGAGGAGTTCCCTTAAAGGACGCACAGGTCTTACGTGCCTCTCTTTTTGTGGAGAATTCTGGGAGCAAGAGGAGTTCCCTCAAAGGAGCACAGGTCTTACTTGCCTCTCTTTCTGTGGAGAATTCTGGGAGCAAGAGGAGTTCCCTCAAAGGAGCACAGGTCTTACTTGCCTCTCTTTCTGTGGAGAATTCTGGGATCAAGAGGAGTTCCCTCAAAGGAGCACAGGTCTTACTTGCCTCTCTTTCTGTGGAGAATTCTGGGAGCAAGAGGAGTTCCCTTAAAGGGCACACAGGTCTTACTTGCCTCTCTTTCTCTGGAGAATTCTGGGAGCAAGAGGAGTTCCCTCAAAGGAGCACAGGTCCTACTTGCCTCTCTTTCTCTGGAGAATTCTGGGAGCAAGAGGAGTTCCCTGAAAGGAACACAGGTCTTACTTGCCTCTCTTTCTGTGGAGAATTCTGGGAGCAAGAGGAGTTCCGTTAAAGGGCGCACAGATCTTACTTGCCTCTCTTTCTGTGGAGAATTCTGGGAGCAAGAGGAGTTCCCTTAAAGGGCGCAAAGGTCTTACTTGCCTCTCTTTCTGTGGAGAATTTTGGGAGAAAGAGGAGATCCCTCAAAGGAGCACAGGTCTTACTTGCCTCTCTTTCTGTGGAGAATTGTGGGAGCAAGAGGAGTTCCCTTAAAGGGCGCACAGATCTTACTTGCCTCTCTTTCTGTGGAGAATTCTGGGAGCAAGAGGAGTTCCCTAAAAGGGCGCAAAGGTCTTACTTGCCTCTCTTTCTGTGGAGAATTTTGGGAGAAATAGGAGATCCCTCAAAGGAGCACAGGTCTTACTTGCCTCTCTTTCTGTGGAGAATTCTGGGAGAAAGAGGAGTTCCCTTAAAAGGCACAAAGGTCTTACTTGTCTCCCTTTCTCTGGAGAATTCTGGGAGCAAGAGGAGTTACCTTAAAGAGCACAGGTCTTACTTGCCTCTCTTTCTGTGGAGAATTCTGGGAGCAAGAGGAGTTCCCTCAAAGAGCACAGGTCTTACTTGCCTCTCTTTCTCTGGAGAATTCTGGGAGTAAGAGGAGTTCCCTTAAAGGGCGCACAGGTCTTACTTGCCTCTCTTTCTGTGGAGAATTCTGGGAGCAAGAGGAGTTCCCTTAAAGGGCACACAGGTCTTACTTGCCTCTCTTTCTGTGGAGAATTCTGGGAGCAAGAGGAGTTCCCTTAAAGGGCGCACAGGTCTTACTTGCCTCTCTTTCTCTGGAGAATTCTGGGAGCAAGAGGAGTTCCCTGAAAGGAGCACAGGTCTTACTTGCCTCTCTTTCTGTGGAGAATTCTGGGAGCAAGAGGAGTTCCCTTAAAGGGCGCACAGGTCAGGGATGATGGGAGTTGTAGCTCTTCCCCTCTGGCTCGAACTCACCACCTTGTTACGCACCGGCGCTGACCGGTTTTATCCAGTGGTTAAAGCTTTGCTCTAAAGCAGCAGAGTTACAGAGAATAGGCTGAAGACCCTGACAAACTCTCCAAGCCTTCTCACTCTTGCTTCCACAGAAGTCTTCACACTTCTTCAGGATCCAGCTGGCTCTTGTATCTTCACTCAAGACACCAGACAACTCAGTAGTCTTATATAAAAGATCTACTTTATTCTACTATATACAGCTCCAAAACTATCCAACACAACTCCAATACTCCCCACTACTATCCACTACTCCCCACTACTACTCCCCACTTCTACTACCCACACAATACATTGGGACTCATAGCTATTATTATAGTCACTGGAAAACACCACCCACTCTTGTCAGTTTCCACCCAGTGGGTGTGTACAACCATTTTCATTGGTTCTCTCGGTTCATCCCATAATTAATGATTTCATCATTTCACCTTGTCCACTTTAACAATTCTCAGGTGTGTTCAATTATTCACTTTGCATTTCTGTCCTTGGCATTTAGGACTTGCTAATTACATTACCTATTACACCTGTGTGGCTCCTAATTGCTTTTGCTGAGTCATCCTGACTCTCACATACATGTTTTATTTCTTTCACTGTATATCCCATGCTGCTTTTTCCTTAACATTACTTGCCTCTCTTTCTCTGGAGAATTCTGGGAGCAAGAGGAGTTCCCTCAAAGGAGCACAGGACTTACTTGCCTCTCTTTCTCTGGAGAATTCTGGGAGCAAGAGGAGTTCCCTCAAAGGAGCACAGGTCTTACTTGCCTCTCTTTCTCTGGAGAATTCTGGGAGCAAGAGGAGTTCCCTTAAAGGAGCACAGGTCTTACTTGCCTCTCTTTCTGTGGAGAATTCTGGGAGGAAGAGGAGTTCCCTCAAAGGAGCACAGGTCTTACTTGCCTCTCTTTCTCTGGAGAATTCTGGGAGCAAGAGGAGTTCCCTCAAAGGAGCACAGGACTTACTTGCCTCTCTTTCTGTGGAGAATTCTGGGAGCAAGAGGAGTTCCCTTAAAGGGCGCACAGGTCTTACTTGCCTCTCTATCTGTGGAGAATTCTGGGAGCAAGAGGAGTTCCCTTAAAGGGCGCACAGGTCTTACTTGCCTCTCTTTCTCTGGAGAATTCTGGGAGCAAGAGGAGTTCCCTTAAAGGGCGCACAGGTCTTACTTGCCTCTCTATCTGTGGAGAATTCTGGGAGCAAGAGGAGTTCCCTTAAAGGGCGCACAGGTCTTACTTGCCTCTCTATCTGTGGAGAATTCTGGGAGCAAGAGGAGTTCCCTTAAAGGGCGCACAGGTCTTACTTGCCTCTCTTTCTCTGGAGAATTCTGGGAGCAAGAGGAGTTCCCTCAAAGGAGCACAGGTCTTACTTGCCTCTCTTTCTGTGGAGAATTCTGGGAGCAAGAGGAGTTCCCTCAAAGGAGCACAGGTCTTACTTGACTCTCTTTCTGTGGAGAATTCTGGGAGCAAGAGGAGTTCCCTTAAAGGGTGCACAGGTCTTACTTGCCTCTCTTTCTGTGGAGAATTCTGGGAGCAAGAGGAGTTCCCTTAAAGGGCGCACAGGTTTTACTTGCCTCTCTTTCTGTGGAGAATTCTGGGAGGAAGAGGAGTTCCCTCAAAGGAGCACATGACTTACTTGCCTCTCTTTCTCTGGAGAATTCTGGGAGCAAGAGGAGTTCCCTCAAAGGAGCACAGGTCTTACTTGCCTTTCTTTCTGTGGAGAATTCTGGGAGCAAGAGGAGTTCCCTTAAACGGCGCACAGGTCTTACTTGCCTCTCTTTCTGTGGAGAATTCTGGGAGCAAGAGGAGTTCCCTAAAAGGGCGCACAGGTCTTACTTGCCTCTCTTTCTGTGGAGAATTCTGGGAGCAAGAGGAGTTCCCTAAAAGGGCGCACAGGTCTCACTTGCCTCTCTTTCTGTGGAGAATTCTGGGAGCAAGAGGAGTTCCCTTAAAGGGCACACAGGTCTTACTTGCCTCTCTTTCTGTGGAGAATTCTGGGAGCAAGAGGAGTTCCCTTAAAGGGCGCACAGGTCTTACTTGCCTCTCTTTCTGTGGAGAATTCTGGGAGCAAGAGGAGTTCCCTCAAAGGGCTCTCAGGTCTTACTTGCCTCTCTTTCTGTGGAGAATTCTGGGAGCAAGAGGAGTTCCCTGAAAGGAGCACAGGTCTTACTTGCCTCTCTTTCTGTGGAGAATTCTGGGAGCAAGAGGAGTTCCCTCAAAGGAGCACAGGTGTTCCTTGCCTCTCGTTCTGTGGAGAATTCTGGGAGCAAGAGGAGTTCCCTCAAAGGAGCACAGGTCTGACTTGCCTCTCTTTCTGTGGAGAATTCTGGGAGCAAGAGGAGTTCCCTTAAAGGGCGCACAGGTCAGGGATGATGGGAGTTGTAGCTCTTCACCTCTGGCTCGAACTCACCACCTTGTTACGCACCGGTGCTGACCGGTTTTATCCAGTGGTTAAAGCTTTGCTATAAAGCAGCAGAGTTACAGAGAATAGGCTGAAGACCCTGACAAACTTTCCAAGCCTTCTCACTCTTGCTTCCACAGAAGTCTTCACACTTCTTCAGGATCCAGCTGGCTCTTTTATCTTCACTCAAGACACCAGACAACTCAGTAGTCTTATGTAAAAGATCTACTTTATTCTACTATATACAGCTCCAAAACTATCCAACACAACTCCAATACTCCCCACTACTATCCACTACTCCCCACTACTACTCCCCACTACTACTACCCACACAATACATTGGGACTCATAGCTATTATTATAGTCACTGGAAAACACCACCCACTCTTGTCAGTTTCCACCCAGTGGGCGTATACAACCATTTTCATTGGTTCTCTCGGTTCATCCCATCATTAATGATTTCATCATTTCACCTTGTCCACTTTAACAATTCTCAGGTGTGTTCAATTATCCACTTTGCATTTCTGTCCTTGGCATTTAGGACTTGCTAATTACATTACCTATTACACCTGTGTGGCTCCTAATTGCTTTTGCTGAGTCATCCTGACTCTCACATACATGTTTTATTTCTTTCACTGTATATCCCATGCTGCTTTTTCCTTAACATTACTTGCCTCTCTTTCTCTGTAGAATTCTGGGAGCAAGAGGAGTTCCCTTAAAGGGCGCACAGGTCTTACGTGCCTCTCTTTCTGTGGAGAATTCTGGGAGCAAGAGGAGTTCCCTTAAAGGGCGCACAGGTCTTACTTGCCTCTCTTTCTGTAGAGAATTCTGGGAGCAAGAGGAGTTCCCTCAAAAGAGCACAGGTCTTACTTGACTCTCTTTCTCTGGAGAATTCTGGGAGCAAGAGGAGATCCCTGAAAGGAGCGCAGGTCTTACTTGCCTCTCTTTCTGTGGAGAATTCTGGGAGGAAGAGGAGTTCCCTCAAAAGAGCACAGGTCTTACTTGCCTCTCTTTCTGTGGAGAATTCTGGGAGCAAGAGGAGTTCCCTCAAAGGAGCACAGGTCTTACTTGACTCTCTTTCTGTGGAGAGTTCTGGGAGCAAGAGGAGTTCCCTTAAAGGGTGCACAGGTCTTACTTGCCTCTCTTTCTGTGGAGAATTCTGGGAGCAAGAGGAGTTCCCTTAAAGGACGCACAGGTTTTACTTGCCTCTCTTTCTGTGGAGAATTCTGGGAGGAAGAGGAGTTCCCTCAAAGGAGCACAGGTCTTACTTGCCTTTCTTTCTGTGGAGAATTCTGGGAGCAAGAGGAGTTCCCTTAAACGGCGCACAGGTCTTACTTGCCTCTCTTTCTGTGGAGAATTCTGGGAGCAAGAGGAGTTCCCTAAAAGGGCGCACAGGTCTTACTTGCCTCTCTTTCTGTGGAGAATTCTGGGAGCAAGAGGAGTTCCCTAAAAGGGCGCACAGGTCTCACTTGCCTCTCTTTCTGTGGAGAATTCTGGGAGCAAGAGGAGTTCCCTTAAAGGGCACACAGGTCTTACTTGCCTCTCTTTCTGTGGAGAATTCTGGGAGCAAGAGGAGTTCCCTTAAAGGGCGCACAGGTCTTACTTGCCTCTCTTTCTGTGGAGAATTCTGGGAGCAAGAGGAGTTCCCTCAAAGGGCTCTCAGGTCTTACTTGCCTCTCTTTCTGTGGAGAATTCTGGGAGCAAGAGGAGTTCCCTTAAAGGGCGCACAGGTCTTACTTGCCTCTCTTTCTCTGGAGAATTCTGGGAGCAAGAGGAGTTCCCTGAAAGGAGCACAGGTCTTACTTGCCTCTCTTTCTGTGGAGAATTCTGGGAGCAAGAGGAGTTCCCTTAAAGGGCGCACAGGTCAGGGATGATGGGAGTTGTAGCTCTTCCCCTCTGGCTCGAACTCACCACCTTGTTACGCACCGGCGCTGACCGGTTTTATCCAGTGGTTAAAGCTTTGCTCTAAAGCAGCAGAGTTACAGAGAATAGGCTGAAGACCCTGACAAACTCTCCAAGCCTTCTCACTCTTGCTTCCACAGAAGTCTTCACACTTCTTCAGGATCCAGCTGGCTCTTGTATCTTCACTCAAGACACCAGACAACTCAGTAGTCTTATATAAAAGATCTACTTTATTCTACTATATACAGCTCCAAAACTATCCAACACAACTCCAATACTCCCCACTACTATCCACTACTCCCCACTACTACTCCCCACTACTACTACCCACACAATACATTGGGACTCATAGCTATTATTATAGTCACTGGAAAACACCACCCACTCTTGTCAGTTTCCACCCAGTGGGCGTGTACAACCATTTTCATTGGTTCTCTCGGTTCATCCCATAATTAATGATTTCATCATTTCACCTTGTCCACTTTAACAATTCTCAGGTGTGTTCAATTATTCACTTTGCATTTCTGTCCTTGGCATTTAGGACTTGCTAATTACATTACCTATTACACCTGTGTGGCTCCTAATTGCTTTTGCTGAGTCATCCTGACTCTCACATACATGTTTTATTTCTTTCACTGTATATCCCATGCTGCTTTTTCCTTAACATTACTTGCCTCTCTTTCTCTGTAGAATTCTGGGAGCAAGAGGAGTTCCCTTAAAGGGCGCACAGGTCTTACGTGCCTCTCTTTCTGTGGAGAATTCTGGGAGCAAGAGGAGTTCCCTTAAAGGGCGCACAGGTCTTACTTGCCTCTCTTTCTGTAGAGAATTCTGGGAGCAAGAGGAGTTCCCTCAAAGGAGCACAGGACTTACTTGCCTCTCTTTCTCTGGAGAATTCTGGGAGCAAGAGGAGTTCCCTCAAAGGAGCACAGGTCTTACTTGCCTCTCTTTCTCTGGAGAATTCTGGGAGCAAGAGGAGTTCCCTTAAAGGAGCACAGGTCTTACTTGCCTCTCTTTCTCTGGAGAATTCTGGGAGCAAGAGGAGTTCCCTCAAAGGAGCACAGGACTTACTTGCCTCTCTTTCTGTGGAGAATTCTGGGAGCAAGAGGAGTTCCCTTAAAGGGCGCACAGGTCTTACTTGCCTCTCTATCTGTGGAGAATTCTGGGAGCAAGAGGAGTTCCCTTAAAGGGCGCACAGGTCTTACTTGCCTCTCTTTCTCTGGAGAATTCTGGGAGCAAGAGGAGTTCCCTCAAAGGAGCACAGGTCTTACTTGCCTCTCTTTCTGTGGAGAATTCTGGGAGCAAGAGGAGTTCCCTCAAAGGAGCACAGGTCTTACTTGCCTCTCTTTCTCTGGAGAATTCTGGGAGCAAGAGGAGTTCCCTCAAAGGAGCACAGGTCTTACTTGCCTCTCTTTCTCTGGAGAATTCTGGGAGCAAGAGGAGTTCCCTCAAAGGAGCACAGGTCTTACTTGCCTCTCTTTCTGTGGAGAATTCTGGGAGCAAGAGGAGTTCCCTCAAAGGAGCACAGGTCTTACTTGACTCTCTTTCTGTGGAGAATTCTGGGAGCAAGAGGAGTTCCCTTAAAGGGTGCACAGGTCTTACTTGCCTCTCTTTCTGTGGAGAATTCTGGGAGCAAGAGGAGTTCCCTTAAAGGGCGCACAGGTTTTACTTGCCTCTCTTTCTGTGGAGAATTCTGGGAGGAAGAGGAGTTCCCTCAAAGGAGCACATGACTTACTTGCCTCTCTTTCTCTGGAGAATTCTGGGAGCAAGAGGAGTTCCCTCAAAGGAGCACAGGTCTTACTTGCCTTTCTTTCTGTGGAGAATTCTGGGAGCAAGAGGAGTTCCCTTAAACGGCGCACAGGTCTTACTTGCCTCTCTTTCTGTGGAGAATTCTGGGAGCAAGAGGAGTTCCCTAAAAGGGCGCACAGGTCTTACTTGCCTCTCTTTCTGTGGAGAATTCTGGGAGCAAGAGGAGTTCCCTAAAAGGGCGCACAGGTCTCACTTGCCTCTCTTTCTGTGGAGAATTCTGGGAGCAAGAGGAGTTCCCTTAAAGGGCACACAGGTCTTACTTGCCTCTCTTTCTGTGGAGAATTCTGGGAGCAAGAGGAGTTCCCTTAAAGGGCGCACAGGTCTTACTTGCCTCTCTTTCTGTGGAGAATTCTGGGAGCAAGAGGAGTTCCCTGAAAGGAGCACAGGTCTTACTTGCCTCTCTTTCTGTGGAGAATTCTGGGAGCAAGAGGAGTTCCCTCAAAGGAGCACAGGTGTTCCTTGCCTCTCGTTCTGTGGAGAATTCTGGGAGCAAGAGGAGTTCCCTCAAAGGAGCACAGGTCTGACTTGCCTCTGTTTCTGTGGAGAATTCTGGGAGCAAGAGGAGTTCCCTTAAAGGGCGCACAGGTCAGGGATGATGGGAGTTGTAGCTCTTCACCTCTGGCTCGAACTCACCACCTTGTTACGCACCGGTGCTGACCGGTTTTATCCAGTGGTTAAAGCTTTGCTATAAAGCAGCAGAGTTACAGAGAATAGGCTGAAGACCCTGACAAACTTTCCAAGCCTTCTCACTCTTGCTTCCACAGAAGTCTTCACACTTCTTCAGGATCCAGCTGGCTCTTTTATCTTCACTCAAGACACCAGACAACTCAGTAGTCTTATGTAAAAGATCTACTTTATTCTACTATATACAGCTCCAAAACTATCCAACACAACTCCAATACTCCCCACTACTATCCACTACTCCCCACTACTACTCCCCACTACTACTACCCACACAATACATTGGGACTCATAGCTATTATTATAGTCACTGGAAAACACCACCCACTCTTGTCAGTTTCCACCCAGTGGGCGTGTACAACCATTTTCATTGGTTCTCTCGGTTCATCCCATAATTAATGATTTCATCATTTCACCTTGTCCACTTTAACAATTCTCAGGTGTGTTCAATTATTCACTTTGCATTTCTGTCCTTGGCATTTAGGACTTGCTAATTACATTACCTATTACACCTGTGTGGCTCCTAATTGCTTTTGCTGAGTCATCCTGACTCTCACATACATGTTTTATTTCTTTCACTGTATATCCCATGCTGCTTTTTCCTTAACATTACTTGCCTCTCTTTCTCTGTAGAATTCTGGGAGCAAGAGGAGTTCCCTTAAAGGGCGCACAGGTCTTACGTGCCTCTCTTTCTGTGGAGAATTCTGGGAGCAAGAGGAGTTCCCTTAAAGGGCGCACAGGTCTTACTTGCCTCTCTTTCTGTAGAGAATTCTGGGAGCAAGAGGAGTTCCCTCAAAAGAGCACAGGTCTTACTTGACTCTCTTTCTCTGGAGAATTCTGGGAGCAAGAGGAGATCCCTGAAAGGAGCACAGGTCTTACTTGCCTCTCTTTCTGTGGAGAATTCTGGGAGGAAGAGGAGTTCCCTCAAAAGAGCACAGGTCTTACTTGCCTCTCTTTCTCTGGAGAATTCTGGGAGCAAGAGGAGTTCCCTCAAAGGAGCACAGGTCTTACTTGACTCTCTTTCTGTGGAGAATTCTGGGAGCAAGAGGAGTTCCCTTAAAGGGTGCACAGGTCTTACTTGCCTCTCTTTCTGTGGAGAATTCTGGGAGCAAGAGGAGTTCCCTTAAAGGGCGCACAGGTTTTACTTGCCTCTCTTTCTGTGGAGAATTCTGGGAGGAAGAGGAGTTCCCTCAAAGGAGCACATGACTTACTTGCCTCTCTTTCTCTGGAGAATTCTGGGAGCAAGAGGAGTTCCCTCAAAGGAGCACAGGTCTTACTTGCCTTTCTTTCTGTGGAGAATTCTGGGAGCAAGAGGAGTTCCCTTAAACGGCGCACAGGTCTTACTTGCCTCTCTTTCTGTGGAGAATTCTGGGAGCAAGAGGAGTTCCCTAAAAGGGCGCACAGGTCTCACTTGCCTCTCTTTCTGTGGAGAATTCTGGGAGCAAGAGGAGTTCCCTTAAAGGGCACACAGGTCTTACTTGCCTCTCTTTCTGTGGAGAATTCTGGGAGCAAGAGGAGTTCCCTTAAAGGGCGCACAGGTCTTACTTGCCTCTCTTTCTGTGGAGAATTCTGGGAGCAAGAGGAGTTCCCTCAAAGGGCTCTCAGGTCTTACTTGCCTCTCTTTCTGTGGAGAATTCTGGGAGCAAGAGGAGTTCCCTGAAAGGAGCACAGGTCTTACTTGCCTCTCTTTCTGTGGAGAATTCTGGGAGCAAGAGGAGTTCCCTCAAAGGAGCACAGGTGTTACTTGCCTCTCGTTCTGTGGAGAATTCTGGGAGCAAGAGGAGTTCCCTCAAAGGAGCACAGGTCTGACTTGCCTCTCTTTCTGTGGAGAATTCTGGGAGCAAGAGGAGTTCCCTTAAAGGGCGCACAGGTCAGGGATGATGGGAGTTGTAGCTCTTCACCTCTGGCTCGAACTCACCACCTTGTTACGCACCGGTGCTGACCGGTTTTATCCAGTGGTTAAAGCTTTGCTATAAAGCAGCAGAGTTACAGAGAATAGGCTGAAGACCCTGACAAACTTTCCAAGCCTTCTCACTCTTGCTTCCACAGAAGTCTTCACACTTCTTCAGGATCCAGCTGGCTCTTTTATCTTCACTCAAGACACCAGACAACTCAGTAGTCTTATGTAAAAGATCTACTTTATTCTACTATATACAGCTCCAAAACTATCCAACACAACTCCAATACTCCCCACTACTATCCACTACTCCCCACTACTACTCCCCACTACTACTACCCACACAATACATTGGGACTCATAGCTATTATTATAGTCACTGGAAAACACCACCCACTCTTGTCAGTTTCCACCCAGTGGGCGTATACAACCATTTTCATTGGTTCTCTCGGTTCATCCCATCATTAATGATTTCATCATTTCACCTTGTCCACTTTAACAATTCTCAGGTGTGTTCAATTATCCACTTTGCACTTCTGTCCTTGGCATTTAGGACTTGCTAATTACATTACCTATTACACCTGTGTGGCTCCTAATTGCTTTTGCTGAGTCATCCTGACTCTCACATACATGTTTTATTTCTTTCACTGTATATCCCATGCTGCTTTTTCCTTAACATTACTTGCCTCTCTTTCTCTGTAGAATTCTGGGAGCAAGAGGAGTTCCCTTAAAGGGCGCACAGGTCTTACGTGCCTCTCTTTCTGTGGAGAATTCTGGGAGCAAGAGGAGTTCCCTTAAAGGGCGCACAGGTCTTACTTGCCTCTCTTTCTGTAGAGAATTCTGGGAGCAAGAGGAGTTCCCTCAAAAGAGCAAAGGTCTTACTTGCCTCTCTTTCTCTGGAGAATTCTGGGAGCAAGAGGAGATCCCTGAAAGGAGCACAGGTCTTACTTGCCTCTCTTTCTGTGGAGAATTCTGGGAGGAAGAGGAGTTCCCTCAAAAGAGCACAGGTCTTACTTGCCTCTCTTTCTCTGGAGAATTCTGGGAGCAAGAGGAGTTCCCTCAAAAGAGCACAGGTCTTACTTGCCTCTCTTTCTCTGGAGAATTCTGGGAGCAAGAGGAGTTCCCTTAAAGGGCGCACAGGTCTTACTTGCCTCTCTTTCTGTGGAGAATTCTGGGAGCAAGAGGAGTTCCCTCAAAGGAGCACAGGTCTTACTTGCCTCTCTTTCTGTGGAGAATTCTGGGAGCAAGAGGAGTTCCCTCGAAGGAGCACAGGTCTTACTTGGCTCTCTTTCTGTGAAGAATTCTTGGAGCAAGGGGAGTTCCCTCAAAGGAGCACAGGTCTTACTTGCCTCTCTTTCTGTGGAGAATTCTGGGAGCAAGAGGAGTTCCCTTAAAGGGCGCACAGGTCTTACTTGCCTCTCTTTCTGTGGAGAATTCTGGGAGCAAGAGGAGTTTCCTTAAAGGGCACACAGGTCTTACTTGCCTCCCTTTCTCTGGAGAATTGTGGGAGCAAGAGGAGTTCCCTTAAAGGGCACACAGGTCTTACTTGCCTCTCTTTCTGTGGAGAATTCTGGGAGCAAGAGGAGTTCCCTTAAAGGGCGCACAGGTCTTACTTGCCTCTCTTTCTGTGGAGAATTCTGGGAGCAAGAGGAGTTCCCTGAAAGGAGCACAGGTCTTACTTGCCTCTCTTTCTGTGGAGAATTCTGGGAGCAAGAGGAGTTCCCTCAAAGGAGCACAGGTGTTCCTTGCCTCTCGTTCTGTGGAGAATTCTGGGAGCAAGAGGAGTTCCCTCAAAGGAGCACAGGTCTGACTTGCCTCTGTTTCTGTGGAGAATTCTGGGAGCAAGAGGAGTTCCCTTAAAGGGCGCACAGGTCAGGGATGATGGGAGTTGTAGCTCTTCACCTCTGGCTCGAACTCACCACCTTGTTACGCACCGGTGCTGACCGGTTTTATCCAGTGGTTAAAGCTTTGCTATAAAGCAGCAGAGTTACAGAGAATAGGCTGAAGACCCTGACAAACTTTCCAAGCCTTCTCACTCTTGCTTCCACAGAAGTCTTCACACTTCTTCAGGATCCAGCTGGCTCTTTTATCTTCACTCAAGACACCAGACAACTCAGTAGTCTTATGTAAAAGATCTACTTTATTCTACTATATACAGCTCCAAAACTATCCAACACAACTCCAATACTCCCCACTACTATCCACTACTCCCCACTACTACTCCCCACTACTACTACCCACACAATACATTGGGACTCATAGCTATTATTATAGTCACTGGAAAACACCACCCACTCTTGTCAGTTTCCACCCAGTGGGCGTATACAACCATTTTCATTGGTTCTCTCGGTTCATCCCATCATTAATGATTTCATCATTTCACCTTGTCCACTTTAACAATTCTCAGGTGTGTTCAATTATCCACTTTGCATTTCTGTCCTTGGCATTTAGGACTTGCTAATTACATTACCTATTACACCTGTGTGGCTCCTAATTGCTTTTGCTGAGTCATCCTGACTCTCACATACATGTTTTATTTCTTTCACTGTATATCCCATGCTGCTTTTTCCTTAACATTACTTGCCTCTCTTTCTCTGTAGAATTCTGGGAGCAAGAGGAGTTCCCTTAAAGGGCGCACAGGTCTTACGTGCCTCTCTTTCTGTGGAGAATTCTGGGAGCAAGAGGAGTTCCCTTAAAGGGCGCACAGGTCTTACTTGCCTCTCTTTCTGTAGAGAATTCTGGGAGCAAGAGGAGTTCCCTCAAAAGAGCACAGGTCTTACTTGACTCTCTTTCTCTGGAGAATTCTGGGAGCAAGAGGAGATCCCTGAAAGGAGCACAGGTCTTACTTGCCTCTCTTTCTGTGGAGAATTCTGGGAGGAAGAGGAGTTCCCTCAAAAGAGCACAGGTCTTACTTGCCTCTCTTTCTCTGGAGAATTCTGGGAGCAAGAGGAGTTCCCTCAAAGGAGCACAGGTCTTACTTGACTCTCTTTCTGTGGAGAATTCTGGGAGCAAGAGGAGTTCCCTTAAAGGGTGCACAGGTCTTACTTGCCTCTCTTTCTGTGGAGAATTCTGGGAGCAAGAGGAGTTCCCTTAAAGGGCGCACAGGTTTTACTTGCCTCTCTTTCTGTGGAGAATTCTGGGAGGAAGAGGAGTTCCCTCAAAGGAGCACATGACTTACTTGCCTCTCTTTCTCTGGAGAATTCTGGGAGCAAGAGGAGTTCCCTCAAAGGAGCACAGGTCTTACTTGCCTTTCTTTCTGTGGAGAATTCTGGGAGCAAGAGGAGTTCCCTTAAACGGCGCACAGGTCTTACTTGCCTCTCTTTCTGTGGAGAATTCTGGGAGTAAGAGGAGTTCCCTAAAAGGGCGCACAGGTCTTACTTGCCTCTCTTTCTGTGGAGAATTCTGGGAGCAAGAGGAGTTCCCTAAAAGGGCGCACAGGTCTCACTTGCCTCTCTTTCTGTGGAGAATTCTGGGAGCAAGAGGAGTTCCCTTAAAGGGCGCACAGGTCTTACTTGCCTCTCTTTCTGTGGAGAATTCTGGGAGCAAGAGGAGTTCCCTCAAAGGGCTCTCAGGTCTTACTTGCCTCTCTTTCTGTGGAGAATTCTGGGAGCAAGAGGAGTTCCCTGAAAGGAGCACAGGTCTTACTTGCCTCTCTTTCTGTGGAGAATTCTGGGAGCAAGAGGAGTTCCCTCAAAGGAGCACAGGTGTTACTTGCCTCTCGTTCTGTGGAGAATTCTGGGAGCAAGAGGAGTTCCCTCAAAGGAGCACAGGTCTGACTTGCCTCTCTTTCTGTGGAGAATTCTGGGAGCAAGAGGAGTTCCCTTAAAGGGCGCACAGGTCAGGGATGATGGGAGTTGTAGCTCTTCACCTCTGGCTCGAACTCACCACCTTGTTACGCACCGGTGCTGACCGGTTTTATCCAGTGGTTAAAGCTTTGCTATAAAGCAGCAGAGTTACAGAGAATAGGCTGAAGACCCTGACAAACTTTCCAAGCCTTCTCACTCTTGCTTCCACAGAAGTCTTCACACTTCTTCAGGATCCAGCTGGCTCTTGTATCTTCACTCAAGACACCAGACAACTCAGTAGTCTTATGTAAAAGATCTACTTTATTCTACTATATACAGCTCCAAAACTATCCAACACAACTCCAATACTCCCCACTACTATCCACTACTCCCCACTACTACTCCCCACTACTACTACCCACACAATACATTGGGACTCATAGCTATTATTATAGTCACTGGAAAACACCACCCACTCTTGTCAGTTTCCACCCAGTGGGCGTATACAACCATTTTCATTGGTTCTCTCGGTTCATCCCATCATTAATGATTTCATCATTTCACCTTGTCCACTTTAACAATTCTCAGGTGTGTTCAATTATCCACTTTGCATTTCTGTCCTTGGCATTTAGGACTTGCTAATTACATTACCTATTACACCTGTGTGGCTCCTAATTGCTTTTGCTGAGTCATCCTGACTCTCACATACATGTTTTATTTCTTTCACTGTATATCCCATGCTGCTTTTTCCTTAACATTACTTGCCTCTCTTTCTCTGTAGAATTCTGGGAGCAAGAGGAGTTCCCTTAAAGGGCGCACAGGTCTTACGTGCCTCTCTTTCTGTGGAGAATTCTGGGAGCAAGAGGAGTTCCCTTAAAGGGCGCACAGGTCTTACTTGCCTCTCTTTCTGTAGAGAATTCTGGGAGCAAGAGGAGTTCCCTCAAAAGAGCACAGGTCTTACTTGCCTCTCTTTCTCTGGAGAATTCTGGGAGCAAGAGGAGATCCCTGAAAGGAGCACAGGTCTTACTTGCCTCTCTTTCTGTGGAGAATTCTGGGAGGAAGAGGAGTTCCCTCAAAAGAGCACAGGTCTTACTTGCCTCTCTTTCTCTGGAGAATTCTGGGAGCAAGAGGAGTTCCCTCAAAAGAGCACAGGTCTTACTTGCCTCTCTTTCTGTGGAGAATTCTGGGAGCAAGAGGAGTTCCCTGAAAGGAACACACGTCTTACTTGCCTCTCTTTCTGTGGAGAATTCTGGAAGCAAGAGGAGTTCCCTTAAAGGGCGCACAGATCTTACTTGCCTCTCTTTCTGTGTAGAGTTCTGGGAGCAAGAGGAGTTCCCTTAAAGGGCGCAAACGTCTTACTTGCCTCTCTTTCTGTGGAGAATTTTGGGAGAAAGAGGAGATCCCTCAAAGGAGCACAGGTCTTACTTGCCTCTCTTTCTGTGGAGAATTGTGGGAGCAAGAGGAGTTCCCTTAAAGGGCGCACAGATCTTACTTGCCTCTCTTTCTGTGGAGAATTCTGGGAGCAAGAGGAGTTCCCTTAAAGGGCGCAAAGGTCTTACTTGCCTCTCTTTCTGTGGAGAATTTTGGGAGAAAGAGGAGATCCCTCAAAGGAGCACAGGTCTTACTTGCCTCTCTTTCTGTGGAGAATTCTGGGAGAAAGAGGAGATCCCTCAAAGGAGCACAGGTCTTACTTGCCTCTCTTTCTGTGGAGAATTCTGGGAGCAAGAGGAGATCCCTCAAAGGAGCACGGGTCTTACTTGCCTCTCTTTCTCTGGAGAATTCTTGGAGCAAGAGGAGTTCCCTCAAAGGAGCACAGGTCTTACTTGCCTCTCTTTCTGTGGAGAATTGTGGGAGCAAGAGGAGTTCCCTTAAAGGGCGCACAGGTCTTACTTGCCTCTCTTTCTGTAGAGAATTCTGGGAGCAAGAGGAGTTCCCTCAAAAGAGCACAGGTCTTACTTGCCTCTCTTTCTCTGGAGAATTCTGGGAGCAAGAGGAGATCCCTGAAAGGAGCACAGGTCTTACTTGCCTCTCTTTCTGTGGAGAATTCTGGGAGGAAGAGGAGTTCCCTCAAAAGAGCACAGGTCTTACTTGCCTCTCTTTCTCTGGAGAATTCTGGGAGCAAGAGGAGTTCCCTCAAAAGAGCACAGGTCTTACTTGCCTCTCTTTCTGTGGAGAATTCTGGGAGCAAGAGGAGTTCCCTGAAAGGAACACACGTCTTACTTGCCTCTCTTTCTGTGGAGAATTCTGGAAGCAAGAGGAGTTCCCTTAAAGGGCGCACAGATCTTACTTGCCTCTCTTTCTGTGTAGAGTTCTGGGAGCAAGAGGAGTTCCCTTAAAGGGCGCAAACGTCTTACTTGCCTCTCTTTCTGTGGAGAATTTTGGGAGAAAGAGGAGATCCCTCAAAGGAGCACAGGTCTTACTTGCCTCTCTTTCTGTGGAGAATTGTGGGAGCAAGAGGAGTTCCCTTAAAGGGCGCACAGATCTTACTTGCCTCTCTTTCTGTGGAGAATTCTGGGAGCAAGAGGAGTTCCCTTAAAGGGCGCAAAGGTCTTACTTGCCTCTCTTTCTGTGGAGAATTTTGGGAGAAAGAGGAGATCCCTCAAAGGAGCACAGGTCTTACTTGCCTCTCTTTCTGTGGAGAATTCTGGGAGAAAGAGGAGATCCCTCAAAGGAGCACAGGTCTTACTTGCCTCTCTTTCTGTGGAGAATTCTGGGAGCAAGAGGAGATCCCTCAAAGGAGCACGGGTCTTACTTGCCTCTCTTTCTCTGGAGAATTCTTGGAGCAAGAGGAGTTCCCTCAAAGGAGCACAGGTCTTACTTGCCTCTCTTTCTGTGGAGAATTGTGGGAGCAAGAGGAGTTCCCTTAAAGGGCGCACAGATCTTACTTGCCTCTCTTTCTGTGGAGAATTCTGGGAGCAAGAGGAGTTCCCTTAAAGGGCGCAAAGGTCTTACTTGCCTCTCTTTCTGTGGAGAATTTTGGGAGAAAGAGGAGATCCCTCAAAGGAGCACGGGTCTTACTTGCCTCTCTTTCTGTGGAGAATTCTGGGAGCAATAAGAGTTCCCTTAAAGGGCACACAGTTCTTACTTGCCTCTCTTTCTCTGGAGAATTCTGGGAGCAAGAGGAGTTCCCTTAAAGGGCGCACAGGTCTTACTTGCCTCTCTTTCTGTGGAGAATTCTGGGAGCAAGAGGAGTTCCCTCAAAGGAGCACAGGTCTTACTTGCCTCTCTTTCTCTGGAGAGTTCTGGGAGCAAGAGGAGTTCCCTCAAAGGAGCACAGGTCTTACTTGCCTCTCTTTCTCTGGAGAATTCTGGGAGGAAGAGGAGTTCCCTTAAAGGGTGCACAGGTCTTACTTGCCTCTCTTTCTGTGGAGAATTCTGGGAGCAAGAGGAGTTCCCTCAAAGGAGCACAGGTCTTACTTGTCTCTCTTTCTGTGGAGAATTCTGGGAGCAAGAGGAGTTCCCTCAAAGGAGCACAGGTCTTACTTGCCTCTCTTTCTCTGGAGAATTCTGGGAGCAAGAGGAGTTCCCTCAAAGGGCGCACAGGTTTTACTTGCCTCTCTTTCTGTGGAGAATTCTGGGAGGAAGAGGAGTTCCCTCAAAGGAGCACATGACTTACTTGCCTCTCTTTCTCTGGAGAATTCTGGGAGCAAGAGGACTTCCCTCAAAGGAGCACAGGTCTTACTTGCCTTTCTTTCTGTGGAGAATTCTGGGAGCAAGAGGAGTTCCCTCAAAAGAGCACAGGTCTTACTTGCCTCTCTTTCTGTGGAGAATTCTGGGAGCAAGAGGAGTTCCCTTAAAGGGCGCACAGGTCTTACTTGCCTCTCTATCTGTGGAGAATTCTGGGAGCAAGAGGAGTTCCCTCAAAGGAGCACAGGACTTACTTGCCTCTCTTTCTCTGGAGAATTCTGGGAGCAAGAGGAGTTCCCTCAAAGGAGCACAGGACTTACTTGCCTCTCTTTCTGTGGAGAATTCTGGGAGCAAGAGGAGTTCCCTGAAAGGAACACAGGTCTTACTTGCCTCTCTTTCTGTGGAGAATTCTGGGAGCAAGAGGAGTTCCCTTAAAGGGCGCACAGATCTTACTTGCCTCTCTTTCTGTGGAGAATTCTGGGAGCAAGAGGAGTTCCCTTAAACGGCGCAAAGGTCTTACTTGCCTCTCTTTCTGTGGAGAATTTTGGGAGCAAGAGGAGTTCCCTCAAAGGAGCACAGGTCTTACTTGCCTCTCTTTCTGTGGAGAATTCTGGGAGCAAGAGGAGTTCCCTCAAAGGAGCACAGGTCTTACTTGACTCTCTTTCTGTGGAGAATTCTGGGAGCAAGAGGAGTTCCCTCAAAGGAGCACAGGTCTTACTTGACTCTCTTTCTGTGGAGAATTCTGGGAGCAAGAGGAGTTCCCTTAAAGGGCGCAAAGGTCTTACTTGCCTCTCTTTCTGTGGAGAATTTTGGGAGAAAGAGGAGATCCCTCAAAGGAGCACGGGTCTTACTTGCCTCTCTTTCTGTGGAGAATTCTGGGAGCAATAAGAGTTCCCTTAAAGGGCACACAGGTCTTACTTGCCTCTCTTTCTCTGGAGAATTCTGGGAGCAAGAGGAGTTCCCTTAAAGGGCGCACAGGTCTTATTTACCTCTCTTTCTGTGGAGAATTCTGGGAGCAAGAGGAGTTCCATCAAAGGAACACAGGTCTTACTTGCCTCTCTTTCTCTGGAGAATTCTGGGAGCAAGAGGAGTTCCCTTAAAGGGCGCACAGGTCTTACTTGCCTCTCTTTCTGTGGAGAATTCTGGGAGCAAGAGGAGTTCCCTCAAAGGAGCACAGGTCTTACTTGCCTCTCTTTCTCTGGAGAGTTCTGGGAGCAAGAGGAGTTCCCTCAAAGGAGCACAGGTCTTACTTGCCTCTCTTTCTCTGGAGAATTCTGGGAGGAAGAGGAGTTCCCTTAAAGGGTGCACAGGTCTTACTTGCCTCTCTTTCTGTGGAGAATTCTGGGAGCAAGAGGAGTTCCCTCAAAGGAGCACAGGTCTTACTTGTCTCTCTTTCTGTGGAGAATTCTGGGAGCAAGAGGAGTTCCCTCAAAGGAGCACAGGTCTTACTTGCCTCTCTTTCTCTGGAGAATTCTGGGAGCAAGAGGAGTTCCCTCAAAGGAGCACAGGTCTTACTTGCCTCTCTTTCTCTGGAGAATTCTGGGAGGAAGAGGAGTTACCTTAAACGGCGCACAGGTCTTACTTGCCTCTTTTCTGTGGAGAATTCTGGGAGCAAGAGGAGTTCCCTCGAAGGAGCACAGGTCTTACTTGCCTCTCTTTCTGTGGAGAATTCTTAGAGCAAGGGGAGTTCCCTCAAAGGAGCACAGGTCTTACTTGCCTCTCTTTCTGTGGAGAATTCTGGGAGCAAGAGGAGTTCCCTTAAAGGGCGCACAGGTCTTAGTTGCTTCTCTTTCTCTGGAGAATTCTGGGAGCAAAAGTAGTTCCCTCAAAGGAGCACAGGTCTTACTTGCCTCTCTTTCTCTGGAGAATTATGGGAGCAAGAGGAGTTCCCTTAAAAGGCACAAAGGTCTTACTTGTCTCCCTTTCTCTGGAGAATTCTGGGAGCAAGAGGAGTTACCTTAAAGAGCGCACAGGTCTTACTTGCCTCTCTTTCTGTGGAGAATTCTGGGAGCAAGAGGAGTTCCCACAAAGGAGCACAGGACTTACTTGCCTCTCTTTCTGTAGAGAATTCTGGGAGCAAGAGGAGTTCCCTTAAAGGGCACACAGGTCTTACTTGCCTCTCTTTCTATGGAGAATTCTGGGAGCAAGAGGAGTTCCCTTAAAGGGCGCACAGGTTTTACTTGCCTCTCTTTCTGTGGAGAATTCTGGGAGGAAGAGGAGTTCCCTCAAAGGAGCACATGACTTACTTGCCTCTCTTTCTCTGGAGAATTCTGGGAGCAAGAGGAGTTCCCTCAAAGGAGCATAGGTCTTACTTGCCTCTCTTTCTGTGGAGAATTCTGGGAGCAAGAGGAGTTCCCTCAAAAGAGCACAGGTCTTACTTGCGTCTCTTTCTCTGGAGAATTCTGGGAGCAAGAGGAGTTCCCTTAAAGGACGCACAGGTCTTACTTGCCTCTCTTTCTGTGGAGAATTCTGGGAGCAAGAGGAGTTCCCTCAAAGGAGCACAGGTCTTACTTGCCTCTCTTTCTGTGGAGAATTCTGGGAGCAAGAGGAGTTCCCTCAAAGGAGCACAGGTCTTACTTTCCTCTCTTTCTGTGGAGAATTCTGGGAGCAAGAGGAGTTCCCTCAAAGGAGCAAAGGTCTTACTTGCCTCTCTTTCTGTAGAGAATTCTGGGAGCAAGAGGAGTTCCCTTAAAGGGCACACAGGTCTTACTTGCCTCTCTTTCTCTGGGGAATTCTGGGAGCAAGAGGAGTTCCCTCAAAGGAGCACGGGTCTTACTTGCCTCTCTTTCTGTGGAGAATTCTGGGAGCAAGAGGAGTTCCCTGAAAGGAACACAGGTCTTACTTGCCTCTCTTTCTGTGGAGAATTCTGGGAGCAAGAGGAGTTCCTTTAAAGGGCGCACAGATCTTACTTGCCTCTCTTTCTGTGGAGAATTCTGGGAGCAAGAGGAGTTCCCTTAAATGGCGCAAAGGTCTTACTTGCCTCTCTTTCTGTGGAGAATTTTGGGAGCAAGAGGAGTTCCCTCAAAGGAGCACAGGTCTTACTTGCCTCTCTTTCTGTGGAGAATTCTGGGAGCAAGAGGAGTTCCCTCAAAGGAGCACAGGTCTTACTTGACTCTCTTTCTGTGGAGAATTCTGGGAGCAAGAGGAGTTCCCTTAAAGGGTGCACAGGTCTTACTTGCCTCTCTTTCTCTGGAGAATTCTGGGAGCAAGAGGAGTTCCCTTAAAGGGTGCACAGGTCTTACTTGCCTCTCTTTCTCTGGAGAATTCTGGGAGCAAGAGGAGTTCCCTTAAAGGGCGCACAGGTTTTACTTGCCTCTCTTTCTGTGGAGAATTCTGGGAGGAAGAGGAGTTCCCTCAAAGGAGCACATGACTTACTTGCCTCTCTTTCTCTGGAGAATTCAGGGAGCAAGAGGACTTCCCTCAAAGGAGCACAGGTCTTACTTGCCTTTCTTTCTGTGGAGAATTCTGGGAGCAAGAGGAGTTCCCTCAAAAGAGCACAGGTCTTACTTGCCTCTCTTTCTGTGGAGAATTCTGGGAGCAAGAGGAGTTCCCTTAAAGGGCGCACAGGTCTTACTTGCCTCTCTATCTGTGGAGAATTCTGGGAGCAAGAGGAGTTCCCTCAAAGGAGCACAGGACTTACTTGCCTCTCTTTCTCTGGAGAATTCTGGGAGCAAGAGGAGTTCCCTCAAAGGAGCACAGGACTTACTTGCCTCTCTTTCTGTGGAGAATTCGGGGAGCAAGAGTAGTTCCCTTAAAGGGCGCACAGGTCTTACTTGCCTCTCTTTCTATGGAGAATTCTGGGAGCAAGAGGAGTTCCCTTAAAGAGCGCACAGGTCTTACTTGCCTCTCTTTCTGTGGAGAATTCTGGGAGCAAGAGGAGTTCCCTTAAAGAGCGCACAGGTCTCACTTGCCTCTCTTTCTCTGGAGAATTCTGGGAGCAAGAGGAGTTCCCTTAAAGGGTGCACAGGTCTTACTTGCCTCTCTTTCTGTGGAGAATTCTGGGAGCAAGAGGAGTTCCCTCAAAGGAGCACAGGTCTTACTTGCCTCTCTTTCTGTGGAGAATTCTGGGAGCAAGAGGAGTTCCCTCAAAGGAGCACAGGACTTACTTGCCTCTCTTTCTGTGGAGAATTCTGGGAGCAAGAGGAGTTCCTTTAAAGGGCGCACAGGTCTTACTTGCCTCTCTTTCTATGGAGAATTCTGGGAGCAAGAGGAGTTCCCTTCAAGGGCGCACAGGTTTTACTTGCCTCTCTTTCTGTGGAGAATTCTGGGAGCAAGAGGAGTTCCCTCAAAAGAGCACAGGTCTTACTTGCCTCTCTTTCTCTGGAGAATTCTGGGAGCAAGAGGAGTTCCCTGAAAGGAGCACAGGTCTTACTTGCCTCTCTTTCTGTGGAGAATTCTGGGACAAAGAGGAGTTCCCTCAAAGGAGCACAGGTCTTACTTGCCTCTCTTTCTGTGGAGAATTCTGGGAGCAAGAGGAGTTCCCTCAAAGGAGCACAGGTCTTACTTGCCTCTCTTTCTGTGGAGAATTCTGGGAGCAAGTGGAGTTCCCTCAAAGGAGCACAGGTCTTACTTGCCTCTCTTTCTGTGGAGAATTCTGGGAGCAAGAGGAGTTCCCTTAAAGGGCGCACAGGTCTTACTTGCCTCTCTTTCTGTGGAGAATTCTGGGAGCAAGAGGAGTTCCCTCAAAGGAGCACAGGTCTTACTTGCCTCTCTTTCTGTGGAGAATTCTGGGAGCAAGAGGAGTTCTCTTAAAGGGCACACAGGTCTTATTTGCCTCTCTTTCTGTGGAGAATTCTGGGAGCAAGATGAGTTCCCTTCAAGGGCGCACAGGTCTTACTTGCCTCTCTTTCTGTGGATAATTCTGGGAGAAAGAGGAGTTCCCTTAAAAGTAGCACAGGTCTTACTTGCCTCTCTTTCTGTGGAGAATTCTGGGAGCAAGAGGAGTTCCCTCAATGGAGCACAGGTCTTACTTGCCTCTCTTTCTCTGGAGAATTCTGGGAGCAAGAGGAGTTCCCTTAAAGGGCGCACAGGTCTTATCTGCCTATCTTTCTGTGGAGAATTCTGGGAGCAAGAGGAGTTCCATCAAAGGAACACAGGTCTTACTTGCCTCTCTTTCTCTGGAGAGTTCTGGGAGCAAGAGGAGTTCCCTTAAAGGGCGCACAGGTCTTACTTGCCTCTCTTTCTGTGGAGAATTCTGGGAGCAAGACGAGTTCCCTCAAAGGAGCACAGGTCTTACTTGCCTCTCTTTCTGTGGAGAATTCTGGGAGCAAGAGGAGTTCCCTTAAAGGTTGCACAGGTCTTACTTGCCTCTCTTTCTCTGGAGAATTCTGGGAGCAAGAGGAGTTCCCTTAAAGGGCGCACAGGTCTTACTTGCCTCTCTTTCTCTGGAGAATTCTGGGAGCAAGAGGAGTTCCCTGAAAGGAGCACAGGTCTTACTTGCCTCTCTTTCTGTGGAGAATTCTGGGAGCAAGAGGAGTTCCCTCAAAAGATCACAGGTCTTACTTGCCTCTCTTTCTCTGGAGAATTCTGGGAGCAAGAGGAGTTCCCTGAAAGGAGCACAGGTCTTACTTGCCTCTCTTTCTGTGGAGAATTCTGGGACAAAGAGGAGTTCCCTCAAAGGAGCACAGGTCTTACTTGCCTCTTTTTCTGTGGAGAATTCTGGGAGCAAGAGGAGTTCCCTTAAAGGTTGCACAGGTCTTACTTGCCTCTGTTTCTGTGGAGAATTCTGGGAGCAAGAGGAGTTCCCTCAAAGGGCGCACAGGTCTTACTTGCCTCTCTATCTGTGGAGAATTCTTGGAGCAAGAGGAGTTCCCTTAAAGGGCGCACAGGTCTTACTTGCCTCTCTTTCTGTGGAGAATTCTGGGAGCAAGAGGAGTTCCATCAAAGGAACACAGGTCTTACTTGCCTCTCTTTCTCTGGAGAATTCTGGGAGCAAGAGGAGTTCCCTTAAAGGGCGCACAGGTCTTACTTGCCTCTCTTTCTGTGGAGAATTTTGGGAGCAAGAGGAGTTCCCTTAAAGGGCGCACAGGTCTTACTTGCCTCTCTTTCTGTGGAGAATTCTGGGAGAAAGAGGAGTTCCCTTAAAGGGCGCACAGGTCTTACTTGCCTCTCTTTCTGTGGAGAATTCTGGGAGCAAGAGGAGTTCCCTCAAAGGAGCACAGGTCTTACTTGCCTCTCTTTCTGTGGAGAATTCTGGGAGCAAGAGGAGTTCCCTTAAAGGGCGCACAGGTCTTACTTGCCTCTCTTTCAGTGGAGAATTCTGGGAGCAAGAGGAGTTCCCTCACAGGGCGCACAGGTCTTACTTGCCTCTCTTTCTGTGGAGAATTCTGGGAGCAAGAGGAGTTCCCTCAAAAGAGCACAGGTCTTACTTGCCTCTCTTTCTGTGGAGAATTCTGGGAGCAAGAGGAGTTCCCTCAAAGGAGCACAGGTCTTACATGCCTCTCTTTCTGTGGAGAATTCTGGCAGCAAGAGGAGTTCCCTCAAAGGAGCACAGGTCTGACTTGCCTCTCTTTCTGTGGAGAATTCTGGGATCAAGAGGAGTTCCCTTAAAGGGCGCACAGGTCTTACTTGCCTCTCTTTCTGTGGAGAATTCTGGGACAAAGAGGAGTTCCCTCAAAGGAGCACAGGTCTTACTTGCCTCTCTTTCTGTGGAGAATTGTGGGAGCAAGAGGAGTTCCCTTAAAGGGCGCACAGGTCTTACTTGCCTCTCTTTCTGTGGAGAATTCTGGGAGAAAGAGGAGTTCCCTCAAAGGAGCACAGGTCTTACTTGCCTCTCTTTCTGTGGATAATTCTGGGAGAAAGAGGATTTCCCTTAAAGGGCGCACAGGTCTTACTTGCCTCTCTTTCTGTGGAGAATTCTGGGACAAAGAGGAGTTCCCTCAAAGGAGCACAGGTCTTACTTGCCTCTCTTTCTGTGGAGAATTATGGGAGCAAGAGGAGTTCCCTTAAAGGGCGCACAGGTCTTACTTGCCTCTCTTTCTGTGGAGAATTCTGGGAGCAAGAGGAGTTCCCTCAAAGGAGCACAGGTCTTACTTGCCTCTCTTTCTGTGGAGAATTCTGGGAGCAAGAGGAGTTCCCTCAAAGGAGCACAGGTCTTACTTGCCTCTCTTTCTGTGGAGAATTCTGGGAGCAAGAGGAGTTCCCTCAAAGGAGCACAGGTCTTACTTTCCTCTCTTTCTGTGGAGAATTCTGGGAGCAAGAGGAGTTCTCTTAAAGGGCACACAGGTCTTATTTGCCTCTCTTTCTGTGGAGAATTCTGGGAGCAAGATGAGTTCCCTTCAAGGGCGCACAGGTCTTACTTGCCTCTCTTTCTGTGGAGAATTCTGGGAGCAAGAGGAGTTCCCTTAAAGGGCGCAAAGGTCTTACTTGCCTCTCTTTCTGTGGAGAATTCTGGGAGCAATAGGAGTTCCCTCAAAGGGCGCACAGGTCTTACTTGCCTCTCTATCTGTGGACAATTCTGGGAGCAAGAGGAGTTCCCTTAAAGGGCGCACAGGTCTTATCTGCCTCTCTTTCTGTGGAGAATTCTGGGAGCAAGAGGAGTTCCATCAAAGGAACACAGGTCTTACTTGCCTCTCTTTCTGTGGAGAATTCTGGGAGCAAGAGGAGTTCCCTCAAAGGAGCACAGGTCTTACTTGCCTCTCTTTCTGTGGAGAATTCTGGGAGCAAGAGGAGTTCCCTCAAAGGAGCACAGGTCTTACTTTCCTCTCTTTCTGTGGAAAATTCTGGGAGCAAGAGGAGTTCCCTCAAAGGAGCACAGGTCTTACTTGCCTCTCTTTCTGTGGAGAATTCTGGGAGCAAGATGAGTTCCCTTAAAGGGCGCACAGGTCTTACTTGCCTCTCTTTCTGTGGAGAATTCTGGGAGCAAGAGGAGTTCCCTCAAAGGAGCACAGGTCTTACTTGCCTCTCTTTCTGTGGAGAATTCTGGGAGCAAGAGGAGTTCTCTTAAAGGGCACACAGGTCTTACTTGCCTCTCTATCTGTGGAGAATTCTTGGAGCAAGAGGAGTTCCCTTAAAGGGCGCACAGGTCTTACTTGCCTCTCTTTCTGTGGAGAATTCTGGGAGCAAGAGGAGTTCCATCAAAGGAACACAGGTCTTACTTGCCTCTCTTTCTCTGGAGAATTCTGGGAGCAAGAGGAGTTCCCTTAAAGGGCGCACAGGTCTTACTTGCCTCTCTTTCTGTGGAGAATTTTGGGAGCAAGAGGAGTTCCCTTAAAGGGCGCACAGGTCTTACTTGCCTCTCTTTCTGTGGAGAATTCTGGGAGAAAGAGGAGTTCCCTTAAAGGGCGCACAGGTCTTACTTGCCTCTCTTTCTGTGGAGAATTCTGGGAGCAAGAGGAGTTCCCTCAAAGGAGCACAGGTCTTACTTGCCTCTCTTTCTGTGGAGAATTCTGGGAGCAAGAGGAGTTCCCTTAAAGGGCGCACAGGTCTTACTTGCCTCTCTTTCGGTGGAGAATTCTGGGAGCAAGAGGAGTTCCCTCACAGGGCGCACAGGTCTTACTTGCCTCTCTTTCTGTGGAGAATTCTGGGAGCAAGAGGAGTTCCCTCAAAAGAGCACAGGTCTTACTTGCCTCTCTTTCTGTGGAGAATTGTGGGAGCAAGAGGAGTTCCCTTAAAGGGCGCACAGGTCTTACTTGCCTCTCTTTCTGTGGAGAATTCTGGGAGAAAGAGGAGTTCCCTCAAAGGAGCACAGGTCTTACTTGCCTCTCTTTCTGTGGATAATTCTGGGAGAAAGAGGAGTTCCCTTAAAGGGCGCACAGGTCTTACTTGCCTCTCTTTCTGTGGAGAATTCTGGGACAAAGAGGAGTTCCCTCAAAGGAGCACAGGTCTTACTTGCCTCTCTTTCTGTGGAGAATTATGGGAGCAAGAGGAGTTCCCTTAAAGGGCGCACAGGTCTTACTTGCCTCTCTTTCTGTGGAGAATTCTGGGAGCAAGAGGAGTTCCCTCAAAGGAGCACAGGTCTTACTTGCCTCTCTTTCTGTGGAGAATTCTGGGAGCAAGAGGAGTTCCCTCAAAGGAGCACAGGTCTTACTTTCCTCTCTTTCTGTGGAGAATTCTGGGAGCAAGAGGAGTTCCCTCAAAGGAGCACAGGTCTTACTTGCCTCTCTTTCTGGAGAGAATTCTGGGAGCAAGAGGAGTTCCCTTCAAGGGCGCACAGGTCTTACTTGCCTCTCTTTCTCTGGAGAGTTCTGGGAGCAAGAGGAGTTCCCTTAAAGGGCGCACAGGTCTTACTTGCCTCTCTTTCTGTGGAGAATTCTGGGAGCAAGACGAGTTCCCTCAAAGGAGCACAGGTCTTACTTGCCTCTCTTTCTGTGGAGAATTCTGGGAGCAAGAGGAGTTCCCTTAAAGGTTGCACAGGTCTTACTTGCCTCTCTTTCTCTGGAGAATTCTGGGAGCAAGAGGAGTTCCCTTAAAGGGCGCACAGGTCTTACTTGCCTCTCTTTCTCTGGAGAATTCTGGGAGCAAGAGGAGTTCCCTGAAAGGAGCACAGGTCTTACTTGCCTCTCTTTCTGTGGAGAATTCTGGGAGCAAGAGGAGTTCCCTCAAAAGATCACAGGTCTTACTTGCCTCTCTTTCTCTGGAGAATTCTGGGAGCAAGAGGAGTTCCCTGAAAGGAGCACAGGTCTTACTTGCCTCTCTTTCTGTGGAGAATTCTGGGACAAAGAGGAGTTCCCTCAAAGGAGCACTGGTCTTACTTGCCTCTTTTTCTGTGGAGAATTCTGGGAGCAAGAGGAGTTCCCTTAAAGGTTGCACAGGTCTTACTTGCCTCTGTTTCTGTGGAGAATTCTGGGAGCAAGAGGAGTTCCCTCAAAGGGCGCACAGGTCTTACTTGCCTCTCTATCTGTGGAGAATTCTTGGAGCAAGAGGAGTTCCCTTAAAGGGCGCACAGGTCTTACTTGCCTCTCTTTCTGTGGAGAATTCTGGGAGCAAGAGGAGTTCCATCAAAGGAACACAGGTCTTACTTGCCTCTCTTTCTCTGGAGAATTCTGGGAGCAAGAGGAGTTCCCTTAAAGGGCGCACAGGTCTTACTTGCCTCTCTTTCTGTGGAGAATTTTGGGAGCAAGAGGAGTTCCCTTAAAGGGCGCACAGGTCTTACTTGCCTCTCTTTCTGTGGAGAATTCTGGGAGAAAGAGGAGTTCCCTTAAAGGGCGCACAGGTCTTACTTGCCTCTCTTTCTGTGGAGAATTCTGGGAGCAAGAGGAGTTCCCTCAAAGGAGCACAGGTCTTACTTGCCTCTCTTTCTGTGGAGAATTCTGGGAGCAAGAGGAGTTCCCTTAAAGGGCGCACAGGTCTTACTTGCCTCTCTTTCGGTGGAGAATTCTGGGAGCAAGAGGAGTTCCCTCACAGGGCGCACAGGTCTTACTTGCCTCTCTTTCTGTGGAGAATTCTGGGAGCAAGAGGAGTTCCCTCAAAAGAGCACAGGTCTTACTTGCCTCTCTTTCTGTGGAGAATTCTGGGAGCAAGAGGAGTTCCCTCAAAGGAGCACAGGTCTTACATGCCTCTCTTTCTGTGGAGAATTCTGGCAGCAAGAGGAGTTCCCTCAAAGGAGCACAGGTCTGACTTGCCTCTCTTTCTGTGGAGAATTCTGGGATCAAGAGGAGTTCCCTTAAAGGGCGCACAGGTCTTACTTGCCTCTCTTTCTGTGGAGAATTCTGGGACAAAGAGGAGTTCCCTCAAAGGAGCACAGGTCTTACTTGCCTCTCTTTCTGTGGAGAATTGTGGGAGCAAGAGGAGTTCCCTTAAAGGGCGCACAGGTCTTACTTGCCTCTCTTTCTGTGGAGAATTCTGGGAGAAAGAGGAGTTCCCTCAAAGGAGCACAGGTCTTACTTGCCTCTCTTTCTGTGGATAATTCTGGGAGAAAGAGGAGTTCCCTTAAAGGGCGCACAGGTCTTACTTGCCTCTCTTTCTGTGGAGAATTCTGGGACAAAGAGGAGTTCCCTCAAAGGAGCACAGGTCTTACTTGCCTCTCTTTCTGTGGAGAATTATGGGAGCAAGAGGAGTTCCCTTAAAGGGCGCACAGGTCTTACTTGCCTCTCTTTCTGTGGAGAATTCTGGGAGCAAGAGGAGTTCCCTCAAAGGAGCACAGGTCTTACTTGCCTCTCTTTCTGTGGAGAATTCTGGGAGCAAGAGGAGTTCCCTCAAAGGAGCACAGGTCTTACTTTCCTCTCTTTCTGTGGAGAATTCTGGGAGCAAGAGGAGTTCCCTCAAAGGAGCACAGGTCTTACTTGCCTCTCTTTCTGTAGAGAATTCTGGGAGCAAGAGGAGTTCCCTTAAAGGGCACACAGGTCTTACTTGCCTCTCTTTCTCTGGAGAATTCTGGGAGCAAGAGGAGTTCCCTCAAAGGAGCACAGGTCTTACTTGCCTCTCTTTCTGTGGAGAATTCTGGGAGCAAGAGGAGTTCCCTTAAAGGGCGCAAAGGTCTTACTTGCCTCTCTTTCTGTGGAGAATTCTGGGAGAAAGAGGAGTTCCCTCAAAGGAGCACAGGTCTTACTTGCCTCTCTTTCTGCGGAGAATTCTGGGAGCAAGAGGAGTTCCCTTAAAGGTTGCACAGGTCTTACTTGCCTCTCTTTCTCTGGAGAATTCTGGGAGCAAGAGGAGTTCCCTTAAAGGGCGCACAGTACTTACTTGCCTCTCTTTCTCTGGAGAATTCTGGGAGCAAGAGGAGTTCCCTGAATGGAGCACAGGTCTTACTTGCCTCTCTTTCTGTGGAGAATTCTGGGAGCAAAAGGAGTTCCCTTAAAGGGCGCACAGGTCTTACTTGCCTCTCTTTCTGTGGAGAATTCTGGGAGCAAGAGGAGTTCCCTCAAAGGGCGCACAGGTCTTACTTGCCTCTCTATCTGTGGACAATTCTGGGAGCAAGAGGAGTTCCCTTAAAGGGCGCACAGGTCTTACTTGCCTCTCTTTCTGTGGAGAATTCTGGGAGCAAGATGAGTTCCCTCAAAGGGCGCACAGGTCTTACTTGCCTCTCTTTCTGTGGAGAATTCTGGGAGCAAGAGGAGTTCCCTCAAAGGAGCACAGGTCTTACTTGCCTCTCTTTCTGTGGAGAATTCTGGGAGCAAGAGGAGTTCCCTCAAAGGAGCACAGGACTTACTTGCCTCTCTTTCTGTGGAGAATTCTGGGAGCAAGAGGAGTTCCTTTAAAGGGCGCACAGGTCTTACTTGCCTCTCTTTCTATGGAGAATTCTGGGAGCAAGAGGAGTTCCCTTCAAGGGCGCACAGGTTTTACTTGCCTCTCTTTCTGTGGAGAATTCTGGGAGCAAGAGGAGTTCCCTCAAAAGAGCACAGGTCTTACTTGCCTCTCTTTCTCTGGAGAATTCTGGGAGCAAGAGGAGTTCCCTGAAAGGAGCACAGGTCTTACTTGCCTCTCTTTCTGTGGAGAATTCTGGGACAAAGAGGAGTTCCCTCAAAGGAGCACAGGTCTTACTTGCCTCTCTTTCTGTGGAGAATTCTGGGAGCAAGAGGAGTTCCCTCAAAGGAGCACAGGTCTTACTTGCCTCTCTTTCTGTGGAGAATTCTGGGAGCAAGTGGAGTTCCCTCAAAGGAGCACAGGTCTTACTTGCCTCTCTTTCTGTGGAGAATTCTGGGAGCAAGAGGAGTTCCCTTAAAGGGCGCACAGGTCTTACTTGCCTCTCTTTCTGTGGAGAATTCTGGGAGCAAGAGGAGTTCCCTCAAAGGAGCACAGGTCTTACTTGCCTCTCTTTCTGTGGAGAATTCTGGGAGCAAGAGGAGTTCTCTTAAAGGGCACACAGGTCTTATTTGCCTCTCTTTCTGTGGAGAATTCTGGGAGCAAGATGAGTTCCCTTCAAGGGCGCACAGGTCTTACTTGCCTCTCTTTCTGTGGATAATTCTGGGAGAAAGAGGAGTTCCCTTAAAAGTAGCACAGGTCTTACTTGCCTCTCTTTCTGTGGAGAATTCTGGGAGCAAGAGGAGTTCCCTCAATGGAGCACAGGTCTTACTTGCCTCTCTTTCTCTGGAGAATTCTGGGAGCAAGAGGAGTTCCCTTAAAGGGCGCACAGGTCTTATCTGCCTATCTTTCTGTGGAGAATTCTGGGAGCAAGAGGAGTTCCATCAAAGGAACACAGGTCTTACTTGCCTCTCTTTCTCTGGAGAGTTCTGGGAGCAAGAGGAGTTCCCTTAAAGGGCGCACAGGTCTTACTTGCCTCTCTTTCTGTGGAGAATTCTGGGAGCAAGACGAGTTCCCTCAAAGGAGCACAGGTCTTACTTGCCTCTCTTTCTGTGGAGAATTCTGGGAGCAAGAGGAGTTCCCTTAAAGGTTGCACAGGTCTTACTTGCCTCTCTTTCTCTGGAGAATTCTGGGAGCAAGAGGAGTTCCCTTAAAGCGCGCACAGGTCTTACTTGCCTCTCTTTCTCTGGAGAATTCTGGGAGCAAGAGGAGTTCCCTGAAAGGAGCACAGGTCTTACTTGCCTCTCTTTCTGTGGAGAATTCTGGGAGCAAGAGGAGTTCCCTCAAAAGATCACAGGTCTTACTTGCCTCTCTTTCTCTGGAGAATTCTGGGAGCAAGAGGAGTTCCCTGAAAGGAGCACAGGTCTTACTTGCCTCTCTTTCTGTGGAGAATTCTGGGACAAAGAGGAGTTCCCTCAAAGGAGCACAGGTCTTACTTGCCTCTTTTTCTGTGGAGAATTCTGGGAGCAAGAGGAGTTCCCTTAAAGGTTGCACAGGTCTTACTTGCCTCTGTTTCTGTGGAGAATTCTGGGAGCAAGAGGAGTTCCCTCAAAGGGCGCACAGGTCTTACTTGCCTCTCTATCTGTGGAGAATTCTTGGAGCAAGAGGAGTTCCCTTAAAGGGCGCACAGGTCTTACTTGCCTCTCTTTCTGTGGAGAATTCTGGGAGCAAGAGGAGTTCCATCAAAGGAACACAGGTCTTACTTGCCTCTCTTTCTCTGGAGAATTCTGGGAGCAAGAGGAGTTCCCTTAAAGGGCGCACAGGTCTTACTTGCCTCTCTTTCTGTGGAGAATTTTGGGAGCAAGAGGAGTTCCCTTAAAGGGCGCACAGGTCTTACTTGCCTCTCTTTCTGTGGAGAATTCTGGGAGAAAGAGGAGTTCCCTTAAAGGGCGCACAGGTCTTACTTGCCTCTCTTTCTGTGGAGAATTCTGGGAGCAAGAGGAGTTCCCTCAAAGGAGCACAGGTCTTACTTGCCTCTCTTTCTGTGGAGAATTCTGGGAGCAAGAGGAGTTCCCTTAAAGGGCGCACAGGTCTTACTTGCCTCTCTTTCAGTGGAGAATTCTGGGAGCAAGAGGAGTTCCCTCACAGGGCGCACAGGTCTTACTTGCCTCTCTTTCTGTGGAGAATTCTGGGAGCAAGAGGAGTTCCCTCAAAAGAGCACAGGTCTTACTTGCCTCTCTTTCTGTGGAGAATTCTGGGAGCAAGAGGAGTTCCCTCAAAGGAGCACAGGTCTTACATGCCTCTCTTTCTGTGGAGAATTCTGGCAGCAAGAGGAGTTCCCTCAAAGGAGCACAGGTCTGACTTGCCTCTCTTTCTGTGGAGAATTCTGGGATCAAGAGGAGTTCCCTTAAAGGGCGCACAGGTCTTACTTGCCTCTCTTTCTGTGGAGAATTCTGGGACAAAGAGGAGTTCCCTCAAAGGAGCACAGGTCTTACTTGCCTCTCTTTCTGTGGAGAATTGTGGGAGCAAGAGGAGTTCCCTTAAAGGGCGCACAGGTCTTACTTGCCTCTCTTTCTGTGGAGAATTCTGGGAGAAAGAGGAGTTCCCTCAAAGGAGCACAGGTCTTACTTGCCTCTCTTTCTGTGGATAATTCTGGGAGAAAGAGGAGTTCCCTTAAAGGGCGCACAGGTCTTACTTGCCTCTCTTTCTGTGGAGAATTCTGGGACAAAGAGGAGTTCCCTCAAAGGAGCACAGGTCTTACTTGCCTCTCTTTCTGTGGAGAATTATGGGAGCAAGAGGAGTTCCCTTAAAGGGCGCACAGGTCTTACTTGCCTCTCTTTCTGTGGAGAATTCTGGGAGCAAGAGGAGTTCCCTCAAAGGAGCACAGGTCTTACTTGCCTCTCTTTCTGTGGAGAATTCTGGGAGCAAGAGGAGTTCCCTCAAAGGAGCACAGGTCTTACTTGCCTCTCTTTCTGTGGAGAATTCTGGGAGCAAGAGGAGTTCCCTCAAAGGAGCACAGGTCTTACTTTCCTCTCTTTCTGTGGAGAATTCTGGGAGCAAGAGGAGTTCTCTTAAAGGGCACACAGGTCTTATTTGCCTCTCTTTCTGTGGAGAATTCTGGGAGCAAGATGAGTTCCCTTCAAGGGCGCACAGGTCTTACTTGCCTCTCTTTCTGTGGAGAATTCTGGGAGCAAGAGGAGTTCCCTTAAAGGGCGCAAAGGTCTTACTTGCCTCTCTTTCTGTGGAGAATTCTGGGAGCAAGAGGAGTTCCCTCAAAGGGCGCACAGGTCTTACTTGCCTCTCTATCTGTGGACAATTCTGGGAGCAAGAGGAGTTCCCTTAAAGGGCGCACAGGTCTTATCTGCCTCTCTTTCTGTGGAGAATTCTGGGAGCAAGAGGAGTTCCATCAAAGGAAGACAGGTCTTACTTGCCTCTCTTTCTGTGGAGAATTCTGGGAGCAAGAGGAGTTCCCTCAAAGGAGCACAGGTCTTACTTGCCTCTCTTTCTGTGGAGAATTCTGGGAGCAAGAGGAGTTCCCTCAAAGGAGCACAGGTCTTACTTTCCTCTCTTTCTGTGGAAAATTCTGGGAGCAAGAGGAGTTCCCTCAAAGGAGCACAGGTCTTACTTGCCTCTCTTTCTGTGGAGAATTCTGGGAGCAAGATGAGTTCCCTTAAAGGGCGCACAGGTCTTACTTGCCTCTCTTTCTGTGGAGAATTCTGGGAGCAAGAGGAGTTCCCTCAAAGGAGCACAGGTCTTACTTGCCTCTCTTTCTGTGGAGAATTCTGGGAGCAAGAGGAGTTCTCTTAAAGGGCACACAGGTCTTACTTGCCTCTCTATCTGTGGAGAATTCTTGGAGCAAGAGGAGTTCCCTTAAAGGGCGCACAGGTCTTACTTGCCTCTCTTTCTGTGGAGAATTCTGGGAGCAAGAGGAGTTCCATCAAAGGAACACAGGTCTTACTTGCCTCTCTTTCTCTGGAGAATTCTGGGAGCAAGAGGAGTTCCCTTAAAGGGCGCACAGGTCTTACTTGCCTCTCTTTCTGTGGAGAATTTTGGGAGCAAGAGGAGTTCCCTTAAAGGGCGCAGAGGTCTTACTTGCCTCTCTTTCTGTGGAGAATTCTGGGAGAAAGAGGAGTTCCCTTAAAGGGCGCACAGGTCTTACTTGCCTCTCTTTCTGTGGAGAATTCTGGGAGCAAGAGGAGTTCCCTCAAAGGAGCACAGGTCTTACTTGCCTCTCTTTCTGTGGAGAATTCTGGGAGCAAGAGGAGTTCCCTTAAAGGGCGCACAGGTCTTACTTGCCTCTCTTTCGGTGGAGAATTCTGGGAGCAAGAGGAGTTCCCTCACAGGGCGCACAGGTCTTACTTGCCTCTCTTTCTGTGGAGAATTCTGGGAGCAAGAGGAGTTCCCTCAAAAGAGCACAGGTCTTACTTGCCTCTCTTTCTGTGGAGAATTGTGGGAGCAAGAGGAGTTCCCTTAAAGGGCGCACAGGTCTTACTTGCCTCTCTTTCTGTGGAGAATTCTGGGAGAAAGAGGAGTTCCCTCAAAGGAGCACAGGTCTTACTTGCCTCTCTTTCTGTGGATAATTCTGGGAGAAAGAGGAGTTCCCTTAAAGGGCGCACAGGTCTTACTTGCCTCTCTTTCTGTGGAGAATTCTGGGACAAAGAGGAGTTCCCTCAAAGGAGCACAGGTCTTACTTGCCTCTCTTTCTGTGGAGAATTATGGGAGCAAGAGGAGTTCCCTTAAAGGGCGCACAGGTCTTACTTGCCTCTCTTTCTGTGGAGAATTCTGGGAGCAAGAGGAGTTCCCTCAAAGGAGCACAGGTCTTACTTGCCTCTCTTTCTGTGGAGAATTCTGGGAGCAAGAGGAGTTCCCTCAAAGGAGCACAGGTCTTACTTTCCTCTCTTTCTGTGGAGAATTCTGGGAGCAAGAGGAGTTCCCTCAAAGGAGCACAGGTCTTACTTGCCTCTCTTTCTGGAGAGAATTCTGGGAGCAAGAGGAGTTCCCTTCAAGGGCGCACAGGTCTTACTTGCCTCTCTTTCTCTGGAGAGTTCTGGGAGCAAGAGGAGTTCCCTTAAAGGGCGCACAGGTCTTACTTGCCTCTCTTTCTGTGGAGAATTCTGGGAGCAAGACGAGTTCCCTCAAAGGAGCACAGGTCTTACTTGCCTCTCTTTCTGTGGAGAATTCTGGGAGCAAGAGGAGTTCCCTTAAAGGTTGCACAGGTCTTACTTGCCTCTCTTTCTCTGGAGAATTCTGGGAGCAAGAGGAGTTCCCTTAAAGGGCGCACAGGTCTTACTTGCCTCTCTTTCTCTGGAGAATTCTGGGAGCAAGAGGAGTTCCCTGAAAGGAGCACAGGTCTTACTTGCCTCTCTTTCTGTGGAGAATTCTGGGAGCAAGAGGAGTTCCCTCAAAAGATCACAGGTCTTACTTGCCTCTCTTTCTCTGGAGAATTCTGGGAGCAAGAGGAGTTCCCTGAAAGGAGCACAGGTCTTACTTGCCTCTCTTTCTGTGGAGAATTCTGGGACAAAGAGGAGTTCCCTCAAAGGAGCACTGGTCTTACTTGCCTCTTTTTCTGTGGAGAATTCTGGGAGCAAGAGGAGTTCCCTTAAAGGTTGCACAGGTCTTACTTGCCTCTGTTTCTGTGGAGAATTCTGGGAGCAAGAGGAGTTCCCTCAAAGGGCGCACAGGTCTTACTTGCCTCTCTATCTGTGGAGAATTCTTGGAGCAAGAGGAGTTCCCTTAAAGGGCGCACAGGTCTTACTTGCCTCTCTTTCTGTGGAGAATTCTGGGAGCAAGAGGAGTTCCATCAAAGGAACACAGGTCTTACTTGCCTCTCTTTCTCTGGAGAATTCTGGGAGCAAGAGGAGTTCCCTTAAAGGGCGCACAGGTCTTACTTGCCTCTCTTTCTGTGGAGAATTTTGGGAGCAAGAGGAGTTCCCTTAAAGGGCGCACAGGTCTTACTTGCCTCTCTTTCTGTGGAGAATTCTGGGAGAAAGAGGAGTTCCCTTAAAGGGCGCACAGGTCTTACTTGCCTCTCTTTCTGTGGAGAATTCTGGGAGCAAGAGGAGTTCCCTCAAAGGAGCACAGGTCTTACTTGCCTCTCTTTCTGTGGAGAATTCTGGGAGCAAGAGGAGTTCCCTTAAAGGGCGCACAGGTCTTACTTGCCTCTCTTTCGGTGGAGAATTCTGGGAGCAAGAGGAGTTCCCTCACAGGGCGCACAGGTCTTACTTGCCTCTCTTTCTGTGGAGAATTCTGGGAGCAAGAGGAGTTCCCTCAAAAGAGCACAGGTCTTACTTGCCTCTCTTTCTGTGGAGAATTCTGGGAGCAAGAGGAGTTCCCTCAAAGGAGCACAGGTCTTACATGCCTCTCTTTCTGTGGAGAATTCTGGCAGCAAGAGGAGTTCCCTCAAAGGAGCACAGGTCTGACTTGCCTCTCTTTCTGTGGAGAATTCTGGGATCAAGAGGAGTTCCCTTAAAGGGCGCACAGGTCTTACTTGCCTCTCTTTCTGTGGAGAATTCTGGGACAAAGAGGAGTTCCCTCAAAGGAGCACAGGTCTTACTTGCCTCTCTTTCTGTGGAGAATTGTGGGAGCAAGAGGAGTTCCCTTAAAGGGCGCACAGGTCTTACTTGCCTCTCTTTCTGTGGAGAATTCTGGGAGAAAGAGGAGTTCCCTCAAAGGAGCACAGGTCTTACTTGCCTCTCTTTCTGTGGATAATTCTGGGAGAAAGAGGAGTTCCCTTAAAGGGCGCACAGGTCTTACTTGCCTCTCTTTCTGTGGAGAATTCTGGGACAAAGAGGAGTTCCCTCAAAGGAGCACAGGTCTTATTTGCCTCTCTTTCTGTGGAGAATTATGGGAGCAAGAGGAGTTCCCTTAAAGGGCGCACAGGTCTTACTTGCCTCTCTTTCTGTGGAGAATTCTGGGAGCAAGAGGAGTTCCCTCAAAGGAGCACAGGTCTTACTTGCCTCTCTTTCTGTGGAGAATTCTGGGAGCAAGAGGAGTTCCCTCAAAGGAGCACAGGTCTTACTTTCCTCTCTTTCTGTGGAGAATTCTGGGAGCAAGAGGAGTTCCCTCAAAGGAGCACAGGTCTTACTTGCCTCTCTTTCTGTAGAGAATTCTGGGAGCAAGAGGAGTTCCCTTAAAGGGCACACAGGTCTTACTTGCCTCTCTTTCTCTGGAGAATTCTGGGAGCAAGAGGAGTTCCCTCAAAGGAGCACAGGTCTTACTTGCCTCTCTTTCTGTGGAGAATTCTGGGAGCAAGAGGAGTTCCCTTAAAGGGCGCAAAGGTCTTACTTGCCTCTCTTTCTGTGGAGAATTCTGGGAGAAAGAGGAGTTCCCTCAAAGGAGCACAGGTCTTACTTGCCTCTCTTTCTGTGGAGAATTCTGGGAGCAAGAGGAGTTCCCTTAAAGGTTGCACAGGTCTTACTTGCCTCTCTTTCTCTGGAGAATTCTGGGAGCAAGAGGAGTTCCCTTAAAGGGCGCACAGTACTTACTTGCCTCTCTTTCTCTGGAGAATTCTGGGAGCAAGAGGAGTTCCCTGAATGGAGCACAGGTCTTACTTGCCTCTCTTTCTGTGGAGAATTCTGGGAGCAAAAGGAGTTCCCTTAAAGGGCGCACAGGTCTTACTTGCCTCTCTTTCTGTGGAGAATTCTGGGAGCAAGAGGAGTTCCCTCAAAGGGCGCACAGGTCTTACTTGCCTCTCTATCTGTGGACAATTCTGGGAGCAAGAGGAGTTCCCTTAAAGGGCGCACAGGTCTTACTTGCCTCTCTTTCTGTGGAGAATTCTGGGAGCAAGATGAGTTCCCTCAAAGGGCGCACAGGTCTTACTTGCCTCTCTTTCTGTGGAGAATTCTGGGAGCAAGAGGAGTTCCCTCAAAGGAGCACAGGTCTTACTTGCCTCTCTTTCTGTGGAGAATTCTGGGAGCAAGAGGAGTTCCCTCAAAGGAGCACAGGTCTTACTTTCCTCTCTTTCTGTGGAAAATTCTGGGAGCAAGAGGAGTTCCCTCAAAGGAGCACAGGTCTTACTTGCCTCTCTTTCTGTGGACAATTCTGGGAGCAAGATGAGTTCCCTTAAAGGGCGCACAGGTCTTACTTGCCTCTCTTTCTGTGGAGAATTCTGGGAGCAAGAGGAGTTCCCTCAAAGGAGCACAGGTCTTACTTGCCTCTCTTTCTGTGGAGAATTCTGGGAGCAAGAGGAGTTCTCTTAAAGGGCACACAGGTCTTACTTGCCTCTCTTTCTGTGGAGAATTCTGGGAGCAAGATGAGTTCCCTTCAAGGGCGCACAGGTCTTACTTGCCTCTCTTTCTGTGGATAATTCTGGGAGAAAGAGGAGTTCCCTTAAAAGTAGCACAGGTCTTACTTGCCTCTCTTTCTGTGGAGAATTCTGGGAGCAAGAGGAGTTCCCTCAATGGAGCACAGGTCTTACTTGCCTCTCTTTCTCTGGAGAATTCTGGGAGCAAGAGGAGTTCCCTTAAAGGGCGTACAGGTCTTATTTGCCTCTCTTTCTGTGGAGAATTCTGGGAGCAAGAGGAGTTCCATCAAAGGAACACAGGTCTTACTTGCCTCTCTTTCTCTGGAGAGTTCTGGGAGCAAGAGGAGTTCCCTTAAAGGGCGCACAGGTCTTACTTGCCTCTCTTTCTGTGGAGAATTCTGGGAGCAAGAGGAGTTCCCTTAAAGGTTGCACAGGTCTTACTTGCCTCTCTTTCTCTGGAGAATTCTGGGAGCAAGAGGAGTTCCCTTAAAGGGCGCACAGGTCTTACTTGCCTCTCTTTCTCTGGAGAATTCTGGGAGCAAGAGGAGTTCCCTGAAAGGAGCACAGGTGTTACTTGCCTCTCTTTCTCTGGAGAATTCTGGGAGCAAGAGGAGTTCCCTCAAAGGAGCACAGGTCTTACTTGCCTCTCTTTCTGTGGAGAATTCTGGGAGCAAGAGGAGTTCCCTTAAAGGGCGCACAGGTCTTACTTGCCTCTCTTTCGGTGGAGAATTCTGGGAGCAAGAGGAGTTCCCTCACAGGGCGCACAGGTCTTACTTGCCTCTCTTTCTGTGGAGAATTCTGGGAGCAAGAGGAGTTCCCTCAAAAGAGCACAGGTCTTACTTGCCTCTCTTTCTGTGGAGAATTCTGGGAGCAAGAGGAGTTCCCTCAAAGGAGCACAGGTCTGACTTGCCTCTCTTTCTGTGGAGAATTCTGGGATCAAGAGGAGTTCCCTTAAAGGGCGCACAGGTCTTACTTGCCTCTCTTTCTGTGGAGAATTCTGGGACAAAGAGGAGTTCCCTCAAAGGAGCACAGGTCTTACTTGCCTCTCTTTCTGTGGAGAATTGTGGGAGCAAGAGGAGTTCCCTTAAAGGGCGCACAGGTCTTACTTGCCTCTCTTTCTGTGGAGAATTCTGGGAGAAAGAGGAGTTAGCTCAAAGGAGCACAGGTCTTACTTGCCTCTCTTTCTGTGGATAATTCTGGGAGAAAGAGGAGTTCCCTTAAAGGGCGCACAGGTCTTACTTGCCTCTCTTTCTGTGGAGAATTCTGGGACAAAGAGGAGTTCCCTCAAAGGAGCACAGGTCTTACTTGCCTCTCTTTCTGTGGAGAATTATGGGAGCAAGAGGAGTTCCCTTAAAGGGCGCACAGGTCTTACTTGCCTCTCTTTCTGTGGAGAATTCTGGGAGCAAGAGGAGTTCCCTCAAAGGAGCACAGGTCTTACTTGCCTCTCTTTCTGTGGAGAATTCTGGGAGCAAGAGGAGTTCCCTCAAAGGAGCACAGGTCTTACTTTCCTCTCTTTCTGTGGAGAATTCTGGGAGCAAGAGGAGTTCCCTCAAAGGAGCACAGGTCTTACTTGCCTCTCTTTCTGTAGAGAATTCTGGGAGCAAGAGGAGTTCCCTTAAAGGGCACACAGGTCTTACTTGCCTCTCTTTCTCTGGAGAATTCTGGGAGCAAGAGGAGTTCCCTCAAAGGAGCACAGGTCTTACTTGCCTCTCTTTCTGTGGAGAATTCTGGGAGCAAGAGGAGTTCCCTTAAAGGGCGCAAAGGTCTTACTTGCCTCTTTTTCTGTGGAGAATTCTGGGAGCAAGAGGAGTTCCCTCACAGGGTGCACAGGTCTTACTTGCCTCTCTTTCTGTGGAGAATTCTGGGAGCAAGAGGAGTTCCCTCAAAAGAGCACAGGTCTTACTTGCCTCTCTTTCTGTGGAGAATTCTGGGAGCAAGAGGAGTTCCCTTAAAGGTTGCACAGGTCTTACTTGCCTCTCTTTCTCTGGAGAATTCTGGGAACAAGAGGAGTTCCCTTAAAGGGCGCACAGGACTTACTTGCCTCTCTTTCTCTGGAGAATTCTGGGAGCAAGAGGAGTTCCCTGAATGGAGCACAGGTCTTACTTGCCTCTCTTTCTGTGGAGAATTCTGGGAGCAAGAGGAGTTCCCTTAAAGGGCGCACAGGTCTTACTTGCCTCTCTTTCTGTGGAGAATTCTGGGAGCAAGAGGAGTTCCCTCAAAGGGCGCACAGGTCTTACTTGCCTCTCTATCTGTGGACAATTCTGGGAGCAAGAGGAGTTCCCTTAAAGGGCGCACAGGTCTTACTTGCCTCTCTTTCTGTGGAGAATTCTGGGAGCAAGATGAGTTCCCTCAAAGGGCGCACAGGTCTTACTTGCCTCTCTTTCTGTGGAGAATTCTGGGAGCAAGAGGAGTTCCCTCAAAGGAGCACAGGTCTTACTTGCCTCTCTTTCTGTGGAGAATTCTGGGAGCAAGAGGAGTTCCCTCAAAGGAGCACAGGTCTTACTTTCCTCTCTTTCTGTGGAAAATTCTGGGAGCAAGAGGAGTTCCCTCAAAGGAGCACAGGTCTTACTTGCCTCTCTTTCTGTGGACAATTCTGGGAGCAAGATGAGTTCCCTTAAAGGGCGCACAGGTCTTACTTGCCTCTCTTTCTGTGGAGAATTCTGGGAGCAAGAGGAGTTCCCTCAAAGGAGCACAGGTCTTACTTGCCTCTCTTTCTGTGGAGAATTCTGGGAGCAAGAGGAGTTCTCTTAAAGGGCACACAGGTCTTACTTGCCTCTCTTTCTGTGGAGAATTCTGGGAGCAAGATGAGTTCCCTTCAAGGGCGCACAGGTCTTACTTGCCTCTCTTTCTGTGGATAATTCTGGGAGAAAGAGGAGTTCCCTTAAAAGTAGCACAGGTCTTACTTGCCTCTCTTTCTGTGGAGAATTCTGGGAGCAAGAGGAGTTCCCTCAATGGAGCACAGGTCTTACTTGCCTCTCTTTCTCTGGAGAATTCTGGGAGCAAGAGGAGTTCCCTTAAAGGGCGCACAGGTCTTATTTGCCTCTCTTTCTGTGGAGAATTCTGGGAGCAAGAGGAGTTCCATCAAAGGAACACAGGTCTTACTTGCCTCTCTTTCTCTGGAGAGTTCTGGGAGCAAGAGGAGTTCCCTTAAAGGGCGCACAGGTCTTACTTGCCTCTCTTTCTGTGGAGAATTCTGGGAGCAAGAGGAGTTCCCTTAAAGGTTGCACAGGTCTTACTTGCCTCTCTTTCTCTGGAGAATTCTGGGAGCAAGAGGAGTTCCCTTAAAGGGCGCACAGGTCTTACTTGCCTCTCTTTCTCTGGAGAATTCTGGGAGCAAGAGGAGTTCCCTGAAAGGAGCACAGGTCTTACTTGCCTCTCTTTCTGTGGAGAATTCTGGGAGCAAGAGGAGTTCCCTCAAAAGAGCACAGGTCTTACTTGCCTCTCTTTCTCTGGAGAATTCTGGGAGCAAGAGGAGTTCCCTGAAAGGAGCACAGGTCTTACTTGCCTCTCTTTCTGTGGAGAATTCTGGGACAAAGAGGAGTTCCCTCAAAGGAGCACAGGTCTTACTTGCCTCTTTTTCTGTGGAGAATTCTGGGCCAAGAGGAGTTCCCTTAAAGGGCGCACTGGTCTTACTTGCGTCTGTTTCTGTGGAGAATTCTGGGAGCAAGAGGAGTTCCCTCAAAGGGCGCACAGGTCTTACTTGCCTCTCTATCTGTGGAGAATTCTGGGAGCAAGAGGAGTTCCCTTAAAGGGCGCACAGGTCTTACTTGCCTCTCTTTCTGTGGAGAATTCTGGGAGCAAGATGAGTTCCCTCAAAGGGCGCACAGGTCTTACTTGCCTCTCTTTCTGTGGAGAATTCTGGGAGCAAGAGGAGTTCCCTCAAAGGAGCACAGGTCTTACTTGCCTCTCTTTCTCTGGAGAATTCTGGGAGCAAGAGGAGTTCCCTTAAAGGGCGCACAGGTCTTATTTGCCTCTCTTTCTGTGGAGAATTCTGGGAGCAAGAGGAGTTCCATCAAAGGAACACAGGTCTTACTTGCCTCTCTTTCTCTGGAGAATTCTGGGAGCAAGAGGAGTTCCCTTAAAGGGCGCACAAGTCTTACTTGCCTCTCTTTCTGGGGAGAATTTTGGGAGCAAGAGGAGTTCCCTTAAAGGGCGCACAGGTCTTACTTGCCTCTCTTTCTGTAGAGAATTCTGGGAGAAAGAGGAGTTCCCTTAAAGGGCGCACAGGTCTTACTTGCCTCTCTTTCTGTGGAGAATTCTGGGAGCAAGAGGAGTTCCCTCAAAGGAGCACAGGTCTTACTTGCCTCTCTTTCTGTGGAGAATTCTGGGAGCAAGAGGAGTTCCCTTAAAGGGCGCACAGGTCTTACTTGCCTCTCTTTCGGTGCAGAATTCTGGGAGCAAGAGGAGTTCCCTCACAGGGCGCACAGGTCTTACTTGCCTCTCTTTCTGTGGAGAATTCTGGGAGCAAGAGGAGTTCCCTCAAAAGAGCACAGGTCTTACTTGCCTCTCTTTCTGTGGAGAATTCTGGGAGCAAGAGGAGTTCCCTCAAAGGAGCACAGGTCTTACTTGCCTCTCTTTCTGTGGAGAATTCTGGGAGCAAGAGGAGTTCCCTCAAAGGAGCACAGTTCTGACTTGCGTCTCTTTCTCTGGAGAATTCTGGGATCAAGAGGAGTTCCCTTAAAGGGCGCACAGGTCTTACTTGCCTCTCTTTCTGTGGAGAATTCTGGGACAAAGAGGAGTTCCCTCAAAGGAGCACAGGTCTTACTTGCCTCTCTTTCTGTGGAGAATTGTGGGAGCAAGAGGAGTTCCCTTAAAGGGCGCACAGGTCTTACTTGCCTCTCTTTCTGTGGATAATTCTGGGAGCAAGAGGAGTTGCCTCAAAGGAGCACAGGTCTTACTTGCCTCTCTTTCTGTGGATAATTCTGGGAGCAAGAGGAGTTCCCTCACAGGGCGCACAGGTCTTACTTGCCTCTCTTTCTGTGGAGAATTCTGGGAGCAAGAGGAGTTCCCTCAAAAGAGCACAGGTCTTACTTGCCTCTCTTTCTGTGGAGAATTCTGGGAGCAAGAGGAGTTCCCTCAAAGGAGCACAGGTCTTACTTGCCTCTCTTTCTGTGGAGAATTCTGGGAGCAAGAGGAGTTCCCTCAAAAGAGCACAGGTCTTACTTGCCTCTCTTTCTGTGGAGAATTCTGGGAGCAAGAGGAGTTCCCTCAAAGGAGCACAGGTCTTACTTGCCTCTCTTTCTGTGGAGAATTCTGGGAGCAAGAGGAGTTCCCTCAAAGGAGCACAGTTCTGACTTGCGTCTCTTTCTCTGGAGAATTCTGGGATCAAGAGGAGTTCCCTTAAAGGGCGCACAGGTCTTACTTGCCTCTCTTTCTGTGGAGAATTCTGGGACAAAGAGGAGTTCCCTCAAAGGAGCACAGGTCTTACTTGCCTCTCTTTCTGTGGAGAATTGTGGGAGCAAGAGGAGTTCCCTTAAAGGGCGCACAGGTCTTACTTGCCTCTCTTTCTGTGGATAATTCTGGGAGCAAGAGGAGTTGCCTCAAAGGAGCACAGGTCTTACTTGCCTCTCTTTCTGTGGATAATTCTGGGAGAAAGAGGAGTTCCCTTAAAGGGCGCACAGGTCTTACTTGCCTCTCTTTCTGTGGAGAATTCTGGGACAAAGAGGAGTTCCCTCAAAGGAGCACAGGTCTTACTTGCCTCTCTTTCTGTGGAGAATTATGGGAGCAAGAGGAGTTCCCTTAAAGGGCGCACAGGTCTTACTTGCCTCTCTTTCTGTGGGGAATTCTGGGAGAAAGAGGAGTATCCTCAAAGGAGCACAGGTCTTACTTGCCTCTCTTTCTGTGGAGAATTGTGGGAGCAAGAGGAGTTCCCTTAAAGGGCCCACAGGTCTTACTTGCCTCTCTTTCTGTGGAGAATTCTGGGAGAAAGAGGAGTTCCCTCAAAGGAGCACAGGTCTTACGTGCCTCTCTTTCTGTGGAGAATTCTGGGAGCAAGAGGAGTTCCCTCAAAGGAGCACAGGTCTTACTTGCCTCTCTTTCTGTGTAGAATTCTGGGAGCAAGAGGAGTTCCCTTAAAGGGCGCAAAGGTCTTACTTTCCTCTCTTTCTGTGGAGAATTCTGGGAGAAAGAGGAGTTCCCTCAAAGGAGCACAGGTCTTACTTGCCTCTCTTTCTGTGGAGAATTCTGGGAGCAAGAGGAGTTCCCTCAAAGGAGCACAGGTCTTACTTGCCTCTCTTTCTGTGGAGAATTCTGGGAGCAAGAGGAGTTCCCTCAAAGGAGCACAGGTCTGACTTGCGTCTCTTTCTCTGGAGAATTCTGGGATCAAGAGGAGTTCCCTTAAAGGGCGCACAGGTCTTACTTGCCTCTCTTTCTGTGGAGAATTCTGGGACAAAGAGGAGTTCCCTCAAAGGAGCACAGGTCTTACTTGCCTCTCTTTCTGTGGAGAATTGTGGGAGCAAGAGGAGTTCCCTTAAAGGGCGCACAGGTCTTACATGCCTCTCTTTCTGTGGAGAATTCTGGGAGCAAGAGGAGTTGCCTCAAAGGAGCACAGGTCTTACTTGCCTCTCTTTCTGTGGATAATTCTGGGAGAAAGAGGAGTTCCCTTAAAGGGCGCACAGGTCTTACTTGCCTCTCTTTCTGTGGAGAATTCTGGGACAAAGAGGAGTTCCCTCAAAGGAGCACAGGTCTTACTTGCCTCTCTTTCTGTGGAGAATTATGGGAGCAAGAGGAGTTCCCTTAAAGGGCGCACAGGTCTTACTTGCCTCTCTTTCTGTGGGGAATTCTGGGAGAAAGAGGAGTATCCTCAAAGGAGCACAGGTCTTACTTGCCTCTCTTTCTGTGGAGAATTGTGGGAGCAAGAGGAGTTCCCTTAAAGGGCCCACAGGTCTTACTTGCCTCTCTTTCTGTGGAGAATTCTGGGAGAAAGAGGAGTTCCCTCAAAGGAGCACAGGTCTTACGTGCCTCTCTTTCTGTGGAGAATTCTGGGAGCAAGAGGAGTTCCCTCAAAGGAGCACAGGTCTTACTTGCCTCTCTTTCTGTGGAGAATTCTGGGAGCAAGAGGAGTTCCCTTAAAGGGCGCAAAGGTCTTACTTGCCTCTCTTTCTGTGGAGAATTCTGGGAGAAAGAGGAGTTCCCTCAAAGGAGCACAGGTCTTACTTGCCTCTCTTTCTGTGGAGAATTCTGGGAGCAAGAGGAGTTCCCTTAAAGGTTGCACAGGTCTTACTTGCCTCTCTTTCTCTGGAGAATTCTGGGAGCAAGAGGAGTTCCCTTAAAGGGCGCACAGGACTTACTTGCCTCTCTTTCTCTGGAGAATTCTGGGAGCAAGAGGAGTTCCCTGAAAGGAGCACAGGTCTTACTTGCCTCTCTTTCTGTGGAGAATTCTGGGAGCAAGAGGAGTTCCCTTAAAGGGCGCACAGGTCTTACTTGCCTCTCTTTCTGTGGAGAATTCTGGGTGCAAGAGGAGTTCCCTCAAAGGGCGCACAGGTCTTACTTGCCTCTCTATCTGTGGAGAATTCTGGGAGCAAGAGGAGTTCCCTTAAAGGGCGCACAGGTCTTACTTGCCTCTCTTTCTGTGGAGAATTCTGGGAGCAAGATGAGTTCCCTCAAAGGGCGCACAGGTCTTACTTGCCTCTCTTTCTGTGGAGAATTCTGGGAGCAAGAGGAGTTCCCTCAAAGGAGCACAGGTCTTACTTGCCTCTCTTTCTGTGGAGAATTCTGGGAGCAAGAGGAGTTCCCTTAAAGGGCGCACAGGTCTTACTTGCCTCTCTGTCTGTGGAGAATTCTGGGAGCAAGAGGAGTTCCCTCAAAGGAGCACAGGTCTTACTTGCCTCTCTTTCTGTGGAGAATTCTGGGAGCAAGAGGAGTTCTCTTAAAGGGCACACAGGTCTTACTTGCCTCTCTTTCTGTGGAGAATTCTGGGAGCAAGATGAGTTCCCTTCAAGGGCGCACAGGTCTTACTTGCCTCTCTTTCTGTGGATAATTCTGGGAGAAAGAGGAGTTCCCTTAAAAGTAGCACAGGTCTTACTTGCCTCTCTTTCTGTGGAGAATTCTGGCAGCAAGAGGAGTTCCCTCAATGGAGCACAGGTCTTACTTGCCTCTCTTTCTCTGGAGAATTCTGGGAGCAAGAGGAGTTCCCTCAAAGGAGCACAGGTCTTACTTGCCTCTCTTTCTGTGGAGAATTCTGGGAGCAAGAGGAGTTCCATCAAAGGAACACAGGTCTTACTTGCCTCTCTTTCTCTGGAGAGTTCTGGGAGCAAGAGGAGTTCCCTTAAAGGGCGCACAGGTCTTACTTGCCTCTCTTTCTGTGGAGAATTCTGGGAGCAAGACGAGTTCCCTCAAAGGAGCACAGGTCTTACTTGCCTCTCTTTCTGTGGAGAATTCTGGGAGCAAGAGGAGTTCCCTTAAAGGTTGCACAGGTCTTACTTGCCTCTCTTTCTCTGGAGAATTCTGGGAGCAAGAGGAGTTCCCTTAAAGGGCGCACAGGTCTTACTTGCCTCTCTTTCTCTGGAGAATTCTGGGAGCAAGAGGAGTTCCCTCAAAAGAGCACAGGTCTTACTTGCCTCTCTTTCTCTGGAGAATTCTGGGAGCAAGAGGAGTAACCTTAAAGGGCGCACAGGTCTTACTTGCCTCTGTTTCTGTGGAGAATTCTGGGAGCAAGAGGAGTTCCCTCAAAGGGCGCACAGGTCTTACTTGCCTCTCTATCTGTGGAGAATTCTGGGAGCAAGAGGAGTTCCCTTAAAGGGCGCACAGGTCTTACTTGCCTCTCTTTCTGTGGATAATTCTGGGAGAAAGAGGAGTTCCCTTAAAAGTAGCACAGGTCTTACTTGCCTCTCTTTCTGTGGAGAATTCTGGGAGCAAGAGGAGTTCCCTTAAAGGGCGCACAGGTCTTACTTGCCTCTCTGTCTGTGGAGAATTCTGGGAGCAAGAGGAGTTCCCTCAAAGGAGCACAGGTCTTACTTGCCTCTCTTTCTGTGGAGAATTCTGGGAGCAAGAGGAGTTCTCTTAAAGGGCACACAGGTCTTACTTGCCTCTCTTTCTGTGGAGAATTCTGGGAGCAAGATGAGTTCCCTTCAAGGGCGCACAGGTCTTACTTGCCTCTCTTTCTGTGGATAATTCTGGGAGAAAGAGGAGTTCCCTTAAAAGTAGCACAGGTCTTACTTGCCTCTCTTTCTGTGGAGAATTCTGGCAGCAAGAGGAGTTCCCTCAATGGAGCACAGGTCTTACTTGCCTCTCTTTCTCTGGAGAATTCTGGGAGCAAGAGGAGTTCCCTCAAAGGAGCACAGGTCTTACTTGCCTCTCTTTCTGTGGAGAATTCTGGGAGCAAGAGGAGTTCCATCAAAGGAACACAGGTCTTACTTGCCTCTCTTTCTCTGGAGAGTTCTGGGAGCAAGAGGAGTTCCCTTAAAGGGCGCACAGGTCTTACTTGCCTCTCTTTCTGTGGAGAATTCTGGGAGCAAGACGAGTTCCCTCAAAGGAGCACAGGTCTTACTTGCCTCTCTTTCTGTGGAGAATTCTGGGAGCAAGAGGAGTTCCCTTAAAGGTTGCACAGGTCTTACTTGCCTCTCTTTCTCTGGAGAATTCTGGGAGCAAGAGGAGTTCCCTTAAAGGGCGCACAGGTCTTACTTGCCTCTCTTTCTCTGGAGAATTCTGGGAGCAAGAGGAGTTCCCTCAAAAGAGCACAGGTCTTACTTGCCTCTCTTTCTCTGGAGAATTCTGGGAGCAAGAGGAGTTCCCTTAAAGGGCGCACAGGTCTTACTTGCCTCTGTTTCTGTGGAGAATTCTGGGAGCAAGAGGAGTTCCCTCAAAGGGCGCACAGGTCTTACTTGCCTCTCTATCTGTGGAGAATTCTGGGAGCAAGAGGAGTTCCCTTAAAGGGCGCACAGGTCTTACTTGCCTCTCTTTCTGTGGATAATTCTGGGAGAAAGAGGAGTTCCCTTAAAAGTAGCACAGGTCTTACTTGCCTCTCTTTCTGTGGAGAATTCTGGGAGCAAGAGGAGTTCCCTCAATGGAGCACAGGTCTTACTTGCCTCTCTTTCTCTGGAGAATTCTAGGAGCAAGAGGAGTTCCCTTAAAGGGCGCACAGGTCTTATTTGCCTCTCTTTCTGTGGAGAATTCTGGGAGCAAGAGGAGTTCCATCAAAGGAACACAGGTCTTACTTGCCTCTCTTTCTCTGGAGAGTTCTGGGAGCAAGAGGAGTTCCCTTAAAGGGCGCACAGGTCTTACTTGCCTCTCTTTCTGTGGAGAATTCTGGGAGCAAGAGGAGTTCCCTTAAAGGTTGCACAGGTCTTACTTGCCTCTCTTTCTCTGGAGAATTCTGGGAGCAAGAGGAGTTCCCTTAAAGGGCGCACAGGTCTTACTTGCCTCTCTTTCTCTGGAGAATTCTGGGAGCAAGAGGAGTTCCCTGAAAGGAGCACAGGTCTTACTTGCCTCTCTTTCTGTGGAGAATTCTGGGAGCAAGAGGAGTTCCCTCAAAAGAGCACAGGTCTTACTTGCCTCTCTTTCTCTGGAGAATTCTGGGAGCAAGAGGAGTTCCCTGAAAGGAGCACAGGTCTTACTTGCCTCTCTTTCTGTGGAGAATTCTGGGACAAAGAGGAGTTCCCTCAAAGGAGCACAGGTCTTACTTGCCTCTTTTTCTGTGGAGAATTCTGGGCCAAGAGGAGTTCCCTTAAAGGGCGCACTGGTCTTACTTGCGTCTGTTTCTGTGGAGAATTCTGGGAGCAAGAGGAGTTCCCTCAAAGGGCGCACAGGTCTTACTTGCCTCTCTATCTGTGGAGAATTCTGGGAGCAAGAGGAGTTCCCTTAAAGGGCGCACAGGTCTTACTTGCCTCTCTTTCTGTGGAGAATTCTGGGAGCAAGATGAGTTCCCTCAAAGGGCGCACAGGTCTTACTTGCCTCTCTTTCTGTGGAGAATTCTGGGAGCAAGAGGAGTTCCCTCAAAGGAGCACAGGTCTTACTTGCCTCTCTTTCTCTGGAGAATTCTGGGAGCAAGAGGAGTTCCCTTAAAGTGCGCACAGGTCTTATTTGCCTCTCTTTCTGTGGAGAATTCTGGGAGCAAGAGGAGTTCCATCAAAGGAACACAGGTCTTACTTGCCTCTCTTTCTCTGGAGAATTCTGGGAGCAAGAGGAGTTCCCTTAAAGGGCGCACAAGTCTTACTTGCCTCTCTTTCTGGGGAGAATTTTGGGAGCAAGAGGAGTTCCCTTAAAGGGCGCCCAGGTCTTACTTGCCTCTCTTTCTGTAGAGAATTCTGGGAGAAAGAGGAGTTCCCTTAAAGGGCGCACAGGTCTTACTTGCCTCTCTTTCTGTGGAGAATTCTGGGAGCAAGAGGAGTTCCCTCAAAGGAGCACAGGTCTTACTTGCCTCTCTTTCTGTGGAGAATTCTGGGAGCAAGAGGAGTTCCCTTAAAGGGCGCACAGGTCTTACTTGCCTCTCTTTCGGTGCAGAATTCTGGGAGCAAGAGGAGTTCCCTCACAGGGCGCACAGGTCTTACTTGCCTCTCTTTCTGTGGAGAATTCTGGGAGCAAGAGGAGTTCCCTCAAAAGAGCACAGGTCTTACTTGCCTCTCTTTCTGTGGAGAATTCTGGGAGCAAGAGGAGTTCCCTCAAAGGAGCACAGGTCTTACTTGCCTCTCTTTCTGTGGAGAATTCTGGGAGCAAGAGGAGTTCCCTCAAAGGAGCACAGTTCTGACTTGCGTCTCTTTCTCTGGAGAATTCTGGGATCAAGAGGAGTTCCCTTAAAGGGCGCACAGGTCTTACTTGCCTCTCTTTCTGTGGAGAATTCTGGGACAAAGAGGAGTTCCCTCAAAGGAGCACAGGTCTTACTTGCCTCTCTTTCTGTGGAGAATTGTGGGAGCAAGAGGAGTTCCCTTAAAGGGCGCACAGGTCTTACTTGCCTCTCTTTCTGTGGAGAATTCTGGGAGCAAGAGGAGTTGCCTCAAAGGAGCACAGGTCTTACTTGCCTCTCTTTCTGTGGATAATTCTGGGAGAAAGAGGAGTTCCCTTAAAGGGCGCACAGGTCTTACTTGCCTCTCTTTCTGTGGAGAATTCTGGGACAAAGAGGAGTTCCCTCAAAGGAGCACAGGTCTTACTTGCCTCTCTTTCTGTGGAGAATTATGGGAGCAAGAGGAGTTCCCTTAAAGGGCGCACAGGTCTTACTTGCCTCTCTTTCTGTGGGGAATTCTGGGAGAAAGAGGAGTATCCTCAAAGGAGCACAGGTCTTACTTGCCTCTCTTTCTGTGGAGAATTGTGGGAGCAAGAGGAGTTCCCTTAAAGGGCCCACAGGTCTTACTTGCCTCTCTTTCTGTGGAGAATTCTGGGAGAAAGAGGAGTTCCCTCAAAGGAGCACAGGTCTTACGTGCCTCTCTTTCTGTGGAGAATTCTGGGAGCAAGAGGAGTTCCCTCAAAGGAGCACAGGTCTTACTTGCCTCTCTTTCTGTGTAGAATTCTGGGAGCAAGAGGAGTTCCCTTAAAGGGCGCAAAGGTCTTACTTTCCTCTCTTTCTGTGGAGAATTCTGGGAGAAAGAGGAGTTCCCTCAAAGGAGCACAGGTCTTACTTGCCTCTCTTTCTGTGGAGAATTCTGGGAGCAAGAGGAGTTCCCTCAAAGGAGCACAGGTCTTACTTGCCTCTCTTTCTGTGGAGAATTCTGGGAGCAAGAGGAGTTCCCTCAAAGGAGCACAGGTCTGACTTGCGTCTCTTTCTCTGGAGAATTCTGGGATCAAGAGGAGTTCCCTTAAAGGGCGCACAGGTCTTACTTGCCTCTCTTTCTGTGGAGAATTCTGGGACAAAGAGGAGTTCCCTCAAAGGAGCACAGGTCTTACTTGCCTCTCTTTCTGTGGAGAATTGTGGGAGCAAGAGGAGTTCCCTTAAAGGGCGCACAGGTCTTACTTGCCTCTCTTTCTGTGGAGAATTCTGGGAGCAAGAGGAGTTGCCTCAAAGGAGCACAGGTCTTACTTGCCTCTCTTTCTGTGGATAATTCTGGGAGAAAGAGGAGTTCCCTTAAAGGGCGCACAGGTCTTACTTGCCTCTCTTTCTGTGGAGAATTCTGGGACAAAGAGGAGTTCCCTCAAAGGAGCACAGGTCTTACTTGCCTCTCTTTCTGTGGAGAATTATGGGAGCAAGAGGAGTTCCCTTAAAGGGCGCACAGGTCTTACTTGCGTCTCTTTCTGTGGGGAATTCTGGGAGAAAGAGGAGTATCCTCAAAGGAGCACAGGTCTTACTTGCCTCTCTTTCTGTGGAGAATTGTGGGAGCAAGAGGAGTTCCCTTAAAGGGCCCACAGGTCTTACTTGCCTCTCTTTCTGTGGAGAATTCTGGGAGAAAGAGGAGTTCCCTCAAAGGAGCACAGGTCTTACGTGCCTCTCTTTCTGTGGAGAATTCTGGGAGCAAGAGGAGTTCCCTCAAAGGAGCACAGGTCTTACTTGCCTCTCTTTCTGTGGAGAATTCTGGGAGCAAGAGGAGTTCCCTTAAAGGGCGCAAAGGTCTTACTTGCCTCTCTTTCTGTGGAGAATTCTGGGAGAAAGAGGAGTTCCCTCAAAGGAGCACAGGTCTTACTTGCCTCTCTTTCTGTGGAGAATTCTGGGAGCAAGAGGAGTTCCCTTAAAGGTTGCACAGGTCTTACTTGCCTCTCTTTCTCTGGAGAATTCTGGGAGCAAGAGGAGTTCCCTTAAAGGGCGCACAGGACTTACTTGCCTCTCTTTCTCTGGAGAATTCTGGGAGCAAGAGGAGTTCCCTGAAAGGAGCACAGGTCTTACTTGCCTCTCTTTCTGTGGAGAATTCTGGGAGCAAGAGGAGTTCCCTTAAAGGGCGCACAGGTCTTACTTGCCTCTCTTTCTGTGGAGAATTCTGGGTGCAAGAGGAGTTCCCTCAAAGGGCGCACAGGTCTTACTTGCCTCTCTATCTGTGGAGAATTCTGGGAGCAAGAGGAGTTCCCTTAAAGGGCGCACAGGTCTTACTTGCCTCTCTTTCTGTGGAGAATTCTGGGAGCAAGATGAGTTCCCTCAAAGGGCGCACAGGTCTTACTTGCCTCTCTTTCTGTGGAGAATTCTGGGAGCAAGAGGAGTTCCCTCAAAGGAGCACAGGTCTTACTTGCCTCTCTTTCTGTGGAGAATTCTGGGAGCAAGAGGAGTTCCCTTAAAGGGCGCACAGGTCTTACTTGCCTCTCTGTCTGTGGAGAATTCTGGGAGCAAGAGGAGTTCCCTCAAAGGAGCACAGGTCTTACTTGCCTCTCTTTCTGTGGAGAATTCTGGGAGCAAGAGGAGTTCTCTTAAAGGGCACACAGGTCTTACTTGCCTCTCTTTCTGTGGATAATTCTGGGAGAAAGAGGAGTTCCCTTAAAAGTAGCACAGGTCTTACTTGCCTCTCTTTCTGTGGAGAATTCTGGCAGCAAGAGGAGTTCCCTCAATGGAGCACAGGTCTTACTTGCCTCTCTTTCTCTGGAGAATTCTGGGAGCAAGAGGAGTTCCCTCAAAGGAGCACAGGTCTTACTTGCCTCTCTTTCTGTGGAGAATTCTGGGAGCAAGAGGAGTTCCATCAAAGGAACACAGGTCTTACTTGCCTCTCTTTCTCTGGAGAGTTCTGGGAGCAAGAGGAGTTCCCTTAAAGGGCGCACAGGTCTTACTTGCCTCTCTTTCTGTGGAGAATTCTGGGAGCAAGACGAGTTCCCTCAAAGGAGCACAGGTCTTACTTGCCTCTCTTTCTGTGGAGAATTCTGGGAGCAAGAGGAGTTCCCTTAAAGGTTGCACAGGTCTTACTTGCCTCTCTTTCTCTGGAGAATTCTGGGAGCAAGAGGAGTTCCCTTAAAGGGCGCACAGGTCTTACTTGCCTCTCTTTCTGTGGAGAATTCTGGGAGCAAGAGGAGTTCCCTCAAAAGAGCACAGGTCTTACTTGCCTCTCTTTCTCTGGAGAATTCTGGGAGCAAGAGGAGTTCCCTTAAAGGGCGCACAGGTCTTACTTGCCTCTGTTTCTGTGGAGAATTCTGGGAGCAAGAGGAGTTCCCTCAAAGGGCGCACAGGTCTTACTTGCCTCTCTTTCTGTGGAGAATTCTGGGAGCAAGAGGAGTTCCCTCAAAGGAGCACAGGTCTTACTTGCCTCTCTTTCTCTGGAGAATTCTGGGAGCAAGAGGAGTTCCCTTAAAGGGCGCACAGGTCTTATTTGCCTCTCTTTCTGTGGAGAATTCTGGGAGCAAGAGGAGTTCCATCAAAGGAACACAGGTCTTCCTTGCCTCTCTTTCTCTGGAGAATTCTGGGAGCAAGAGGAGTTCCCTTAAAGGGCACACAGGTCTTACTTGCCTCTCTTTCTGTGGAGAATTTTGGGAGCAAGAGGAGTTCCCTTAAAGGGCGCACAGGTCTTACTTGCCTCTCTTTCTGTGGAGAATTCTGGGAGAAAGACGAGTTCCCTTAAAGGGCGCACAGGTCTTACTTGCCTCTCTTTCTGTGGAGAATTCTGGGAGCAAGAGGAGTTCCCTTAAAGGGCGCACAGGTCTTACTTGCCTCTCTTTCTGTGGAGAATTTTGGGAGCAAGAGGAGTTCCCTTAAAGGGCGCACAGGTCTTACTTGCCTCTCTTTCTGTGGAGAATTCTGGGAGAAAGAGGAGTTCCCTTAAAGGGCGCACAGGTCTTACTTGCCTCTCTTTCTGTGGAGAATTCTGGGAGCAAGAGGAGTTCCCTTAAAGGGCGCACAGGTCTTACTTGCCTCTCTGTCTGTGGAGAATTCTGGGAGCAAGAGGAGTTCCCTCAAAGGAGCACAGGTCTTACTTGCCTCTCTTTCTGTGGAGAATTCTGGGAGCAAGAGGAGTTCTCTTAAAGGGCACACAGGTCTTACTTGCCTCTCTTTCTGTGGATAATTCTGGGAGAAAGAGGAGTTCCCTTAAAAGTAGCACAGGTCTTACTTGCCTCTCTTTCTGTGGAGAATTCTGGCAGCAAGAGGAGTTCCCTCAATGGAGCACAGGTCTTACTTGCCTCTCTTTCTCTGGAGAATTCTGGGAGCAAGAGGAGTTCCCTCAAAGGAGCACAGGTCTTACTTGCCTCTCTTTCTGTGGAGAATTCTGGGAGCAAGAGGAGTTCCATCAAAGGAACACAGGTCTTACTTGCCTCTCTTTCTCTGGAGAGTTCTGGGAGCAAGAGGAGTTCCCTTAAAGGGCGCACAGGTCTTACTTGCCTCTCTTTCTGTGGAGAATTCTGGGAGCAAGACGAGTTCCCTCAAAGGAGCACAGGTCTTACTTGCCTCTCTTTCTGTGGAGAATTCTGGGAGCAAGAGGAGTTCCCTTAAAGGTTGCACAGGTCTTACTTGCCTCTCTTTCTCTGGAGAATTCTGGGAGCAAGAGGAGTTCCCTTAAAGGGCGCACAGGTCTTACTTGCCTCTCTTTCTGTGGAGAATTCTGGGAGCAAGAGGAGTTCCCTCAAAAGAGCACAGGTCTTACTTGCCTCTCTTTCTCTGGAGAATTCTGGGAGCAAGAGGAGTTCCCTTAAAGGGCGCACAGGTCTTACTTGCCTCTGTTTCTGTGGAGAATTCTGGGAGCAAGAGGAGTTCCCTCAAAGGGCGCACAGGTCTTACTTGCCTCTCTTTCTGTGGAGAATTCTGGGAGCAAGAGGAGTTCCCTCAAAGGAGCACAGGTCTTACTTGCCTCTCTTTCTCTGGAGAATTCTGGGAGCAAGAGGAGTTCCCTTAAAGGGCGCACAGGTCTTATTTGCCTCTCTTTCTGTGGAGAATTCTGGGAGCAAGAGGAGTTCCATCAAAGGAACACAGGTCTTCCTTGCCTCTCTTTCTCTGGAGAATTCTGGGAGCAAGAGGAGTTCCCTTAAAGGGCACACAGGTCTTACTTGCCTCTCTTTCTGTGGAGAATTTTGGGAGCAAGAGGAGTTCCCTTAAAGGGCGCACAGGTCTTACTTGCCTCTCTTTCTGTGGAGAATTCTGGGAGAAAGACGAGTTCCCTTAAAGGGCGCACAGGTCTTACTTGCCTCTCTTTCTGTGGAGAATTCTGGGAGCAAGAGGAGTTCCCTTAAAGGGCGCACAGGTCTTACTTGCCTCTCTTTCTGTGGAGAATTTTGGGAGCAAGAGGAGTTCCCTTAAAGGGCGCACAGGTCTTACTTGCCTCTCTTTCTGTGGAGAATTCTGGGAGAAAGAGGAGTTCCCTTAAAGGGCGCACAGGTCTTACTTGCCTCTCTTTCTGTGGAGAATTCTGGGAGCAAGAGGAGTTCCCTCAAAGGAGCACAGGTCTTACTTGCCTCTCTTTCTGTGGAGAATTCTGGGAGCAAGAGGAGTTCCCTTAAAGGGCGCACAGGTCTTACTTGCCTCTCTTTCTGTGGAGAATTCTGGGAGCAAGAGGAGTTCCCTCAAAGGGCGCACAGGTCTTACTTGCCTCTCTATCTGTGGAGAATTCTGGGAGCAAGAGGAGTTCCCTTAAAGGGCGCACAGGTCTTACTTGCCTCTCTTTCTGTGGAGAATTCTGGGAGCAAGATGAGTTCCCTCAAAGGGCGCACAGGTCTTACTTGCCTCTCTTTCTGTGGAGAATTCTGGGAGCAAGAGGAGTTCCCTCAAAGGAGCACAGGTCTTACTTGCCTCTCTTTCTCTGGAGAATTCTGGGAGCAAGAGGAGTTCCCTTAAAGGGCGCACAGGTCTTATTTGCCTCTCTTTCTGTGGAGAATTCTGGGAGCAAGAGGAGTTCCATCAAAGGAACACAGGTCTTCCTTGCCTCTCTTTCTCTGGAGAATTCTGGGAGCAAGAGGAGTTCCCTTAAAGGGCGCACAGGTCTTACTTGCCTCTCTTTCTGTGGAGAATTTTGGGAGCAAGAGGAGTTCCCTTAAAGGGCGCACAGGTCTTACTTGCCTCTCTTTCTGTGGAGAATTCTGGGAGAAAGAGGAGTTCCCTTAAAGGGCGCACAGGTCTTACTTGCCTCTCTTTCTGTGGAGAATTCTGGGAGCAAGAGGAGTTCCCTCAAAGGAGCACAGGTCTTACTTGCCTCTCTTTCTGTGGAGAATTCTGGGAGCAAGAGGAGTTCCCTTAAAGGGCGCACAGGTCTTACTTGCCTCTCTTTCGGTGGAGAATTCTGGGAGCAAGAGGAGTTCCCTCACAGGGCGCACAGGTTTTACTTGCCTCTCTTTCTGTTGAGAATTCTGGGAGCAAGAGGAGTTCCCTCAAAAGAGCACAGGTCTTACTTGCCTCTCTTTCTGTGGAGAATTCTGGGAGCAAGAGGAGTTCCCTCAAAGGAGCACAAGTCTTACTTGCCTCTCTTTCTGTGGAGAATTCTGGGAGCAAGAGGAGTTCCCTCAAAGGAGCACAGGTCTTACTTGCCTCTCTTTCTGTAGAGAATTCTGGGAGCAAGAGGAGTTCCCTTAAAGGGCACACAGGTCTTACTTGCCTCTCTTTCTCTGGAGAATTCTGGGAGCAAGAGGAGTTCCCTCAAAGGAGCACAGGTCTTACTTGCCTCTCTTTCTGTGGAGAATTCTGGGAGCAAGAGGAGTTCCCTCAAAAGAGCACAGGTCTTACTTGCCTCTCTTTCTGTGGAGAATTCTGGGAGCAAGAGGAGTTCCCTCAAAGGAGCACAAGTCTTACTTGCCTCTCTTTCTGTGGAGAATTCTGGGAGCAAGAGGAGTTCCCTCAAAGGAGCACAGGTCTTACTTGCCTCTCTTTCTGTAGAGAATTCTGGGAGCAAGAGGAGTTCCCTTAAAGGGCACACAGGTCTTACTTGCCTCTCTTTCTCTGGAGAATTCTGGGAGCAAGAGGAGTTCCCTCAAAGGAGCACAGGTCTTACTTGCCTCTCTTTCTGTGGAGAATTCTGGGAGCAAGAGGAGTTCCCTGAAAGGAACACAGGTCTTACTTGCCTCTCTTTCTGTGGAGAATTCTGGGAGCAAGAGGAGATCCCTCAAAGGAGCACAGGTCTTACTTGCCTCTCTTTCTGTGGAGAATTCTGGGAGCAAGAGGAGTTCCCTCAAAGGAGCACAGGTCTGACTTGCCTCTCTTTCTGTGGAGAATTCTGGGATCAAGAGGAGTTCCCTTAAAGGGCGCACAGGTCTTACTTGCCTCTCTTTCTGTGGAGAATTCTGGGACAAAGAGGAGTTCCCTCAAAGGAGCACAGGTCTTACATGCCTTTCTTTCTGTGGAGAATTGTGGGAGCAAGAGGAGTTCCCTTAAAGGGCGCACAGGTCTTACTTGCCTCTCTTTCTGTGGAGAATTCTGGGAGAAAGAGGAGTTCCCTCAAAACAGCACAGGTCTTACTTGCCTCTCTTTCTCTGGAGAATTCTGGGAGCAAGAGGAGTTCCCTCAAAGGAGCTCAGGTCTTACTTGCCTCTCTTTCTGTGGAGAATTCTGGGAGCAAGAGGAGTTCTCTTAAAGGGCACACAGGTCTTACTTGCCTCTCTTTCTGTGGAGAATTCTGGGAGCAAGATGAGTTCCCTTCAAGGGCGCACAGGTCTTACTTGCCTCTCTTTCTGTGGATAATTCTGGGAGAAAGAGGAGTTCCCTTAAAAGTAGCACAGGTCTTACTTGCCTCTCTTTCTGTGGAGAATTCTGGGAGCAAGAGGAGTTCCCTCAATGGAGCACAGGTCTTACTTGCCTCTCTTTCTCTGGAGAATTCTGGGAGCAAGAGGAGTTCCCTTAAAGGGCGCACAGGTCTTATTTGCCTCTCTTTCTGTGGAGAATTCTGGGAGCAAGAGGAGTTCCATCAAAGGAACACAGGTCTTACTTGCCTCTCTTTCTCTGGAGAGTTCTGGGAGCAAGAGGAGTTCCCTTAAAGGGCGCACAGGTCTTACTTGCCTCTCTTTCTGTCGAGAATTCTGGGAGCAAGAGGAGTTCCCTTAAAGGTTGCACAGGTCTTACTTGCCTCTCTTTCTGTGGAGAATTCTGGGAGCAAGAGGAGTTCCCTTAAAGGGCGCACAGGTCTTACTTGCCTCTCTGTCTGTGGAGAATTCTGGGAGCAAGAGGAGTTCCCTCAAAGGAGCACAGGTCTTACTTGCCTCTCTTTCTGTGGAGAATTCTGGGAGCAAGAGGAGTTCTCTTAAAGGGCACACAGGTCTTACTTGCCTCTCTTTCTGTGGAGAATTCTGGGAGCAAGATGAGTTCCCTTCAAGGGCGCACAGGTCTTACTTGCCTCTCTTTCTGTGGATAATTCTGGGAGAAAGAGGAGTTCCCTTAAAAGTAGCACAGGTCTTACTTGCCTCTCTTTCTGTGGAGAATTCTGGCAGCAAGAGGAGTTCCCTCAATGGAGCACAGGTCTTACTTGCCTCTCTTTCTCTGGAGAATTCTGGGAGCAAGAGGAGTTCCCTCAAAGGAGCACAGGTCTTACTTGCCTCTCTTTCTGTGGAGAATTCTGGGAGCAAGAGGAGTTCCATCAAAGGAACACAGGTCTTACTTGCCTCTCTTTCTCTGGAGAGTTCTGGGAGCAAGAGGAGTTCCCTTAAAGGGCGCACAGGTCTTACTTGCCTCTCTTTCTGTGGAGAATTCTGGGAGCAAGACGAGTTCCCTCAAAGGAGCACAGGTCTTACTTGCCTCTCTTTCTGTGGAGAATTCTGGGAGCAAGAGGAGTTCCCTTAAAGGTTGCACAGGTCTTACTTGCCTCTCTTTCTCTGGAGAATTCTGGGAGCAAGAGGAGTTCCCTTAAAGGGCGCACAGGTCTTACTTGCCTCTCTTTCTCTGGAGAATTCTGGGAGCAAGAGGAGTTCCCTCAAAAGAGCACAGGTCTTACTTGCCTCTCTTTCTCTGGAGAATTCTGGGAGCAAGAGGAGTTCCCTTAAAGGGCGCACAGGTCTTACTTGCCTCTGTTTCTGTGGAGAATTCTGGGAGCAAGAGGAGTTCCCTCAAAGGGCGCACAGGTCTTACTTGCCTCTCTATCTGTGGAGAATTCTGGGAGCAAGAGGAGTTCCCTTAAAGGGCGCACAGGTCTTACTTGCCTCTCTTTCTGTGGATAATTCTGGGAGAAAGAGGAGTTCCCTTAAAAGTAGCACAGGTCTTACTTGCCTCTCTTTCTGTGGAGAATTCTGGGAGCAAGAGGAGTTCCCTCAATGGAGCACAGGTCTTACTTGCCTCTCTTTCTCTGGAGAATTCTGGGAGCAAGAGGAGTTCCCTTAAAGGGCGCACAGGTCTTATTTGCCTCTCTTTCTGTGGAGAATTCTGGGAGCAAGAGGAGTTCCATCAAAGGAACACAGGTCTTACTTGCCTCTCTTTCTCTGGAGAGTTCTGGGAGCAAGAGGAGTTCCCTTAAAGGGCGCACAGGTCTTACTTGCCTCTCTTTCTGTGGAGAATTCTGGGAGCAAGAGGAGTTCCCTTAAAGGTTGCACAGGTCTTACTTGCCTCTCTTTCTCTGGAGAATTCTGGGAGCAAGAGGAGTTCCCTTAAAGGGCGCACAGGTCTTACTTGCCTCTCTTTCTCTGGAGAATTCTGGGAGCAAGAGGAGTTCCCTGAAAGGAGCACAGGTCTTACTTGCCTCTCTTTCTGTGGAGAATTCTGGGAGCAAGAGGAGTTCCCTCAAAAGAGCACAGGTCTTACTTGCCTCTCTTTCTCTGGAGAATTCTGGGAGCAAGAGGAGTTCCCTGAAAGGAGCACAGGTCTTACTTGCCTCTCTTTCTGTGGAGAATTCTGGGACAAAGAGGAGTTCCCTCAAAGGAGCACAGGTCTTACTTGCCTCTTTTTCTGTGGAGAATTCTGGGCCAAGAGGAGTTCCCTTAAAGGGCGCACTGGTCTTACTTGCGTCTGTTTCTGTGGAGAATTCTGGGAGCAAGAGGAGTTCCCTCAAAGGGCGCACAGGTCTTACTTGCCTCTCTATCTGTGGAGAATTCTGGGAGCAAGAGGAGTTCCCTTAAAGGGCGCACAGGTCTTACTTGCCTCTCTTTCTGTGGAGAATTCTGGGAGCAAGATGAGTTCCCTCAAAGGGCGCACAGGTCTTACTTGCCTCTCTTTCTGTGGAGAATTCTGGGAGCAAGAGGAGTTCCCTCAAAGGAGCACAGGTCTTACTTGCCTCTCTTTCTCTGGAGAATTCTGGGAGCAAGAGGAGTTCCCTTAAAGGGCGCACAGGTCTTATTTGCCTCTCTTTCTGTGGAGAATTCTGGGAGCAAGAGGAGTTCCATCAAAGGAACACAGGTCTTACTTGCCTCTCTTTCTCTGGAGAATTCTGGGAGCAAGAGGAGTTCCCTTAAAGGGCGCACAAGTCTTACTTGCCTCTCTTTCTGGGGAGAATTTTGGGAGCAAGAGGAGTTCCCTTAAAGGGCGCCCAGGTCTTACTTGCCTCTCTTTCTGTAGAGAATTCTGGGAGAAAGAGGAGTTCCCTTAAAGGGCGCACAGGTCTTACTTGCCTCTCTTTCTGTGGAGAATTCTGGGAGCAAGAGGAGTTCCCTCAAAGGAGCACAGGTCTTACTTGCCTCTCTTTCTGTGGAGAATTCTGGGAGCAAGAGGAGTTCCCTTAAAGGGCGCACAGGTCTTACTTGCCTCTCTTTCGGTGCAGAATTCTGGGAGCAAGAGGAGTTCCCTCACAGGGCGCACAGGTCTTACTTGCCTCTCTTTCTGTGGAGAATTCTGGGAGCAAGAGGAGTTCCCTCAAAAGAGCACAGGTCTTACTTGCCTCTCTTTCTGTGGAGAATTCTGGGAGCAAGAGGAGTTCCCTCAAAGGAGCACAGGTCTTACTTGCCTCTCTTTCTGTGGAGAATTCTGGGAGCAAGAGGAGTTCCCTCAAAGGAGCACAGTTCTGACTTGCGTCTCTTTCTCTGGAGAATTCTGGGATCAAGAGGAGTTCCCTTAAAGGGCGCACAGGTCTTACTTGCCTCTCTTTCTGTGGAGAATTCTGGGACAAAGAGGAGTTCCCTCAAAGGAGCACAGGTCTTACTTGCCTCTCTTTCTGTGGAGAATTGTGGGAGCAAGAGGAGTTCCCTTAAAGGGCGCACAGGTCTTACTTGCCTCTCTTTCTGTGGAGAATTCTGGGAGCAAGAGGAGTTGCCTCAAAGGAGCACAGGTCTTACTTGCCTCTCTTTCTGTGGATAATTCTGGGAGAAAGAGGAGTTCCCTTAAAGGGCGCACAGGTCTTACTTGCCTCTCTTTCTGTGGAGAATTCTGGGACAAAGAGGAGTTCCCTCAAAGGAGCACAGGTCTTACTTGCCTCTCTTTCTGTGGAGAATTATGGGAGCAAGAGGAGTTCCCTTAAAGGGCGCACAGGTCTTACTTGCCTCTCTTTCTGTGGGGAATTCTGGGAGAAAGAGGAGTATCCTCAAAGGAGCACAGGTCTTACTTGCCTCTCTTTCTGTGGAGAATTGTGGGAGCAAGAGGAGTTCCCTTAAAGGGCCCACAGGTCTTACTTGCCTCTCTTTCTGTGGAGAATTCTGGGAGAAAGAGGAGTTCCCTCAAAGGAGCACAGGTCTTACGTGCCTCTCTTTCTGTGGAGAATTCTGGGAGCAAGAGGAGTTCCCTCAAAGGAGCACAGGTCTTACTTGCCTCTCTTTCTGTGTAGAATTCTGGGAGCAAGAGGAGTTCCCTTAAAGGGCGCAAAGGTCTTACTTTCCTCTCTTTCTGTGGAGAATTCTGGGAGAAAGAGGAGTTCCCTCAAAGGAGCACAGGTCTTACTTGCCTCTCTTTCTGTGGAGAATTCTGGGAGCAAGAGGAGTTCCCTCAAAGGAGCACAGGTCTTACTTGCCTCTCTTTCTGTGGAGAATTCTGGGAGCAAGAGGAGTTCCCTCAAAGGAGCACAGGTCTGACTTGCGTCTCTTTCTCTGGAGAATTCTGGGATCAAGAGGAGTTCCCTTAAAGGGCGCACAGGTCTTACTTGCCTCTCTTTCTGTGGAGAATTCTGGGACAAAGAGGAGTTCCCTCAAAGGAGCACAGGTCTTACTTGCCTCTCTTTCTGTGGAGAATTGTGGGAGCAAGAGGAGTTCCCTTAAAGGGCGCACAGGTCTTACTTGCCTCTCTTTCTGTGGAGAATTCTGGGAGCAAGAGGAGTTGCCTCAAAGGAGCACAGGTCTTACTTGCCTCTCTTTCTGTGGATAATTCTGGGAGAAAGAGGAGTTCCCTTAAAGGGCGCACAGGTCTTACTTGCCTCTCTTTCTGTGGAGAATTCTGGGACAAAGAGGAGTTCCCTCAAAGGAGCACAGGTCTTACTTGCCTCTCTTTCTGTGGAGAATTATGGGAGCAAGAGGAGTTCCCTTAAAGGGCGCACAGGTCTTACTTGCCTCTCTTTCTGTGGGGAATTCTGGGAGAAAGAGGAGTATCCTCAAAGGAGCACAGGTCTTACTTGCCTCTCTTTCTGTGCAGAATTGTGGGAGCAAGAGGAGTTCCCTTAAAGGGCCCACAGGTCTTACTTGCCTCTCTTTCTGTGGAGAATTCTGGGAGAAAGAGGAGTTCCCTCAAAGGAGCACAGGTCTTACGTGCCTCTCTTTCTGTGGAGAATTCTGGGAGCAAGAGGAGTTCCCTCAAAGGAGCACAGGTCTTACTTGCCTCTCTTTCTGTGGAGAATTCTGGGAGCAAGAGGAGTTCCCTTAAAGGGCGCAAAGGTCTTACTTGCCTCTCTTTCTGTGGAGAATTCTGGGAGAAAGAGGAGTTCCCTCAAAGGAGCACAGGTCTTACTTGCCTCTCTTTCTGTGGAGAATTCTGGGAGCAAGAGGAGTTCCCTTAAAGGTTGCACAGGTCTTACTTGCCTCTCTTTCTCTGGAGAATTCTGGGAGCAAGAGGAGTTCCCTTAAAGGGCGCACAGGACTTACTTGCCTCTCTTTCTCTGGAGAATTCTGGGAGCAAGAGGAGTTCCCTGAAAGGAGCACAGGTCTTACTTGCCTCTCTTTCTGTGGAGAATTCTGGGAGCAAGAGGAGTTCCCTTAAAGGGCGCACAGGTCTTACTTGCCTCTCTTTCTGTGGAGAATTCTGGGTGCAAGAGGAGTTCCCTCAAAGGGCGCACAGGTCTTACTTGCCTCTCTATCTGTGGAGAATTCTGGGAGCAAGAGGAGTTCCCTTAAAGGGCGCACAGGTCTTACTTGCCTCTCTTTCTGTGGAGAATTCTGGGAGCAAGATGAGTTCCCTCAAAGGGCGCACAGGTCTTACTTGCCTCTCTTTCTGTGGAGAATTCTGGGAGCAAGAGGAGTTCCCTCAAAGGAGCACAGGTCTTACTTGCCTCTCTTTCTGTGGAGAATTCTGGGAGCAAGAGGAGTTCCCTTAAAGGGCGCACAGGTCTTACTTGCCTCTCTGTCTGTGGAGAATTCTGGGAGCAAGAGGAGTTCCCTCAAAGGAGCACAGGTCTTACTTGCCTCTCTTTCTGTGGAGAATTCTGGGAGCAAGAGGAGTTCTCTTAAAGGGCACACAGGTCTTACTTGCCTCTCTTTCTGTGGAGAATTCTGGGAGCAAGATGAGTTCCCTTCAAGGGCGCACAGGTCTTACTTGCCTCTCTTTCTGTGGATAATTCTGGGAGAAAGAGGAGTTCCCTTAAAAGTAGCACAGGTCTTACTTGCCTCTCTTTCTGTGGAGAATTCTGGCAGCAAGAGGAGTTCCCTCAATGGAGCACAGGTCTTACTTGCCTCTCTTTCTCTGGAGAATTCTGGGAGCAAGAGGAGTTCCCTCAAAGGAGCACAGGTCTTACTTGCCTCTCTTTCTGTGGAGAATTCTGGGAGCAAGAGGAGTTCCATCAAAGGAACACAGGTCTTACTTGCCTCTCTTTCTCTGGAGAGTTCTGGGAGCAAGAGGAGTTCCCTTAAAGGGCGCACAGGTCTTACTTGCCTCTCTTTCTGTGGAGAATTCTGGGAGCAAGACGAGTTCCCTCAAAGGAGCACAGGTCTTACTTGCCTCTCTTTCTGTGGAGAATTCTGGGAGCAAGAGGAGTTCCCTTAAAGGTTGCACAGGTCTTACTTGCCTCTCTTTCTCTGGAGAATTCTGGGAGCAAGAGGAGTTCCCTTAAAGGGCGCACAGGTCTTACTTGCCTCTCTTTCTCTGGAGAATTCTGGGAGCAAGAGGAGTTCCCTCAAAGGAGCACAGGTCTTACTTGCCTCTCTTTCTCTGGAGAATTCTGGGAGCAAGAGGAGTTCCCTTAAAGGGCGCACAGGTCTTACTTGCCTCTGTTTCTGTGGAGAATTCTGGGAGCAAGAGGAGTTCCCTCAAAGGGCGCACAGGTCTTACTTGCCTCTCTATCTGTGGAGAATTCTGGGAGCAAGAGGAGTTCCCTTAAAGGGCGCACAGGTCTTACTTGCCTCTCTTTCTGTGGAGAATTCTGGGAGCAAGATGAGTTCCCTCAAAGGGCGCACAGGTCTTACTTGCCTCTCTTTCTGTGGAGAATTCTGGGAGCAAGAGGAGTTCCCTCAAAGGAGCACAGGTCTTACTTGCCTCTCTTTCTCTGGAGAATTCTGGGAGCAGGAGGAGTTCCCTTAAAGGGCGCACAGGTCTTATTTGCCTCTCTTTCTGTGGAGAATTCTGGGAGCAAGAGGAGTTCCATCAAAGGAACACAGGTCTTCCTTGCCTCTCTTTCTCTGGAGAATTCTGGGAGCAAGAGGAGTTCCCTTAAAGGGCGCACAGGTCTTACTTGCCTCTCTTTCTGTGGAGAATTTTGGGAGCAAGAGGAGTTCCCTTAAAGGGCGCACAGGTCTTACTTGCCTCTCTTTCTGTGGAGAATTCTGGGAGAAAGACGAGTTCCCTTAAAGGGCGCACAGGTCTTACTTGCCTCTCTTTCTGTGGAGAATTCTGGGAGCAAGAGGAGTTCCCTTAAAGGGCGCACAGGTCTTACTTGCCTCTCTTTCTGTGGAGAATTTTGGGAGCAAGAGGAGTTCCCTTAAAGGGCGCACAGGTCTTACTTGCCTCTCTTTCTGTGGAGAATTCTGGGAGAAAGAGGAGTTCCCTTAAAGGGCGCACAGGTCTTACTTGCCTCTCTTTCTGTGGAGAATTCTGGGAGCAAGAGGAGTTCCCTCAAAGGAGCACAGGTCTTACTTGCCTCTCTTTCTGTGGAGAATTCTGGGAGCAAGAGGAGTTCCCTTAAAGGGCGCACAGGTCTTACTTGCCTCTCTTTCTGTGGAGAATTCTGGGAGCAAGAGGAGTTCCCTCAAAGGGCGCACAGGTCTTACTTGCCTCTCTATCTGTGGAGAATTCTGGGAGCAAGAGGAGTTCCCTTAAAGGGCGCACAGGTCTTACTTGCCTCTCTTTCTGTGGAGAATTCTGGGAGCAAGATGAGTTCCCTCAAAGGGCGCACAGGTCTTACTTGCCTCTCTTTCTGTGGAGAATTCTGGGAGCAAGAGGAGTTCCCTCAAAGGAGCACAGGTCTTACTTGCCTCTCTTTCTCTGGAGAATTCTGGGAGCAAGAGGAGTTCCCTTAAAGGGCGCACAGGTCTTATTTGCCTCTCTTTCTGTGGAGAATTCTGGGATCAAGAGGAGTTCCATCAAAGGAACACAGGTCTTCCTTGCCTCTCTTTCTCTGGAGAATTCTGGGAGCAAGAGGAGTTCCCTTAAAGGGCGCACAGGTCTTACTTGCCTCTCTTTCTGTGGAGAATTTTGGGAGCAAGAGGAGTTCCCTTAAAGGGCGCACAGGTCTTACTTGCCTCTCTTTCTGTGGAGAATTCTGGGAGAAAGAGGAGTTCCCTTAAAGGGCGCACAGGTCTTACTTGCCTCTCTTTCTGTGGAGAATTCTGGGAGCAAGAGGAGTTCCCTCAAAGGAGCACAGGTCTTACTTGCCTCTCTTTCTGTGGAGAATTCTGGGAGCAAGAGGAGTTCCCTTAAAGGGCGCACAGGTCTTACTTGCCTCTCTTTCGGTGGAGAATTCTGGGAGCAAGAGGAGTTCCCTCACAGGGCGCACAGGTTTTACTTGCCTCTCTTTCTGTTGAGAATTCTGGGAGCAAGAGGAGTTCCCTCAAAAGAGCACAGGTCTTACTTGCCTCTCTTTCTGTGGAGAATTCTGGGAGCAAGAGGAGTTCCCTCAAAGGAGCACAAGTCTTACTTGCCTCTCTTTCTGTGGAGAATTCTGGGAGCAAGAGGAGTTCCCTCAAAGGAGCACAGGTCTTACTTGCCTCTCTTTCTGTAGAGAATTCTGGGAGCAAGAGGAGTTCCCTTAAAGGGCACACAGGTCTTACTTGCCTCTCTTTCTCTGGAGAATTCTGGGAGCAAGAGGAGTTCCCTCAAAGGAGCACAGGTCTTACTTGCCTCTCTTTCTGTGGAGAATTCTGGGAGCAAGAGGAGTTCCCTCAAAAGAGCACAGGTCTTACTTGCCTCTCTTTCTGTGGAGAATTCTGGGAGCAAGAGGAGTTCCCTCAAAGGAGCACAAGTCTTACTTGCCTCTCTTTCTGTGGAGAATTCTGGGAGCAAGAGGACTTCCCTCAAAGGAGCACAGGTCTTACTTGCCTCTCTTTCTGTAGAGAATTCTGGGAGCAAGAGGAGTTCCCTTAAAGGGCACACAGGTCTTACTTGCCTCTCTTTCTCTGGAGAATTCTGGGAGCAAGAGGAGTTCCCTCAAAGGAGCACAGGTCTTACTTGCCTCTCTTTCTGTGGAGAATTCTGGGAGCAAGAGGAGTTCCCTGAAAGGAACACAGGTCTTACTTGCCTCTCTTTCTGTGGAGAATTCTGGGAGCAAGAGGAGATCCCTCAAAGGAGCACAGGTCTTACTTGCCTCTCTTTCTGTGGAGAATTCTGGGAGCAAGAGGAGTTCCCTCAAAGGAGCACAGGTCTGACTTGCCTCTCTTTCTGTGGAGAATTCTGGGATCAAGAGGAGTTCCCTTAAAGGGCGCACAGGTCTTACTTGCCTCTCTTTCTGTGGAGAATTCTGGGACAAAGAGGAGTTCCCTCAAAGGAGCACAGGTCTTACATGCCTCTCTTTCTGTGGAGAATTGTGGGAGCAAGAGGAGTTCCCTTAAAGGGCGCACAGGTCTTACTTGCCTCTCTTTCTGTGGAGAATTCTGGGAGAAAGAGGAGTTCCCTCAAAACAGCACAGGTCTTACTTGCCTCTTTTTCTCTGGAGAATTCTGGGAGCAAGAGGAGTTCCCTCAAAGGAGCACAGGTCTTACTTGCCTCTCTTTCTGTGGAGAATTCTGGGAGCAAGAGGAGTTCTCTTAAAGGGCACACAGGTCTTACTTGCCTCTCTTTCTGTGGAGAATTCTGGGAGCAAGATGAGTTCCCTTCAAGGGCGCACAGGTCTTACTTGCCTCTCTTTCTGTGGATAATTCTGGGAGAAAGAGGAGTTCCCTTAAAAGTAGCACAGGTCTTACTTGCCTCTCTTTCTGTGGAGAATTCTGGGAGCAAGAGGAGTTCCCTCAATGGAGCACAGGTCTTACTTGCCTCTCTTTCTCTGGAGAATTCTGGGAGCAAGAGGAGTTCCCTTAAAGGGCGCACAGGTCTTATTTGCCTCTCTTTCTGTGGAGAATTCTGGGAGCAAGAGGAGTTCCATCAAAGGAACACAGGTCTTACTTGCCTCTCTTTCTCTGGAGAGTTCTGGGAGCAAGAGGAGTTCCCTTAAAGGGCGCACAGGTCTTACTTGCCTCTCTTTCTGTCGAGAATTCTGGGAGCAAGAGGAGTTCCCTTAAAGGTTGCACAGGTCTTACTTGCCTCTCTTTCTCTGGAGAATTCTGGGAGCAAGAGGAGTTCCCTTAAAGGGCGCACAGGTCTTACTTGCCTCTCTTTCTCTGGAGAATTCTGGGAGCAAGAGGAGTTCCCTGAAAGGAGCACAGGTCTTACTTGCCTCTCTTTCTGTGGAGAATTCTGGGAGCAAGAGGAGTTCCCTCAAAAGAGCACAGGTCTTACTTGCCTCTCTTTCTCTGGAGAATTCTGGGAGCAAGAGGAGTTCCCTGAAAGGAGCACAGGTCTTACTTGCCTCTCTTTCTGTGGAGAATTCTGGGACAAAGAGGAGTTCCCTCAAAGGAGCACAGGTCTTACTTGCCTCTTTTTCTGTGGAGAATTCTGGGCCAAGAGGAGTTCCCTTAAAGGGCGCACTGGTCTTACTTGCGTCTGTTTCTGTGGAGAATTCTGGGAGCAAGAGGAGTTCCCTCAAAGGGCGCACAGGTCTTACTTGCCTCTCTATCTGTGGAGAATTCTGGGAGCAAGAGGAGTTCCCTTAAAGGGCGCACAGGTCTTACTTGCCTCTCTTTCTGTGGAGAATTCTGGGAGCAAGATGAGTTCCCTCAAAGGGCGCACAGGTCTTACTTGCCTCTCTTTCTGTGGAGAATTCTGGCAGCAAGAGGAGTTCCCTCAAAGGAGCACAGGTCTTACTTGCCTCTCTTTCTGTGGAGAATTCTGGGAGCAAGAGGAGTTCCCTCAAAAGAGCACAGGTCTTACTTGCCTCTCTTTCTGTGGAGAATTCTGGGAGCAAGAGGAGTTCCCTCAAAGGAGCACAAGTCTTACTTGCCTCTCTTTCTGTGGAGAATTCTGGGAGCAAGAGGAGTTCCCTCAAAGGAGCACAGGTCTTACTTGCCTCTCTTTCTGTAGAGAATTCTGGGAGCAAGAGGAGTTCCCTTAAAGGGCACACAGGTCTTACTTGCCTCTCTTTCTCTGGAGAATTCTGGGAGCAAGAGGAGTTCCCTCAAAGGAGCACAGGTCTTACTTGCCTCTCTTTCTGTGGAGAATTCTGGGAGCAAGAGGAGTTCCCTGAAAGGAACACAGGTCTTACTTGCCTCTCTTTCTGTGGAGAATTCTGGGAGCAAGAGGAGATCCCTCAAAGGAGCACAGGTCTTACTTGCCTCTCTTTCTGTGGAGAATTCTGGGAGCAAGAGGAGTTCCCTCAAAGGAGCACAGGTCTGACTTGCCTCTCTTTCTGTGGAGAATTCTGGGATCAAGAGGAGTTCCCTTAAAGGGCGCACAGGTCTTACTTGCCTCTCTTTCTGTGGAGAATTCTGGGACAAAGAGGAGTTCCCTCAAAGGAGCACAGGTCTTACATGCCTCTCTTTCTGTGGAGAATTGTGGGAGCAAGAGGAGTTCCCTTAAAGGGCGCACAGGTCTTACTTGCCTCTCTTTCTGTGGAGAATTCTGGGAGAAAGAGGAGTTCCCTCAAAACAGCACAGGTCTTACTTGCCTCTCTTTCTCTGGAGAATTCTGGGAGCAAGAGGAGTTCCCTCAAAGGAGCACAGGTCTTACTTGCCTCTCTTTCTGTGGAGAATTCTGGGAGCAAGAGGAGTTCTCTTAAAGGGCACACAGGTCTTACTTGCCTCTCTTTCTGTGGAGAATTCTGGGAGCAAGATGAGTTCCCTTCAAGGGCGCACAGGTCTTACTTGCCTCTCTTTCTGTGGATAATTCTGGGAGAAAGAGGAGTTCCCTTAAAAGTAGCACAGGTCTTACTTGCCTCTCTTTCTGTGGAGAATTCTGGGAGCAAGAGGAGTTCCCTCAATGGAGCACAGGTCTTACTTGCCTCTCTTTCTCTGGAGAATTCTGGGAGCAAGAGGAGTTCCCTTAAAGGGCGCACAGGTCTTATTTGCCTCTCTTTCTGTGGAGAATTCTGGGAGCAAGAGGAGTTCCATCAAAGGAACACAGGTCTTACTTGCCTCTCTTTCTCTGGAGAGTTCTGGGAGCAAGAGGAGTTCCCTTAAAGGGCGCACAGGTCTTACTTGCCTCTCTTTCTGTCGAGAATTCTGGGAGCAAGAGGAGTTCCCTTAAAGGTTGCACAGGTCTTACTTGCCTCTCTTTCTCTGGAGAATTCTGGGAGCAAGAGGAGTTCCCTTAAAGGGCGCACAGGTCTTACTTGCCTCTCTTTCTCTGGAGAATTCTGGGAGCAAGAGGAGTTCCCTGAAAGGAGCACAGGTCTTACTTGCCTCTCTTTCTGTGGAGAATTCTGGGAGCAAGAGGAGTTCCCTCAAAAGAGCACAGGTCTTACTTGCCTCTCTTTCTCTGGAGAATTCTGGGAGCAAGAGGAGTTCCCTGAAAGGAGCACAGGTCTTACTTGCCTCTCTTTCTGTGGAGAATTCTGGGACAAAGAGGAGTTCCCTCAAAGGAGCACAGGTCTTACTTGCCTCTTTTTCTGTGGAGAATTCTGGGCCAAGAGGAGTTCCCTTAAAGGGCGCACTGGTCTTACTTGCGTCTGTTTCTGTGGAGAATTCTGGGAGCAAGAGGAGTTCCCTCAAAGGGCGCACAGGTCTTACTTGCCTCTCTATCTGTGGAGAATTCTGGGAGCAAGAGGAGTTCCCTTAAAGGGCGCACAGGTCTTACTTGCCTCTCTTTCTGTGGAGAATTCTGGGAGCAAGATGAGTTCCCTCAAAGGGCGCACAGGTCTTACTTGCCTCTCTTTCTGTGGAGAATTCTGGGAGCAAGAGGAGTTCCCTCAAAGGAGCACAGGTCTTACTTGCCTCTCTTTCTGTGGAGAATTCTGGGAGCAAGAGGAGTTCCCTCAAAAGAGCACAGGTCTTACTTGCCTCTCTTTCTGTGGAGAATTCTGGGAGCAAGAGGAGTTCCCTCAAAGGAGCACAAGTCTTACTTGCCTCTCTTTCTGTGGAGAATTCTGGGAGCAAGAGGAGTTCCCTCAAAGGAGCACAGGTCTTACTTGCCTCTCTTTCTGTAGAGAATTCTGGGAGCAAGAGGAGTTCCCTTAAAGGGCACACAGGTCTTACTTGCCTCTCTTTCTCTGGAGAATTCTGGGAGCAAGAGGAGTTCCCTCAAAGGAGCACAGGTCTTACTTGCCTCTCTTTCTGTGGAGAATTCTGGGAGCAAGAGGAGTTCCCTGAAAGGAACACAGGTCTTACTTGCCTCTCTTTCTGTGGAGAATTCTGGGAGCAAGAGGAGATCCCTCAAAGGAGCACAGGTCTTACTTGCCTCTCTTTCTGTGGAGAATTCTGGGAGCAAGAGGAGTTCCCTCAAAGGAGCACAGGTCTGACTTGCCTCTCTTTCTGTGGAGAATTCTGGGATCAAGAGGAGTTCCCTTAAAGGGCGCACAGGTCTTACTTGCCTCTCTTTCTGTGGAGAATTCTGGGACAAAGAGGAGTTCCCTCAAAGGAGCACAGGTCTTACATGCCTCTCTTTCTGTGGAGAATTGTGGGAGCAAGAGGAGTTCCCTTAAAGGGCGCACAGGTCTTACTTGCCTCTCTTTCTGTGGAGAATTCTGGGAGAAAGAGGAGTTCCCTCAAAACAGCACAGGTCTTACTTGCCTCTCTTTCTCTGGAGAATTCTGGGAGCAAGAGGAGTTCCCTCAAAGGAGCACAGGTCTTACTTGCCTCTCTTTCTGTGGAGAATTCTGGGAGCAAGAGGAGTTCTCTTAAAGGGCACACAGGTCTTACTTGCCTCTCTTTCTGTGGAGAATTCTGGGAGCAAGATGAGTTCCCTTCAAGGGCGCACAGGTCTTACTTGCCTCTCTTTCTGTGGATAATTCTGGGAGAAAGAGGAGTTCCCTTAAAAGTAGCACAGGTCTTACTTGCCTCTCTTTCTGTGGAGAATTCTGGGAGCAAGAGGAGTTCCCTCAATGGAGCACAGGTCTTACTTGCCTCTCTTTCTCTGGAGAATTCTGGGAGCAAGAGGAGTTCCCTTAAAGGGCGCACAGGTCTTATTTGCCTCTCTTTCTGTGGAGAATTCTGGGAGCAAGAGGAGTTCCATCAAAGGAACACAGGTCTTACTTGCCTCTCTTTCTCTGGAGAGTTCTGGGAGCAAGAGGAGTTCCCTTAAAGGGCGCACAGGTCTTACTTGCCTCTCTTTCTGTCGAGAATTCTGGGAGCAAGAGGAGTTCCCTTAAAGGTTGCACAGGTCTTACTTGCCTCTCTTTCTCTGGAGAATTCTGGGAGCAAGAGGAGTTCCCTTAAAGGGCGCACAGGTCTTACTTGCCTCTCTTTCTCTGGAGAATTCTGGGAGCAAGAGGAGTTCCCTGAAAGGAGCACAGGTCTTACTTGCCTCTCTTTCTGTGGAGAATTCTGGGAGCAAGAGGAGTTCCCTCAAAAGAGCACAGGTCTTACTTGCCTCTCTTTCTCTGGAGAATTCTGGGAGCAAGAGGAGTTCCCTGAAAGGAGCACAGGTCTTACTTGCCTCTCTTTCTGTGGAGAATTCTGGGACAAAGAGGAGTTCCCTCAAAGGAGCACAGGTCTTACTTGCCTCTTTTTCTGTGGAGAATTCTGGGCCAAGAGGAGTTCCCTTAAAGGGCGCACTGGTCTTACTTGCGTCTGTTTCTGTGGAGAATTCTGGGAGCAAGAGGAGTTCCCTCAAAGGGCGCACAGGTCTTACTTGCCTCTCTATCTGTGGAGAATTCTGGGAGCAAGAGGAGTTCCCTTAAAGGGCGCACAGGTCTTACTTGCCTCTCTTTCTGTGGAGAATTCTGGGAGCAAGATGAGTTCCCTCAAAGGGCGCACAGGTCTTACTTGCCTCTCTTTCTGTGGAGAATTCTGGGAGCAAGAGGAGTTCCCTCAAAGGAGCACAGGTCTTACTTGCCTCTCTTTCTCTGGAGAATTCTGGGAGCAAGAGGAGTTCCCTTAAAGGGCGCACAGGTCTTATTTGCCTCTCTTTCTGTGGAGAATTCTGGGAGCAAGAGGAGTTCCATCAAAGGAACACAGGTCTTACTTGCCTCTCTTTCTCTGGAGAATTCTGGGAGCAAGAGGAGTTCCCTTAAAGGGCGCACAAGTCTTACTTGCCTCTCTTTCTGGGGAGAATTTTGGGAGCAAGAGGAGTTCCCTTAAAGGGCGCACAGGTCTTACTTGCCTCTCTTTCTGTAGAGAATTCTGGGAGAAAGAGGAGTTCCCTTAAAGGGCGCACAGGTCTTACTTGCCGCTCTTTCTATGGAGAATTCTGGGAGCAAGAGGAGTTCCCTCAAAGGAGCACAGGTCTTACTTGCCTCTCTTTCTGTGGAGAATTCTGGGAGCAAGAGGAGTTCCCTTAAAGGGCGCACAGGTCTTACTTGCCTCTCTTTCGGTGCAGAATTCTGGGAGCAAGAGGAGTTCCCTCACAGGGCGCACAGGTCTTACTTGCCTCTCTTTCTGTGGAGAATTCTGGGAGCAAGAGGAGTTCCCTCAAAAGAGCACAGGTCTTACTTGCCTCTCTTTCTGTGGAGAATTCTGGGAGCAAGAGGAGTTCCCTCAAAGGAGCACAGGTCTTACTTGCCTCTCTTTCTGTGGAGAATTCTGGGAGCAAGAGGAGTTCCCTCAAAGGAGCACAGTTCTGACTTGCGTCTCTTTCTCTGGAGAATTCTGGGATCAAGAGGAGTTCCCTTAAAGGGCGCACAGGTCTTACTTGCCTCTCTTTCTGTGGAGAATTCTGGGACAAAGAGGAGTTCCCTCAAAGGAGCACAGGTCTTACTTGCCTCTCTTTCTGTGGAGAATTGTGGGAGCAAGAGGAGTTCCCTTAAAGGGCGCACAGGTCTTACTTGCCTCTCTTTCTGTGGAGAATTCTGGGAGCAAGAGGAGTTGCCTCAAAGGAGCACAGGTCTTACTTGCCTCTCTTTCTGTGGATAATTCTGGGAGAAAGAGGAGTTCCCTTAAAGGGCGCACAGGTCTTACTTGCCTCTCTTTCTGTGGAGAATTCTGGGACAAAGAGGAGTTCCCTCAAAGGAGCACAGGTCTTACTTGCCTCTCTTTCTGTGGAGAATTATGGGAGCAAGAGGAGTTCCCTTAAAGGGCGCACAGGTCTTACTTGCCTCTCTTTCTGTGGGGAATTCTGGGAGAAAGAGGAGTATCCTCAAAGGAGCACAGGTCTTACTTGCCTCTCTTTCTGTGGAGAATTGTGGGAGCAAGAGGAGTTCCCTTAAAGGGCCCACAGGTCTTACTTGCCTCTCTTTCTGTGGAGAATTCTGGGAGAAAGAGGAGTTCCCTCAAAGGAGCACAGGTCTTACGTGCCTCTCTTTCTGTGGAGAATTCTGGGAGCAAGAGGAGTTCCCTCAAAGGAGCACAGGTCTTACTTGCCTCTCTTTCTGTGTAGAATTCTGGGAGCAAGAGGAGTTCCCTTAAAGGGCGCAAAGGTCTTACTTTCCTCTCTTTCTGTGGAGAATTCTGGGAGAAAGAGGAGTTCCCTCAAAGGAGCACAGGTCTTACTTGCCTCTCTTTCTGTGGAGAATTCTGGGAGCAAGAGGAGTTCCCTCAAAGGAGCACAGGTCTTACTTGCCTCTCTTTCTGTGGAGAATTCTGGGAGCAAGAGGAGTTCCCTCAAAGGAGCACAGGTCTGACTTGCGTCTCTTTCTCTGGAGAATTCTGGGATCAAGAGGAGTTCCCTTAAAGGGCGCACAGGTCTTACTTGCCTCTCTTTCTGTGGAGAATTCTGGGACAAAGAGGAGTTCCCTCAAAGGAGCACAGGTCTTACTTGCCTCTCTTTCTGTGGAGAATTGTGGGAGCAAGAGGAGTTCCCTTAAAGGGCGCACAGGTCTTACTTGCCTCTCTTTCTGTGGAGAATTCTGGGAGCAAGAGGAGTTGCCTCAAAGGAGCACAGGTCTTACTTGCCTCTCTTTCTGTGGATAATTCTGGGAGAAAGAGGAGTTCCCTTAAAGGGCGCACAGGTCTTACTTGCCTCTCTTTCTGTGGAGAATTCTGGGACAAAGAGGAGTTCCCTCAAAGGAGCACAGGTCTTACTTGCCTCTCTTTCTGTGGAGAATTATGGGAGCAAGAGGAGTTCCCTTAAAGGGCGCACAGGTCTTACTTGCCTCTCTTTCTGTGGGGAATTCTGGGAGAAAGAGGAGTATCCTCAAAGGAGCACAGGTCTTACTTGCCTCTCTTTCTGTGGAGAATTCTGGGAGCAAGACGAGTTCCCTCAAAGGAGCACAGGTCTTACTTGACTCTCTTTCTGTGGAGAATTCTGGGAGCAAGAGGAGTTCCCTTAAAGGTTGCACAGGTCTTACTTGCCTCTCTTTCTCTGGAGAATTCTGGGAGCAAGAGGAGTTCCCTTAAAGGGCGCACAGGTCTTACTTGCCTCTCTTTCTCTGGAGAATTCTGGGAGCAAGAGGAGTTCCCTCAAAAGAGCACAGGTCTTACTTGCCTCTCTTTCTCTGGAGAATTCTGGGAGCAAGAGGAGTTCCCTTAAAGGGCGCACAGGTCTTACTTGCCTCTGTTTCTGTGGAGAATTCTGGGAGCAAGAGGAGTTCCCTCAAAGGGCGCACAGGTCTTACTTGCCTCTCTATCTGTGGAGAATTCTGGGAGCAAGAGGAGTTCCCTTAAAGGGCGCACAGGTCTTACTTGCCTCTCTTTCTGTGGAGAATTCTGGGAGCAAGATGAGTTCCCTCAAAGGGCGCACAGGTCTTACTTGCCTCTCTTTCTGTGGAGAATTCTGGGAGCAAGAGGAGTTCCCTCAAAGGAGCACAGGTCTTACTTGCCTCTCTTTCTCTGGAGAATTCTGGGAGCAAGAGGAGTTCCCTTAAAGGGCGCACAGGTCTTATTTGCCTCTCTTTCTGTGGAGAATTCTGGGAGCAAGAGGAGTTCCATCAAAGGAACACAGGTCTTCCTTGCCTCTCTTTCTCTGGAGAATTCTGGGAGCAAGAGGAGTTCCCTTAAAGGGCGCACAGGTCTTACTTGCCTCTCTTTCTGTGGAGAATTTTGGGAGCAAGAGGAGTTCCCTTAAAGGGCGCACAGGTCTTACTTGCCTCTCTTTCTGTGGAGAATTCTGGGAGAAAGAGGAGTTCCCTTAAAGGGCGCACAGGTCTTACTTGCCTCTCTTTCTGTGGAGAATTCTGGGAGCAAGAGGAGTTCCCTCAAAGGAGCACAGGTCTTACTTGCCTCTCTTTCTGTGGAGAATTCTGGGAGCAAGAGGAGTTCCCTTAAAGGGCGCACAGGTCTTACTTGCCTCTCTTTCGGTGGAGAATTCTGGGAGCAAGAGGAGTTCCCTCACAGGGCGCACAGGTTTTACTTGCCTCTCTTTCTGTTGAGAATTCTGGGAGCAAGAGGAGTTCCCTCAAAAGAGCACAGGTCTTACTTGCCTCTCTTTCTGTGGAGAATTCTGGGAGCAAGAGGAGTTCCCTCAAAGGAGCACAGGTCTTACTTGCCTCTCTTTCTGTGGAGAATTCTGGGAGCAAGAGGAGTTCCCTCAAAGGAGCACAGGTCTTACTTGCCTCTCTTTCTGTAGAGAATTCTGGGAGCAAGAGGAGTTCCCTTAAAGGGCACACAGGTCTTACTTGCCTCTCTTTCTCTGGAGAATTCTGGGAGCAAGAGGAGTTCCCTCAAAGGAGCACAGGTCTTACTTGCCTCTCTTTCTGTGGAGAATTCTGGGAGCAAGAGGAGTTCCCTGAAAGGAACACAGGTCTTACTTGCCTCTCTTTCTGTGGAGAATTCTGGGAGCAAGAGGAGATCCCTCAAAGGAGCACAGGTCTTACTTGCCTCTCTTTCTGTGGAGAATTCTGGGAGCAAGAGGAGTTCCCTCAAAGGAGCACAGGTCTGACTTGCCTCTCTTTCTGTGGAGAATTCTGGGATCAAGAGGAGTTCCCTTAAAGGGCGCACAGGTCTTACTTGCCTCTCTTTCTGTGGAGAATTCTGGGACAAAGAGGAGTTCCCTCAAAGGAGCACAGGTCTTACATGCCTCTCTTTCTGTGGAGAATTGTGGGAGCAAGAGGAGTTCCCTTAAAGGGCGCACAGGTCTTACTTGCCTCTCTTTCTGTGGAGAATTCTGGGAGAAAGAGGAGTTCCCTCAAAAGAGCACAGGTCTTACTTGCCTCTCTTTCTCTGGAGAATTCTGGGAGCAAGAGGAGTTCCCTCAAAGGAGCACAGGTCTTACTTGCCTCTCTTTCTGTGGAGAATTCTGGGAGCAAGAGGAGTTCTCTTAAAGGGCACACAGGTCTTACTTGCCTCTCTTTCTGTGGAGAATTCTGGGAGCAAGATGAGTTCCCTTCAAGGGCGCACAGGTCTTACTTGCCTCTCTTTCTGTGGATAATTCTGGGAGAAAGAGGAGTTCCCTTAAAAGTAGCACAGGTCTTACTTGCCTCTCTTTCTGTGGAGAATTCTGGGAGCAAGAGGAGTTCCCTCAATGGAGCACAGGTCTTACTTGCCTCTCTTTCTCTGGAGAATTCTGGGAGCAAGAGGAGTTCCCTTAAAGGGCGCACAGGTCTTATTTGCCTCTCTTTCTGTGGAGAATTCTGGGAGCAAGAGGAGTTCCATCAAAGGAACACAGGTCTTACTTGCCTCTCTTTCTCTGGAGAGTTCTGGGAGCAAGAGGAGTTCCCTTAAAGGGCGCACAGGTCTTACTTGCCTCTCTTTCTGTGGAGAATTCTGGGAGCAAGAGGAGTTCCCTTAAAGGTTGCACAGGTCTTACTTGCCTCTCTTTCTCTGGAGAATTCTGGGAGCAAGAGGAGTTCCCTTAAAGGGCGCACAGGTCTTACTTGCCTCTCTTTCTCTGGAGAATTCTGGGAGCAAGAGGAGTTCCCTGAAAGGAGCACAGGTCTTACTTGCCTCTCTTTCTGTGGAGAATTCTGGGAGCAAGAGGAGTTCCCTCAAAAGAGCACAGGTCTTACTTGCCTCTCTTTCTCTGGAGAATTCTGGGAGCAAGAGGAGTTCCCTGAAAGGAGCACAGGTCTTACTTGCCTCTCTTTCTGTGGAGAATTCTGGGACAAAGAGGAGTTCCCTCAAAGGAGCACAGGTCGTACTTGCCTCTTTTTCTGTGGAGAATTCTGGGCCAAGAGGAGTTCCCTTAAAGGGCGCACTGGTCTTACTTGCGTCTGTTTCTGTGGAGAATTCTGGGAGCAAGAGGAGTTCCCTCAAAGGGCGCACAGGTCTTACTTGCCTCTCTATCTGTGGAGAATTCTGGGAGCAAGAGGAGTTCCCTTAAAGGGCGCACAGGTCTTACTTGCCTCTCTTTCTGTGGAGAATTCTGGGAGCAAGATGAGTTCCCTCAAAGGGCGCACAGGTCTTACTTGCCTCTCTTTCTGTGGAGAATTCTGGGAGCAAGAGGAGTTCCCTCAAAGGAGCACAGGTCTTACTTGCCTCTCTTTCTCTGGAGAATTCTGGGAGCAAGAGGAGTTCCCTTAAAGGGCGCACAGGTCTTATTTGCCTCTCTTTCTGTGGAGAATTCTGGGAGAAAGAGGAGTTCCATCAAAGGAACACAGGTCTTACTTGCCTCTCTTTCTCTGGAGAATTCTGGGAGCAAGAGGAGTTCCCTTAAAGGGCGCACAAGTCTTACTTGCCTCTCTTTCTGGGGAGAATTTTGGGAGCAAGAGGAGTTCCCTTAAAGGGCGCACAGGTCTTACTTGCCTCTCTTTCTGTAGAGAATTCTGGGAGAAAGAGGAGTTCCCTTAAAGGGCGCACAGGTCTTACTTGCCTCTCTTTCTGTGGAGAATTCTGGGAGCAAGAGGAGTTCCCTCAAAGGAGCACAGGTCTTACTTGCCTCTCTTTCTGTGGAGAATTCTGGGAGCAACAGGAGTTCCCTTAAAGGGCGCACAGGTCTTACTTGCCTCTCTTTCGGTGCAGAATTCTGGGAGCAAGAGGAGTTCCCTCACAGGGCGCACAGGTCTTACTTGCCTCTCTTTCTGTGGAGAATTCTGGGAGCAAGAGGAGTTCCCTCAAAAGAGCACAGGTCTTACTTGCCTCTCTTTCTGTGGAGAATTCTGGGAGCAAGAGGAGTTCCCTCAAAGGAGCACAGGTCTTACTTGCCTCTCTTTCTGTGGAGAATTCTGGGAGCAAGAGGAGTTCCCTCAAAGGAGCACAGTTCTGACTTGCGTCTCTTTCTCTGGAGAATTCTGGGATCAAGAGGAGTTCCCTTAAAGGGCGCACAGGTCTTACTTGCCTCTCTTTCTGTGGAGAATTCTGGGACAAAGAGGAGTTCCCTCAAAGGAGCACAGGTCTTACTTGCCTCTCTTTCTGTGGAGAATTGTGGGAGCAAGAGGAGTTCCCTTAAAGGGCGCACAGGTCTTACTTGCCTCTCTTTCTGTGGAGAATTCTGGGAGCAAGAGGAGTTGCCTCAAAGGAGCACAGGTCTTACTTGCCTCTCTTTCTGTGGATAATTCTGGGAGAAAGAGGAGTTCCCTTAAAGGGCGCACAGGTCTTACTTGCCTCTCTTTCTGTGGAGAATTCTGGGACAAAGAGGAGTTCCCTCAAAGGAGCACAGGTCTTACTTGATTCTCTTTCTGTGGAGAATTATGGGAGCAAGAGGAGTTCCCTTAAAGGGCGCACAGGTCTTACTTGCCTCTCTTTCTGTGGGGAATTCTGGGAGAAAGAGGAGTATCCTCAAAGGAGCACAGGTCTTACTTGCCTCTCTTTCTGTGGAGAATTGTGGGAGCAAGAGGAGTTCCCTTAAAGGGCCCACAGGTCTTACTTGCCTCTCTTTCTGTGGAGAATTCTGGGAGAAAGAGGAGTTCCCTCAAAGGAGCACAGGTCTTACGTGCCTCTCTTTCTGTGGAGAATTCTGGGAGCAAGAGGAGTTCCCTCAAAGGAGCACAGGTCTTACTTGCCTCTCTTTCTGTGTAGAATTCTGGGAGCAAGAGGAGTTCCCTTAAAGGGCGCAAAGGTCTTACTTTCCTCTCTTTCTGTGGAGAATTCTGGGAGAAAGAGGAGTTCCCTCAAAGGAGCACAGGTCTTACTTGCCTCTCTTTCTGTGGAGAATTCTGGGAGCAAGAGGAGTTCCCTCAAAGGAGCACAGGTCTTACTTGCCTCTCTTTCTGTGGAGAATTCTGGGAGCAAGAGGAGTTCCCTCAAAGGAGCACAGGTCTGACTTGCGTCTCTTTCTCTGGAGAATTCTGGGATCAAGAGGAGTTCCCTTAAAGGGCGCACAGGTCTTACTTGCCTCTCTTTCTGTGGAGAATTCTGGGACAAAGAGGAGTTCCCTCAAAGGAGCACAGGTCTTACTTGCCTCTCTTTCTGTGGAGAATTGTGGGAGCAAGAGGAGTTCCCTTAAAGGGCGCACAGGTCTTACTTGCCTCTCTTTCTGTGGAGAATTCTGGGAGCAAGAGGAGTTGCCTCAAAGGAGCACAGGTCTTACTTGCCTCTCTTTCTGTGGATAATTCTGGGAGAAAGAGGAGTTCCCTTAAAGGGCGCACAGGTCTTACTTGCCTCTCTTTCTGTGGAGAATTCTGGGACAAAGAGGAGTTCCCTCAAAGGAGCACAGGTCTTACTTGCCTCTCTTTCTGTGGAGAATTATGGGAGCAAGAGGAGTTCCCTTAAAGGGCGCACAGGTCTTACTTGCCTCTCTTTCTGTGGGGAATTCTGGGAGAAAGAGGAGTATCCTCAAAGGAGCACAGGTCTTACTTGCCTCTCTTTCTGTGGAGAATTGTGGGAGCAAGAGGAGTTCCCTTAAAGGGCCCACAGGTCTTACTTGCCTCTCTTTCTGTGGAGAATTCTGGGAGAAAGAGGAGTTCCCTCAAAGGAGCACAGGCCTCTCTTTCTGTGGAGAATTCTGGGAGCAAGAGGAGTTCCCTCAAAGGAGCACAGGTCTTACTTGCCTCTCTTTCTGTGGAGAATTCTGGGAGCAAGAGGAGTTCCCTTAAAGGGCGCAAAGGTCTTACTTGCCTCTCTTTCTGTGGAGAATTCTGGGAGAAAGAGGAGTTCCCTCAAAGGAGCACAGGTCTTACTTGCCTCTCTTTCTGTGGAGAATTCTGGGAGCAAGAGGAGTTCCCTTAAAGGTTGCACAGGTCTTACTTGCCTCTCTTTCTCTGGAGAATTCTGGGAGCAAGAGGAGTTCCCTTAAAGGGCGCACAGGACTTACTTGCCTCTCTTTCTCTGGAGAATTCTGGGAGCAAGAGGAGTTCCCTGAAAGGAGCACAGGTCTTACTTGCCTCTCTTTCTGTGGAGAATTCTGGGAGCAAGAGGAGTTCCCTTAAAGGGCGCACAGGTCTTATTTGCCTCTCTTTCTGTGGAGAATTCTGGGAGCAAGAGGAGTTCCATCAAAGGAACACAGGTCTTACTTGCCTCTCTTTCTCTGGAGAGTTCTGGGAGCAAGAGGAGTTCCCTTAAAGGGCGCACAGGTCTTACTTGCCTCTCTTTCTGTGGAGAATTCTGGGAGCAAGAGGAGTTCCCTTAAAGGTTGCACAGGTCTTACTTGCCTCTCTTTCTCTGGAGAATTCTGGGAGCAAGAGGAGTTCCCTTAAAGGGCGCACAGGTCTTACTTGCCTCTCTTTCTCTGGAGAATTCTGGGAGCAAGAGGAGTTCCCTGAAAGGAGCACAGGTCTTACTTGCCTCTCTTTCTGTGGAGAATTCTGGGAGCAAGAGGAGTTCCCTCAAAAGAGCACAGGTCTTACTTGCCTCTCTTTCTCTGGAGAATTCTGGGAGCAAGAGGAGTTCCCTGAAAGGAGCACAGGTCTTACTTGCCTCTCTTTCTGTGGAGAATTCTGGGACAAAGAGGAGTTCCCTCAAAGGAGCACAGGTCGTACTTGCCTCTTTTTCTGTGGAGAATTCTGGGCCAAGAGGAGTTCCCTTAAAGGGCGCACTGGTCTTACTTGCGTCTGTTTCTGTGGAGAATTCTGGGAGCAAGAGGAGTTCCCTCAAAGGGCGCACAGGTCTTACTTGCCTCTCTATCTGTGGAGAATTCTGGGAGCAAGAGGAGTTCCCTTAAAGGGCGCACAGGTCTTACTTGCCTCTCTTTCTGTGGAGAATTCTGGGAGCAAGATGAGTTCCCTCAAAGGGCGCACAGGTCTTACTTGCCTCTCTTTCTGTGGAGAATTCTGGGAGCAAGAGGAGTTCCCTCAAAGGAGCACAGGTCTTACTTGCCTCTCTTTCTCTGGAGAATTCTGGGAGCAAGAGGAGTTCCCTTAAAGGGCGCACAGGTCTTATTTGCCTCTCTTTCTGTGGAGAATTCTGGGAGCAAGAGGAGTTCCATCAAAGGAACACAGGTCTTACTTGCCTCTCTTTCTCTGGAGAATTCTGGGAGCAAGAGGAGTTCCCTTAAAGGGCGCACAAGTCTTACTTGCCTCTCTTTCTGGGGAGAATTTTGGGAGCAAGAGGAGTTCCCTTAAAGGGCGCACAGGTCTTACTTGCCTCTCTTTCTGTAGAGAATTCTGGGAGAAAGAGGAGTTCCCTTAAAGGGCGCACAGGTCTTACTTGCCTCTCTTTCTGTGGAGAATTCTGGGAGCAAGAGGAGTTCCCTCAAAGGAGCACAGGTCTTACTTGCCTCTCTTTCTGTGGAGAATTCTGGGAGCAAGAGGAGTTCCCTTAAAGGGCGCACAGGTCTTACTTGCCTCTCTTTCGGTGCAGAATTCTGGGAGCAAGAGGAGTTCCCTCACAGGGCGCACAGGTCTTACTTGCCTCTCTTTCTGTGGAGAATTCTGGGAGCAAGAGGAGTTCCCTCAAAAGAGCACAGGTCTTACTTGCCTCTCTTTCTGTGGAGAATTCTGGGAGCAAGAGGAGTTCCCTCAAAGGAGCACAGGTCTTACTTGCCTCTCTTTCTGTGGAGAATTCTGGGAGCAAGAGGAGTTCCCTCAAAGGAGCACAGTTCTGACTTGCGTCTCTTTCTCTGGAGAATTCTGGGATCAAGAGGAGTTCCCTTAAAGGGCGCACAGGTCTTACTTGCCTCTCTTTCTGTGGAGAATTCTGGGACAAAGAGGAGTTCCCTCAAAGGAGCACAGGTCTTACTTGCCTCTCTTTCTGTGGAGAATTGTGGGAGCAAGAGGAGTTCCCTTAAAGGGCGCACAGGTCTTACTTGCCTCTCTTTCTGTGGAGAATTCTGGGAGCAAGAGGAGTTGCCTCAAAGGAGCACAGGTCTTACTTGCCTCTCTTTCTGTGGATAATTCTGGGAGAAAGAGGAGTTCCCTTAAAGGGCGCACAGGTCTTACTTGCCTCTCTTTCTGTGGAGAATTCTGGGACAAAGAGGAGTTCCCTCAAAGGAGCACAGGTCTTACTTGATTCTCTTTCTGTGGAGAATTATGGGAGCAAGAGGAGTTCCCTTAAAGGGCGCACAGGTCTTACTTGCCTCTCTTTCTGTGGGGAATTCTGGGAGAAAGAGGAGTATCCTCAAAGGAGCACAGGTCTTACTTGCCTCTCTTTCTGTGGAGAATTGTGGGAGCAAGAGGAGTTCCCTTAAAGGGCCCACAGGTCTTACTTGCCTCTCTTTCTGTGGAGAATTCTGGGAGAAAGAGGAGTTCCCTCAAAGGAGCACAGGTCTTACGTGCCTCTCTTTCTGTGGAGAATTCTGGGAGCAAGAGGAGTTCCCTCAAAGGAGCACAGGTCTTACTTGCCTCTCTTTCTGTGTAGAATTCTGGGAGCAAGAGGAGTTCCCTTAAAGGGCGCAAAGGTCTTACTTTCCTCTCTTTCTGTGGAGAATTCTGGGAGAAAGAGGAGTTCCCTCAAAGGAGCACAGGTCTTACTTGCCTCTCTTTCTGTGGAGAATTCTGGGAGCAAGAGGAGTTCCCTCAAAGGAGCACAGGTCTTACTTGCCTCTCTTTCTGTGGAGAATTCTGGGAGCAAGAGGAGTTCCCTCAAAGGAGCACAGGTCTGACTTGCGTCTCTTTCTCTGGAGAATTCTGGGATCAAGAGGAGTTCCCTTAAAGGGCGCACAGGTCTTACTTGCCTCTCTTTCTGTGGAGAATTCTGGGACAAAGAGGAGTTCCCTCAAAGGAGCACAGGTCTTACTTGCCTCTCTTTCTGTGGAGAATTGTGGGAGCAAGAGGAGTTCCCTTAAAGGGCGCACAGGTCTTACTTGCCTCTCTTTCTGTGGAGAATTCTGGGAGCAAGAGGAGTTGCCTCAAAGGAGCACAGGTCTTACTTGCCTCTCTTTCTGTGGATAATTCTGGGAGAAAGAGGAGTTCCCTTAAAGGGCGCACAGGTCTTACTTGCCTCTCTTTCTGTGGAGAATTCTGGGACAAAGAGGAGTTCCCTCAAAGGAGCACAGGTCTTACTTGCCTCTCTTTCTGTGGAGAATTATGGGAGCAAGAGGAGTTCCCTTAAAGGGCGCACAGGTCTTACTTGCCTCTCTTTCTGTGGGGAATTCTGGGAGAAAGAGGAGTATCCTCAAAGGAGCACAGGTCTTACTTGCCTCTCTTTCTGTGGAGAATTGTGGGAGCAAGAGGAGTTCCCTTAAAGGGCCCACAGGTCTTACTTGCCTCTCTTTCTGTGGAGAATTCTGGGAGAAAGAGGAGTTCCCTCAAAGGAGCACAGGTCTTACGTGCCTCTCTTTCTGTGGAGAATTCTGGGAGCAAGAGGAGTTCCCTCAAAGGAGCACAGGTCTTACTTGCCTCTCTTTCTGTGGAGAATTCTGGGAGCAAGAGGAGTTCCCTTAAAGGGCGCAAAGGTCTTACTTGCCTCTCTTTCTGTGGAGAATTCTGGGAGAAAGAGGAGTTCCCTCAAAGGAGCACAGGTCTTACTTGCCTCTCTTTCTGTGGAGAATTCTGGGAGCAAGAGGAGTTCCCTTAAAGGTTGCACAGGTCTTACTTGCCTCTCTTTCTCTGGAGAATTCTGGGAGCAAGAGGAGTTCCCTTAAAGGGCGCACAGGACTTACTTGCCTCTCTTTCTCTGGAGAATTCTGGGAGCAAGAGGAGTTCCCTGAAAGGAGCACAGGTCTTACTTGCCTCTCTTTCTGTGGAGAATTCTGGGAGCAAGAGGAGTTCCCTTAAAGGGCGCACAGGTCTTACTTGCCTCTCTTTCTGTGGAGAATTCTGGGTGCAAGAGGAGTTCCCTCAAAGGGCGCACAGGTCTTACTTGCCTCTCTATCTGTGGAGAATTCTGGGAGCAAGAGGAGTTCCCTTAAAGGGCGCACAGGTCTTACTTGCCTCTCTTTCTGTGGAGAATTCTGGGAGCAAGATGAGTTCCCTCAAAGGGCGCACAGGTCTTACTTGCCTCTCTTTCTGTGGAGAATTCTGGGAGCAAGAGGAGTTCCCTCAAAGGAGCACAGGTCTTACTTGCCTCTCTTTCTGTGGAGAATTCTGGGAGCAAGAGGAGTTCCCTTAAAGGGCGCACAGGTCTTACTTGCCTCTCTTTCTGTGGAGAATTCTGGGAGCAAGAGGAGTTCCCTCAAAGGAGCACAGGTCTTACTTGCCTCTCTTTCTGTGGAGAATTCTGGGAGCAAGAGGAGTTCTCTTAAAGGGCACACAGGTCTTACTTGCCTCTCTTTCTGTGGAGAATTCTGGGAGCAAGATGAGTTCCCTTCAAGGGCGCACAGGTCTTACTTGCCTCTCTTTCTGTGGATAATTCTGGGAGAAAGAGGAGTTCCCTTAAAAGTAGCACAGGTCTTACTTGCCTCTCTTTCTGTGGAGAATTCTGGCAGCAAGAGGAGTTCCCTCAATGGAGCACAGGTCTTACTTGCCTCTCTTTCTCTGGAGAATTCTGGGAGCAAGAGGAGTTCCCTCAAAGGAGCACAGGTCTTACTTGCCTCTCTTTCTGTGGAGAATTCTGGGAGCAAGAGGAGTTCCATCAAAGGAACACAGGTCTTACTTGCCTCTCTTTCTCTGGAGAGTTCTGGGAGCAAGTGGAGTTCCCTTAAAGGGCGCACAGGTCTTACTTGCCTCTCTTTCTGTGGAGAATTCTGGGAGCAAGACGAGTTCCCTCAAAGGAGCACAGGTCTTACTTGCCTCTCTTTCTGTGGAGAATTCTGGGAGCAAGAGGAGTTCCCTTAAAGGTTGCACAGGTCTTACTTGCCTCTCTTTCTCTGGAGAATTCTGGGAGCAAGAGGAGTTCCCTTAAAGGGCGCACAGGTCTTACTTGCCTCTCTTTCTCTGGAGAATTCTGGGAGCAAGAGGCGTTCCCTCAAAAGAGCACAGGTCTTACTTGCCTCTCTTTCTCTGGAGAATTCTGGGAGCAAGAGGAGTTCCCTTAAAGGGCGCACAGGTCTTACTTGCCTCTGTTTCTGTGGAGAATTCTGGGAGCAAGAGGAGTTCCCTCAAAGGGCGCACAGGTCTTACTTGCCTCTCTATCTGTGGAGAATTATGGGAGAAAGACGAGTTCCCTTAAAGGGCGCACAGGTCTTACTTGCCTCTCTTTCTGTGGAGAATTCTGGGAGCAAGATGAGTTCCCTCAAAGGGCGCACAGGTCTTACTTGCCTCTCTTTCTGTGGAGAATTCTGGGAGCAAGAGGAGTTCCCTCAAAGGAGCACAGGTCTTACTTGCCTCTCTTTCTCTGGAGAATTCTGGGAGCAAGAGGAGTTCCCTTAAAGGGCGCACAGGTCTTATTTGCCTCTCTTTCTGTGGAGAATTCTGGGAGCAAGAGGAGTTCCATCAAAGGAACACAGGTCTTCCTTGCCTCTCTTTCTCTGGAGAATTCTGGGAGCAAGAGGAGTTCCCTTAAAGGGCGCACAGGTCTTACTTGCCTCTCTTTCTGTGGAGAATTTTGGGAGCAAGAGGAGTTCCCTTAAAGGGCGCACAGGTCTTACTTGCCTCTCTTTCTGTGGAGAATTCTGGGAGAAAGAGGAGTTCCCTTAAAGGGCGCACAGGTCTTACTTGCCTCTCTTTCTGTGGAGAATTCTGGGAGCAAGAGGAGTTCCCTCAAAGGAGCACAGGTCTTACTTGCCTCTCTTTCTGTGGAGAATTCTGGGAGCAAGAGGAGTTCCCTTAAAGGGCGCACAGGTCTTACTTGCCTCTCTTTCGGTGGAGAATTCTGGGAGCAAGGGGAGTTCCCTCACAGGGCGCACAGGTTTTACTTGCCTCTCTTTCTGTTGAGAATTCTGGGAGCAAGAGGAGTTCCCTCAAAAGAGCACAGGTCTTACTTGCCTCTCTTTCTGTGGAGAATTCTGGGAGCAAGAGGAGTTCCCTCAAAGGAGCACAGGTCTTACTTGCCTCTCTTTCTGTGGAGAATTCTGGGAGCAAGAGGAGTTCCCTCAAAGGAGCACAGGTCTTACTTGCCTCTCTTTCTGTGGAGAATTCTGGGAGCAAGAGGAGTTCCCTTAAAGGGCACACAGGTCTTACTTGCCTCTCTTTCTGTAGAGAATTCTGGGAGCAAGAGGAGTTCCCTTAAAGGGCACACAGGTCTTACTTGCCTCTCTTTCTCTGGAGAATTCTGGGAGCAAGAGGAGTTCCCTCAAAGGAGCACAGGTCTTACTTGCCTCTCTTTCTGTGGAGAATTCTGGGAGCAAGAGGAGTTCCCTGAAAGGAACACAGGTCTTACTTGCCTCTCTTTCTGTGGAGAATTCTGGGAGCAAGAGGAGATCCCTCAAAGGAGCACAGGTCTTACTTGCCTCTCTTTCTGTGGAGAATTCTGGGAGCAAGAGGAGTTCCCTCAAAGGAGCACAGGTCTTACTTGCCTCTCTTTCTGTGGAGAATTCTGGGACAAAGAGGAGTTCCCTCAAAGGAGCACAGGTCTTACATGCCTCTCTTTCTGTGGAGAATTGTGGGAGCAAGAGGAGTTCCCTTAAAGGGCGCACAGGTCTTACTTGCCTCTCTTTCTGTGGAGAATTCTGGGAGAAAGAGGAGTTCCCTCAAAAGAGCACAGGTCTTACTTGCCTCTCTTTCTCTGGAGAATTCTGGGAGCAAGAGTTCCCTCAAAGGAGCACAGGTCTTACTTGCCTCTCTTTCTGTGGAGAATTCTGGGAGTAAGAGGAGTTCCCTTAAAGGGCGCACAGGTCTTACTTGCCTCTATTTCTATGGAGAATTCTGGGAGCAAGAGGAGTTCCCTTAAAGGGCACACAGGTCTTACTTGCCTCTCTTTCTGTGGAGAATTCTGGGAGCAAGAGGAGTTCCCTCAAAGGAGCACAGGTCTTACTTGCCTCTCTTTCTCTGGAGAATTCTGGGAGCAAGAGGAGTTCCCTTAAAGGGCGCACAGGTCTTACTTGCCTCTCTTTCTCTGGAGAATTCTGGGAGCAAGAGGAGTTCCCTTAAAGGGCGCACAGGTCTTACTTGCCTCTCTTTCTCTGGAAAATACTTGGAGCAAGAGGAGTTCCCTCAAAGGAGCACAGGTCTTACTTGCCTCTCTTTCTGTGGAGAATTCTGGGAGCAAGAGGAGTTCCCTCAAAGGAGCACAGGTCTTACTTGCCTCTCTTTCTGTGGAGAATTCTGGGAGCAAGAGGAGTTCCCTCAAAGGAGCATAGGTCTTACTTGCCTCTCTTTCTGTGGAGAATTCTGGGAGCAAGGGGAGTTCCCTTAAAGGGCGCACAGGTCTTACTTTCTTTCTGTGGAGAATTCTGGGAGCAAGAGGAGTTCCCATTAAGGGCGCACAGGTCTTACTTGCCTCTCTTTCTGTGGAGAATTCTGGGAGCAAGAGGAGTTCCCTCAAAGGAGCACAGGTCTTACTTGCCTCTCTTTCTGTGGAGAATTCTGGGAGCAAGAGGAGTTCCCTCAAAGGAGCACAGGTCTTACTTGCCTCTCTTTCTGTGGAGAATTCTGGGAGCAAGAGGAGTTCCGTCAAAGGAGCACAGGTCTTACTTGCCTCTCTTTCTGTGGAGAATTCTGGGAGCAAGAGGAGTTCCCTCAAAGGAGCACAGGGCTTACTTGCCCCTGTTCCTGTGGAGAATTCTGGGAGCACGAGGAGTTCTTACAAAGGAGCACAGGTCTTACTTGCCCCTCTTCCTGTGGAGAATTCTGGGAGCACGCAGAGTTCTTACAAAGGAGCACAGGGCTTACTTTCCCCTTTTCCTGCGGAGAATTCTGAGAGCAGGAGGAGTTCTTTTAAAGGAGCACAAGTCTTACTTGCCCCTCTTCCTGTGGAGAATACCAGGAGCAGGACGTGTTCCCTCAAAGGGCGCACAGGTCTTACTTGCCCTTCTACCTGTGAAGAATTGTGGGAGAAGAAGTAGTTCCTTTAAAGTGTGCACATGTCTTACTTGCCCCTCTTCCTGTGGAGAATTCTGGGAGCAGGAGGTTTTCCCTCAAAATGTTGGGAGAAGGTTGGGTTGGGTTTCACATTGACGGTCTTGGGTTGGATTGGTTTGGGATTCCCATTGAGAGTTGGGTTGGTTGTAGATTCATTTGGGTTACCCATTGAGGGCAACCTGTTCGACTTAGAGAAGCCTCCTCTGGCTCTATCAAAGTCGTCATTTCTTCTTCGATCCCTCATCTCCGCATGTTTCCCTCTGTCCCTCCCCATTTCTCTCGCAGCCTTGGTCTCCTTGCTGAACCCATGTCCCAGTTCGGAGTCCTGAGGCGAAGACCGCACCAACTGCACTGACCCCAGTTACCCTTCTTGCCGGGATCGTCACACCTTCAGCACCTTCTTCCTTGACCTCTTCACGCTGACCATCGGCATGGGGGACCTTGAGATGATTGAGAACGCCAAGTACCCAGGGGTCTTGGTCATCCTCCTGGTTACCTACATCATCCTCACCTTCGTCTTGCTGCTCAACATGTTGATCGCTCTCATGGGGGAGACGGTGGGACAGGTCTCCAAGGAGAGCAAGCAGATTTGTAAGCTCCAGGTAAGAATGGGTGTCCCTCCATGTCCTCTGAGTTCCAGGGACTGACCGGTCACCACCTCACACCCCCGTGTTCTCTGAGTGCCAGGGACTGACCGGTCACCCTCGCACACCCCCATGTCCTTTGAGTCCCAGGGACTGACCGGTTACCCCTCACACCCCCATGTCCTCAGAATCCCAGGGACTGACCAGTCACCCCTTCACACCCCCGTGTCCTCAGAGTCCCAGGGACTGACCGGTCACCACCTGACACCCCCATTTCCTCCAAGTCCCAGGGACTGACTGGTCACCCTCCATGTCTTCTGAGTCCCAGGGACTGAACAGTCACACCCCCATGTCCTCTGAGTCCCAAGGAATGACCAGTCACAACCCCATGTCCTCCAAGTCCCAGGGACTGACCTGTCACCAACATTTCCTCTTCCTCCACTCACAGTGGGCTTCCACCATCTTGGATATCGAGCGGTCCTTCCCCATCTTCCTCTGCAAAGCCTTCCATTCAGGGGAAATGGTCACTGTTGGCAAAGCCTTGGATGGGACGCCTGACCGCCGTGGTGTTTCAGGTAAACATGGGAAGACTTTGTAATCCCCCCCCCCCAAAAAAAAAAAAAAACCCTTAATAATCAAGTTGGTTTCATTTTTGTGGGGACTCAGTTCTCTTGGTGGGTCTGGGTTAGTAGACCCATTGGCTCAACTGTTGAATATTGGAGTCAATGTATAAGTAAGTCAGTAGAGTAGAGTAGAGCCCTTGGATCAATGGTAGAGTCAATGTATGGGTAAGTCCCATTGATTCAGTAGAAGAGAGCAGACCCATTGGATCAATGGTAGAGTCAGTGTATAGGCAATTCCCATTGATTCAGTAGAGTAGAGTAGACCCATTGGATCAATGGAAGAGTCAATGTATCGGTAAGTCCCATTGATTCAGTAGAGCAGAGTAGAGTACAGTAGACCCATTGGGTCAACTGTTGAATGGGGAAGTCAACTCTTAGGTAAGTCCCGTTGATTCAGTAGAGTAGAGTAGACCCATTGGGTCAACTGTTGAATGGGCAAGTGAACTCTTAGGTAAGTCCCATTGATTCAGTAGAGTAGAGTAGACCCATTGGGTCAACCTTTGAATGGGCAAGTGAACTCTTAGGTAAGTCCCGTTGATTCAGTAGAGTAGAGTAGACCCATTGGGTCAACTGTTGAATGGGCAGGTGAACTCTTAGGTAAGTGTCGTTGATTCAGTAGAGTAGAGTAGACCCATTGAGTCAACTGTTGAATGGGCAAGTGAACTCTTAGGTAAGTCCCGTTTATTCAGTAGAGTAGAGTAGACCCATTGGGTCAACTGTTGAATGGGGAAGTCAACTCTTAGGTAAGTCCCATTGACTCAATAGAGTAGAGTAGACCCATTGGGTCAACTGTTGAATGGGGAAGTCAGCATACTAGAGTAGACCCACTGGATCATCCAGTCATTGAATAGGGACTCAACATGTAGCTAAGACCCATTGATCAATATATTGATCTTTCCGGAGGAAAGAGTCACTGAGTTTATCATTCCCTTTTCCTAGAGTGGACGAAGTGAACTGGTCTCACTGGAACCAGAACCTGGGCATCATCAATGAAGACTCTAGGAGAAACGACACCTATCAATACTATGGCTTCTCCCATACGGTCGGACGGCTGCGGAGAGGTGAGTTTCGCACCCGGATCCAAAACCTAAAAGGAAGGGTCAGTGCTGCTGCTGCTGTGGTTTTATTTAATTAAATATTTATTTTATTATTTTATTTTATTATTTTTAAAAACATTTAAAATAATTGTTAAAAATTATTTTAAAAAATAAAAAATAAAAATATTTTATTATATTATTTTTTAAACAAATTTAAAATTATTTTGAATTTTTTTAAAAAAAATAAATTTTTTAAAATATCAGCACAAAGTTTGTTTTATTTAAAATTTAAAATTATTTTTAAAAATTATTTTTAAAAATTAAAAAAAATTAAATCACCAGTTTGTTGTTTTATTTAAAATTTAAAATTATTTTAAAGAATTAAATATATATATATATATATATATATATATATTTAAATATCGCCATGAAGTTTGTTTTATTTTTAAAAATTAAAAATGTTATTTTATTTTATTTTATTATTTTTAAACAAATTTAAAATAATTTTTAAAAATAATTTTTTAAAATTAAAAAATATTTTTTAAAATTGCCACAAAGTTTGCTTTATTTAAAATTTAAAATTACTTTAAACATTATTTTAAAAAATTAATATATATTTTAAAAAGATAACCACAAGGTTTGTTGATTTATTTTTTAAAAAATTGAAATTTTTTATTTTAATTTATTTTATTAGTATTTTAAAAAATTTAAAATTATTTTTAAAAATTACCAAAGTTTGTTGTTTTATTTAAAATTTAAAATTATTTTGAATTATTTTAAAATTAAAAATATATTTCTAAAAATTGCCATAAAGTTTGATTTTTAAAAATTTAAAAATTAAATTTTATTTTATTTTATTATTTTTAAAACATTTATTTTTAAAAATTATTTTGCATAATTAAAATTGTTTTTTAAATCGCCACTGTTTGTTGCTTTTTTAATTAATTAAATTTTATTTTATTTTATTATTTTTTAAACAAAATTTAAAATTAAAACTAACTAACTATATATATATATATATATTAAAACCCGCCAAGGATAAAGTGTCTGTAACTGTTAATTGTTAATTAGAGACCATAGAAAACATTTAAAATACAGCGGACTAATGTATAAAATAAAGATAGCACTAAGTAAATAATAAGTAAAATAAATATTGCAACCACCAACAAAGTAAATAATAAATAAAATTAAGTTTGCACCCACCAACTAAATAAATAACAAAATAAATGTTTCTAGATCCTAGAAACTAGAAATCCTAGAATTATTATTATTATTATTATTATTATCACTAAAATAATTAAATAAATTATTTTAATTATATACTGGTCAAAGACCGAAGAAATTTATATTACTATTACTATTTTAATTAAATATTTTTTCTTTTATTATAGATCGCTGGTCGACGGTGGTTCCCCGTGTGTTGGAGCTGAACAAGAACTTGAACTCAGAGGACATCACTGTAAGCGTTGGACAGCGTGGGATCCGCCGCCGCCACCGCCATAAACGAGCGCAAACTGAGCTACTCACAGGGGTGGTGTAAGGAGGACTCCCGTGTGTGATACGTGATGTCCCGGGTTTGAGTTTCTTAACTATGGTTTCCTTAAGGGACGTAAGGACCGCTTTCTTATATGGCGAAACCTTCGATGAAATCTACATGGAGCTGCTCCCCATTTGACGTCGATCGACGGAAAGAGTCAACCAAAGACGAACCAAAAGCAAACAAATATTAACGTGTAAATAAATAAATAAAAATTTGCAATTTATCAAATTAAAAGTGGACTTAAAAGGGGTGTAATAAAAGATTTAATTGATCCCGAAACCCACTTCTGAATTGCTACGAATTATATTCCAAGTTTTAACGAGCTGCGATACTGGAATTCTTGAATATAAATAATAATAAATATAATAAATAATCAATAATTAAATAATCAATAATGTAAATAATAAATATAATAAATAATAAAAATAAATGAATATTAAATAATAATAAATATAATTAATTATTAAATAACAATAAAAAATAAATAAAAAATAATAAGTAAATAAATAAATAATAAATAAATATTATAAATAATATAAATAAATAATAAAGAAGTAAATAATAAAATAATAAATAATAAGTAAATAATAATAATAAATAAATAAATAGTTTATTTATAAATCGCTTTTCCCAGGATCAAAGCGGTGTACAACATATCAGTAAAAACAATACCACGAATAACATATTAAAAATGCACATTAATACGAATTAATTCCAAAACCAATTAGCTAAAAACATACGATTTAACATTATTAAAATCCTAAATGTTAAGTAAAATAAATAATAAAAATAAATATATAATAAGTAAATAATAAATAAAATAAATAATAAAATAACTAAATAATAAGTAAATAATAACAAAAATAAATGTTGCACTCAACAACTAATTAAATTATAAATAAAATAAACGTTGAACCCCTTCAATTAACTAATAAAATAAATGTTGGAATCACCGACTAATTGAATAATACATAAATTAAAAGTTGAACCCACCGACTAAGTAAATAATATATATATATATATATATATATATATATATAGACACACACACACATATGTCCTTTTGATATCGATATATTGATATAAATTTATATATCTATACTTTTTCAGACATAAAGTTATTTAAAATATTATTTATAATTTCATTTACAAATTTATAAATTTATAAATTTATATTATTTATAATTAATATTATTTATATCGATATAAATGAACACCTATAAAATATATATTTATTTGTATAGATAATATTTATGTAGATAATTTATATATAGATATATATTTATATAAATAAATTATATACACACTCTGTGTGTGTGTGTGTGTGTGTGTATAATTTACAACACTATATAAATAAAGCTTAAAAATAATAAATTAATAATAATATTTAGTTGGATGGGTTTGAAACTTGCATTCAATATTTTGAAAATATTAAATATTAATATAATATTTTATAATATGTAATTTAATATATTAAAATAATAATAAATAAACATTTATTACAATTAAATACAATTATTAATAGTATTTTTTTTGATTTGTGGGTCCAATATTTTTATTTATTTATTATGTACTTAGTCATTTATTTTATGTAATATTTAAATAAAATATTTTATTTAAATAAAATAAATGTTGCATCCACAAACTAAGGAAATAATAAATAAAATAAATATTGCCTCTACCAACTAAGTTATTTTATTTATTATTTCCTTAATAATTGTGCAACATTTATTTAATGGATGCAACATTTATTTTATTTTATTTATCTGTGAATGCAATATGTATTTTATTTATTAGTTGGGGGATACAAAATTTATTTTACTTATTATTATTATTCACTAATTTTTGTGGGCAACATTTGTTTTATTATTTATTTTCTACTTATTTTATTTATTAGTTACTTAGTTTATTTATTATTCGCTTAGTTGGTAGGGGCAATATTTATTTTATATACAAGGGGCTATGTACAGAGTGTGTGTGTGTATATATATATATATATACAGTGCTACCTCGGGTTACGAAATTAATTCGTTCCGCGGCGCCGTTCGTAACCCGATACATTTTGCAACCCGAAAAGGCGCTGGAAAGCCGCTAGCCGCGGCTTCCGATTGGAATTTCGCGCCGAAATTAATTTCGTAACCCGAAAAATCTTTCGTTACCCGGAACAGTTTTTTTAAATCTAACTTTTTCGTACCCCGGAAATTTTGTAACGCGGTCAATTCGTATCCCGGGGTACCACTGTATATATATTCAAAATTTGTGGGTACAATACAACATTTATTTTATTCATTATTTAATTTTCAGTGGGTGAAACATTTATTTTATTTATTATTTAATTTTCAATGGGTGAAACATATATTTTATTTATTATTTAATTTTCGGTGGGTCCAACATTTATTTTATTTATTATTTAATTTTATTTATTTATTTATTTATTTATTTATTCATTCATTCATTTATTCATTTTTCGGTGGATGCAACATTTTATTTCACCTCTTCAAATAGATGGATAAAACACGCCTTTTGGAAATCCTCGTCAAAGGGGAAAGGATGGCACCAAACTGGGTTAATTCTTGAGTGGAGATGCAGCCCTTCGTAAGTGTGTTAAGTGAGACAAAGAGGGTGTTCTCACTTAAGATTTGAAATGATTTAAAATACGTTTTTAATAGATCCGATTCAAAATAACCCTGGTCTTATCCCGCGTTCCGAATCGCTTTTATTCTTCGTTCCCATCTGGTTTTTTAAATCGAAGTTTTTACCTGCAAGCGTTCCTACTTGGCATGAATTCGGTGTTTAAATAAATCGATTCTTCTCCTCCATACTTTATTTGGAGCTGTCAATCAATAGTATGTCAGAATGACGTAACGTTAATCCAGAATATTTGGAAGCGATTTATCTTTTGGCATCGTTTCCATTTCATTGACAGCCAGGGAGAATCCCTTCAGAGAGCACAGAGATCAATGGGAGAGGCTTCTGGCAAAGCGAAGCTCTTTCCAGAGGAACTATGGGAGAATCCCTTCAGAGAGCACAGAGATCAATGAAGGAGGCTGCTGGAAAAGCAGGGAGGGAGCACTCTTCCCAAAGATTCTCTTTCCAGGGTTGGAGGAGAAGGCAGATTCCATTTGAGAAAGGGAGAGAGAAAGGCTCTATCCCCCCCCCCCCCCCATTGATTAGAGTCCTTCCCTGCCTGGGCGAGATCAGATGTCTCCTCGCGAGGAGCCTTCCCTTCCCTGCCTCTCCTCCGTTAGAAATGGGCTCTCCCCACACAGAGGGGAGGTTGCAATCCACCGGGGGAAGCCTTGTACTCCTTTGGCAGATGCAGGCGCTTGAGCAGCCGGGACTTCAGGCGCTTAAAGCGCTGAAGAGATTAAGCGCCTGTAAACCATTAAAATAAAAAATAAAAATAATCCTTATCTCTTATTGAAAGACCACAGCAGACAAAGGGGTGAGGGAAGCAAAAATGGCGACAGCCAGACGGATGGGGACAGAAAGGGCAACTCCCCCAAGGACAGCCCCATCGCACTCCGCTCCTCCCATTCATCTAACGCGATTTCAAAGGCTGTCGTTCCTATTTAAATGCTCCAGTTCCTAACTCGAATCAATGGAAAAACGTAGGTCGGACCCTAGTGTTTTTTTAACACGCGTTAAATGAGGAAAACTCGATTCAAAATTTTATTCCGCTCTACAATTCGATTTGTAGTGGGGACGATTGCGGGTTGCTCTAGAACCGTTCTAGGTTTAAATCGGATCCTAATAGGAACGCCACTCCTTGGATTCGATTCAGAACGCGGGGTTTCACCTAGTGGGAACATCCCCTTACCTGCATTTAAGTCTGGAAAGGCTCCCCCAATTCTGGAGGAATTATGTCTCCCATTAAAGGAAGGAAGGAAGGAAGGATGGAAAGAGAGAAGGATGGATGGATGGATGGATGGAAGGAAGGAAGGAACGAAGGAAAGAGAGAAGGATGGATGGATGGATGGAAGGCAGGAAGGAAGGAAGGGACTTTCAAGAAAGGAAGAAGGAAGAAAGAAAGGGAAGAAGGAAGGAAGGAGGGATGGGGCTTTCAAAGAATGAAGGAAGGAAGGAAAGAAAGAGAGAGAGAGAAGGAAGGAAGGGAAGAAAGAGGGATGGATGGAAGGAAGGAAGGGACTTTCAGGGAAGTAAGGAAGGAAGGACAGAAGGAAGGAAGAAAGGGAAGAAGGAAGGAAGGAGGGATGGGGCTTTCAAAGAATGAAGGAAGGAAGGAAAGAGAAGGAAGGGAAGGAGGAGGGATGGATGGAAGGAAGGTACTTTCAAGGAAGGAAGGAAGGACAGAAGGAGTTTTAAGGAAGTAAGGAAGGGAAGGAGGAGGGATGGATGGATGGAAGGAAGGAAGGAGGGAAGGAAGGAAGGAAGGAAGGGCAGGAGGAGGGAAGGATGGATGGAAGGAAGGAAGGAAGGAAGGAAGGAAGGAAGGAAGTACAGAAGGAAGTATGGAAGAAAAGACAGAAGGAAGAAAGGAAGAAAGAAGGAAGGAGGGATGGGGCTTTCAAAGAATGAAGGAAGAAAGGAAGGAAAGAGAGAAGGAAGGAAGGGAAGGAGGAAGGATGGATGGAAGGAAGGGACTTTCAAGGAAGGAAGGACAGAAGGAGTTTTAAGGAAGTAAGGAAGGGAAGGAGAAGGATGGATGGATGGATGGATGGATGGAAGGAAGGAAGGAAAGAAGGAAGGAAGGGCAGGAGGAGGGAAGGATGGATGGATGGAAGGAAGTATGGAAGGAAGTATGGAAGAAAAGACAGAAGGAAGAAAGGAAGAAGGAAGGAAGGAGGGATGGGGCTTTCAAAGAATGAAGGAAGAAAGGAAGGAAGGAAAGAGAGAAGGAAGGAAGGGAAGCAGGAAGGATGGATGGAAGGAAGGGACTTTCAAGGAAGGAAGGACAGAAGGAGTTTTAAAGAAGGAAGGAAGGGAAGGAGGAGGGAAGGATGGATGGATGGAAGGAAGGAAGGAAAGAAGGAAGGAAACGAAGGAAGGAAGGAAATGAAGGAAGGAAGGAGGGATGGGGCTTTCAAAGAAGGAAGGAAGGAAGGAAGGAAGGAAGGAAGGAAGGAAGGGAAGGAAGGGAAGGAAGGAAGGAGGGATGGGGCTTTCAAAGAATGAAGGAAGAAAAGAGAGAAAGAAGGAAGGGAGGGAGGAGAGATGGATGGAAGGAAGGGACTTTCAAGGAAGGAAGGAAGGACAGAAGGAGTTTAAGGAAGGAAGGAAGGAAGGAAGGAAGGAAGGAAGGAAGGGAAGGAGGATGGATGGAAGGAAGGAAGGAAGGAAGGAAGAAAGGAAGGGACTTTCAGGGAAGGAAGGAAGGAGAGAAGGAAGGAAGGAGGGATGGATGGAAGGAAGGGACTTTAAAGGAAGGAAGGAAGGATGGAAGGAGTTTTAAGGAAGGAAGGAAGGGAAGGAGGAGGGAAGGATGGATGGATGGATGGATGGATGGATGGATGGATGGATGGGTGGATGGACAGAAGGAAGGAAGGGACTTTCAGGGAAGGAAGGAAAGGAAGGAAGGACAGAAGGAAGAAAGGAAGGGAAGAAGGGAGGAAGGAGGGATGGGGCTTTCAAAGAAGGAAGGAAGGAAGGAGAGAAGGAAGGAAGGGAAGAAGGAGGGATGGATAGAAGGAAGGACAGACTCAAGGAAGGAAGGAAGGAAGGAAGGAAGGAAGAGAGGGAGAAGAATGGAAAAGAAAGGGGAAGGAAGAAAATAAAAAAGGAAGGAAGGAAGGAGGAAGGAAGGAAGGAAGGAAGGAAGGAAGGAAGGAAAGGAGAGGACAAAAGAAGGAAGGACCAGAAAAGAGAAAGAAGGAAGGGACTTTCAAGGAAGGAAGGAAAGAAGGGAAGTAGCAACCCATGTTTGTTTTCATTTCCCATTTCCTTTCCCTCTTCTTCAGAGGAAGGGAAGGAAAACAATGGCGACGGCGAAGGGCTTTAAAGGAAGACAACCTCCAGAGACTCTGTTTCTCCGTCTTGTTTGTTTGTTTATAGCTTTCCAAACAACGCAGCGCAAGGGAGCACTTCTCACAGTAGAATATAATGGTCGCTTCTTTATTATTATTATTATTCGTTATTATTACCATTATTATTATTATTCCATATAAAAAAACACATTCTTAAGAGATTTGTAAATGCACTTAGTGCTGGAGAAAAAGGTGAATTTTAAATAAAAGACACAGTATTTCTATAGCAATCTCAGCAAAAAACACTTGGATCTGTTGGGCGACGATAATTAAACATTTAATTTATTTTTAATTAATTTATTTTGCTGCCAAAAAAATTTATGAATTTTGCAATTGCTGCAAAAAATGTGAATTTTGCAATTGCTATTAATATTGTGGAAGGAAAGGAGCAAATGCATTGCAAGAGGATTTTTGGGGGGATGTATTTGACTGCAATGACCATCGTCCCCAGGCTTTTTTTAATGGGGAAGGAGATCCTTTTTATCACAGTTTCCTTGCACACACAAATTCATTCGTACAAACACACAAACCAGGGGGGTGGGGGGTGGGGGGAGGGAATTGCCATTCAAAAATAATAATTACAATTATAATAATTATAATAATTATTATAATTATAATAACATTTAAAATAATGCAATTTAAAAAATTAAAAAATTAAATTAAGACTAAAAAGAGAGGAAAAAAATCTACAGTAGTTGCGACTAAAACTAAATAAAAATACAATAAATTAAAATTGCTTCAAGTTTTCAGGTATTTTTTTCTCTATTTAATTTTATTTATTTAAGAGAGTCCAAATTAAAAAAGACCAAAAAAATCTAGTTTTATTTTTGGAATTCCCAGAATATTTATCATATATATATATATATATATATATATATATATATATATCCCCTTCTTCCTGGTTTTATTAAATCAAAATTTAAATTATTTATGAAATCAATTTTATTTTGATTTGATTATTAAATCAAAATTTAAAAATTTTATTCAATCGATATTATTTTGATTTTATTAAATCAAAATTTATTTTTTAAAATCAATTTTATTTTTATTTTATTACAATTTTAAATTTTAAAAATTAAACTTAAATTCAGTATACCTGGGAGCGAGTAGATATAAATATATAATTATACATGGGAACAGGTTTACTGATATATATATATATATATATATATATATATATATATATATATATTTACCTGAATAAAAATTAATTAATTAATTAATTAAAATTAAAATTAAATTAAATTTAAAAAATAAAATATAAAATATCCCCTTCTTCCTGGTTTTATTAAATCAACATTTTAAATTTTATAAAATCAATTTTATTTTATTAAATCAAAATTTTAATAAATTTTTAAAAAATTGAAGTTTAATAAAATAAAATAAAAAATCAGGAAGAACGGGAGACATAAATATATCAGTATACCTGGCAACAGGTGTATTTGTACTTGTTCCCACGTATACTGATGTATATATATATTTACCTGAATAATAATAAAAACAAAATAATAATAAAATATTAAATATTAAAAAAATTAAAAAATAATAAAATTAATAAAATAAAATAATATATATATATATGTATTTCTACTTGTTCCCAGGTGTGTGTATATATATATATATATTTATCTGTTCCAGGTATACTGATTTTAACTCGGTATAAAAATCAGCAAGAACGAGAACACAATCAATTTGGACGCTCCACTTGACTTAAAGGATCTCTATATCAATTCCCCGCAGCCCCCCCCCCCCATTAATTAATTTAATGGGGGGGGACATTACAATTAATAATTATTAATTAGAAAATAGGGCTAAGATGCAATAATTAAACCACCTTGGAGCTGGGTACAGGAACAAGTTTCATATCCCTCCTTTCCTTTCCCCATTTTCCTCCCGATATCCCAATCCAGATGCATTTGGAAACCCTAATCAAATTAATTCTTAATTCAATTTTAACTCTAATTAATCCAAATTTAACATGAATACGCACAACTCCCATTCCTCAGACACACACAAAAAACCCTATTTCTATCCTGGATTAGCAGCAAAGAATAACATAATAATAATAATCTGAATATCACCTCCTTATTCACATTCCTTAAGAAAATTAAGAAGAATCAACGGAAACAAATTTTTCTCTCTCTTTCTCTTTTTCTGAGCTAAAATAGTAAACAAGCGATTATTATTATCATCGTTATCGTTATCATCTTCCTCCGACTCCATTTAGAACGAGCGCTGTACGGCAAACTGCCTAAATAGTCCCAAAGTTGTGGTGCCCAAGTTCCCGGTCAGTCCTTCCTCGAACGGCGCCTGGGTTTTCCGTTCCACGCTCCAAGTTGCGCAATGCACATACGTGAATCCGTACAGGACCCAGGACTGGGGTCAAACTGAGCGATGGCGTCTGCCGCCACTGCCGCTTCCCGCGCCCGTTCCGTTTCCGAACAGAAAACTGCGCCCTGTTATCCGGGTCGTTTCTATCTGTAGACCGGTAGCCGTATGTGAGCGTGCTGGTGGTCCAACAACCGCGGCACGGCGACCGTTTCGTAGCCCTTGCCCAGCATCCGCTCCTTGATGCACAGCGGCCGGATGTCGTTGATGAGATACTCCAGTGACTGGAGGCTGCTGCTGAGAATGGACGTGTTGCACAGAGTCTTACTGGGCAAACTGGGAAGCCCCTCGGACACTGGGAGCACCTCCCGCTGACCGTTGGCCGCTTCTGCCAACTGAGGGTTGTAGCAGTCGCTGTCGGGGGTTGCCAGGATGCTGTTCCACGGCGGCGCAAAATACGGGCCTGCCACCGAGAAGTTCCCGTGCAAACCTGCGCAGTTCAATGGCGACGGGGTCACCTTGTCCGTCATGGAGTATGCCTGCAAAAGCCCGGCGCATGCTTCTGGTGACTTGCTGACTGCCCTGCCACTGCCGGCGCTGTACATGCACAGCTGTTGCTGCTTCTGTTGCCACAACAAATAATCCATGCTGTCTGGGTACAGACCTGAAGAAAGCTTGGCGCCATCACCGTCACCGATTGGGTTCGACTTGCGGCAGTCCGGCAACACAGCCCCAGCGTAAGCTACCGCCACCCCGACAGAGGCCCCAGCGGCGAACCCGTTGGTGGCCGCCCCGTGTTTGGTTGGACTCTGGTGAGTGACCACTACCCCTTGACCGTCGCTCTGGCCTTGGCACTGGTGATTGATCTGGAAGATAATGTTCTGGATGGAGGGCAAGGTGTGTGTGGCAGAGGGCGGGACCACTGTGACGTTTGTGCTGCTGTGGTATGCGGCGGAAGCAGCGGTGCAGGACGGTCTGAGTGTTAAAGTGCCAGTCAGTGGGTATGGCCCAACGGCGACGTGGTGCGCAGGGGCCGGCTTAGTCCGCTTGCCGTCAGCACTCTTGACTACCCCTTTTCCCGAAGAGGCCTTGACCACAGCCAGGAGGCCTTGGTATCCACTGCCATTTCTGCCGCTGTTTCCGCCACCGCCGTGTGCAGCGTAAGGGCTGTAGCACTGCATCAGGGTGTCATACCCGTTGACCGTCCGGTTAAGGTGCTTGTGCTGAGGGACCCTGATGTTGGTGGGGAAGATCTTGATGGTCAAGGGGCTGTTGGCCACTTTCTGGGCGTAGGCATCCAGTTCGGCCGGACTCGGGTATCTGGGGGAGTGGACGGGGGCCATGGTTTCGCCTGCGGAGGAGAAGAAGGAGAGGAAGCAGAGTATAAAGGGCGTTAGGACAGCATTTAATCAAGCGCAGTCGGCGAAAAAAAATGTATAGCAGAGGCGTTAAGATGTTATTATTACTGTGTGTGTTTTTTGGTGCCTTTCGAACACGTTCCCTTGCCATTCCTGGTGCTAAAACTCATTACGATGCCTGTGTTCAAAGTTTTATTCTTTAATAAACGAGCCGCTAGCTGTGAAAAATGATTAGATCTACAAAAGCGTGTCTAATAGAAGGAGTAAATTGGATGTTTGGAGCAAGAGAGGGAAAAAAAGAAGAAGGGAAAGGAGGAGGAGGAGGAGGAGGAGGGAAAGAAGGAAAAGGAAAAGGAGAATGAGGGAAAGAAAGAGAAGGAGGAGGAGGAGGATGAGAGAAAGAAGGAGAAGGAGGGAAAGAAGAAGGAGAAGGAGGAGGAAGATGAGAGAAAGAAAAAGGAGAAAGAGAAGAAAAAAGAGGAAGAGTAGAAAAAGGAGGAGGAGGTAAAGAAGAAGGAGGAGAAGAAGAGAAAGAAGGAGAAGGAGGGAAAGAAGGAGAAAGAGAAGAAGGAGGAGGAAGAGGAGAGAAAGAAGAAAGAGAAGGAGAAGAAAAAAGAGGAAAAGGAAAAGAAGAAGAAGAAGAAGAAGAAGAAGAAGAAGAAGAAGGGAAAGAAGAAAGAAAAGGAGAAGGAGAAGGAGGAGGGAAGGAGGAGAAGAAGAAGGTGAAGAAGGAAAAGGAGAAGGAGAAAAGGAAGGAAGAAGAAAAGAAGAAGGGAAAGAAGAAGGCAGAGAGAAGTATGAGAATGAGAAGGGAAAGAAGGAGACGAAGGGGGAGGAGGAGAAGGAGACAAAGATGAAGGAGAAGGATAAGGGAAAGAAGAGGAAGGGTCCCCCTAAATCAGGGTAGTAATTGCCTTGCCCAGGACCACTGAGTAAATTGGGATTAGTTAGTTAGTTAGTTAGATAGGGGTTTGAGTAGTCGGGTGATTCGTACCCTGGTCTCCTGATGTCCGAATCCGATACTCAAACCACAATTAGTCGCTCTTTCTCATACTCATCCCTTAAACTAACTCTGACCAACCCACCTGACTATTCAAACCCCTAACTGACTGACTGACTAATCCAATACTCAATCCATTATACCACACAAACAAGTACAAATACAGACTTAGAGAGATAACATTTATCTAGGCATTTGTAGGCCCTCCAGGTGACTCCAATAGACTTTGACCATAGAGTTGTGTTGGAGGACCTAGAGAGGTCCTCCAAGTGACTTTATGGCCAGTCTCTAGAGGACTTTGACCATAGAGTTGCGTTGGAGGACCTAGAAATTCCTAGAGAGGTGTCCTCTGGGTTTAGAGCCCGAGTTCTAACCTTGGCTGTGAGGGGTTGCTGGGATTTGCCATTGCAAGCACTGTAGATCACCTTCATTAACCACCAGTAAAGCTGAGAACCAGTGACTGCTGGAGACCTAGGAGACTTCCTCCTGCGTGGTTCTGGCGTCAAAGTGGACGCGGCGGCAGGTAGCCATGTTTGTGTGTGTATGCGTGTGTGTGTGGTTGTTACTCACACTTGCGTGGCTCCAAGGACTTGTTGGGACACACCAGGCGTTGCGTCGGGGGGTTCTGCGTCCTCTGAAGACAGGCCAACATGGTGGCGTGGCGGTGGCGGCGTTATTCCGGAAAACACTGCGAGAAAGATGCACAATCAGAAAAGGAGGAGAGAGAGAGAGAGAGAGAGAGAGAGAGAGAGAGAGAAACGGAATAGCTGCAAGTAACTTCGGCGCTACTAATTAGTTACTCCTTCTCCCAGAATCTATATATTTTATTATTATTATATTATATATATATTACTAATTATTAATTTTTATTTATTTATTTATTTATTGTATATATATAATTATATTATTATTATATTTATTATTATTAATTATTATTGAGTTAAATATTATTTTATTATTTATTGACATACCCATATATTTATTATTATTTACTTATATTATGTTTTTATTTATTTATATATTATTTATTTATTTATTTTCTAGTTATATATCATCATATTATTTATTTATATACTTATTATAATAATATGATGATATATAACTATAAAATAAATAAATAAATAATATATAAATCAATAAAAACATAATATAAGTAAATAATAATAAATATATGGGTATGTCAATAAATAATAAAATAATATTTAACTCAACTAAATAATAATTAATAATAATTATAATATGTTTTCAATTTATATATTATTTATTTATTTAATATATATCATTGTATTATTTATTTATACTTATATATTAATAATTATATATTATTATTAATCATTATTTTATTTATTTATTTTATAGTTATATATTATCATATTATTTACTTGTTTATTTACTTGTAAATTTATTATGATATATTATTATTGTATTTATTCATTTTATATATTTTTATATTATTATATGCTCATTTATTTATTAAATATTATTATTATTATTCCTATATTATTGTTTACATTATATATATATATTATATATATATAATATCATATATAATAAACAATATATATATATAATTCATAATAATATATTAATAATATTTAATAATAATATTTAATGAATAACTATTTATATATATGTATTAATTATTATTATTATTTATATTCCTATATTATTATTATTGATATATATATATATATATATACACACACATACATATATTCTTAATAATAATAATATAGCAATATAAATAATAATATTTAATAAATATATATTAATAATAATAATAATAATATTAAATAAATAAATAAATATTTATATTTATTTATTAAATATTATTATTCTTTATATTCCTATGTAACAACAATAATATAGGAATATAATAATATTGAATAATAATATTGAATAAATAAATAAATCAGTGATGGTGATACTTTTACAGACCGAGTGCCCAAACTGCAACCCAGACCCCACTTATTTATTGCAAAGTGCCACATCCCTTTGGCTTTCTAGTAAGAAACTCTGGCAAACTCTGTGCTGGGGTGACAGCATGTGTGCCCACAGAGAGGGCTCTGAGTGCCACCTCTGGCACGCGTGCCATAGGTTCACCATCACTTATATAAATAAATAATATGAAAATGTGGCTAAATCTATGTAAGGAACCCTCTCCCTTATCATTCATTCATTCATTCAATTTGCAATTTTTATAATTCAATTTAAAACTGCCTAAAAATTTAAGGAACAGGGGTCCTTTCCCATATTAAAACCCAAGTCTTTATTGCAAGTTAGCAAATATTTAAAGAGCAAATATTTAGGGTGTATATATATATATATATATATATATATATGTTTTCCTGGTCCTATATTGATCCTTGCAAATCAAACTGACCTCCAAAGAAATAAATAGAGGTCAGATGGAAATTTAAAAAATTTAAAAATGGGGGATTTTTGGGGCCGTTGCCAATAGAAGAGGAGGAATTGGCATTTAAATGGATTAAGAAATGGCCGAAGGAAGCAGATGGCGTCACTTGGTGCCAAATGGCGCCAGGATTAAAATGCACAGGTGGCACTTAGAAACAACCACGTTTTATAATATATATTATATTATTATTATTATATTATTATTTATTTTATAAATAAATAGAACTTTGATAAAATAATATTTAATAATTATATATTATTATTATTATATTATTATTATATATTATCTATTTTGTGTGTGAGTGTGTGTGTGTATAATATTTTATCCCATATTAGAACTTTGATAAAATACATTTTAATAATTATTAAAATTACAAAATATTTAATAAATATTATAATATTTTATATATATTTATATATATTTCCCCATATTAGAACCAATAAAATAATATTTAATAATTATATATTATGTATTATATATCTATATACATACCAAATATTAGAACTTTGATAAAATAATATTTAATATATATATATATACACATACACACACACACACACACATATACCTCATATTTGATAAAATAATATTTACTACTAATAATATATTTAATAATAATATTTAATTAGTAATAATTAATAATAAATAATAATTAATTAATAATGCTTAACACATGCAAATAATAAGAATTAATAATTAATAAACATTAAATTTAATTAGTAATAATAATTAATAATAATAATTTAATAATGCTCAATGTGTGCATATTTAATAATAATAATAATATTTAATAATGCTTAGTGTGCAAATAATAATAATATTCAATAATAATAATAAAATTCAATGATGCTAATATGGGGTAAAATATGGGATTATATATTAGATCTTTGGCAATATAATAATAATATTTAATAATAATAATAATAAAATGTAATAATAAAATGTAATATTGCTTAAATAATGCAATAATAATTTAACAATATAATATTTATTTAATTTATTTTAAATTATTATTATTATTATTATTATTTTAATTTTATAAAAGTAAGACAAACATATTACATATATACATAAGACATACATAAGACATACATACAATCAAAACACCTCCCAACATAACATCAATAAACATTAATATGCTTATATACAATATACTACTACCGCTATCATACAACTTCCAAGACTTCTTTCATGTACCAGATTACTTATCTTCCATTGGAGGTTCTCTCGCATAACATCTCAGTGGGTGAAAAACATCCTAGTTGAATTAATAACTTTATAAGATTTACTGGCATGTTCCTATTTCTTCCAAATTAATCAAAAACATGTTCCCAAATACAGGTCTACACAATGCCATTCATCTTTCACTTTATCCACTGCCTTATCTTGCAACATTGCAGTTAACAGGTCAAGATTCCTCACTTCTTTTAATTTGGATATCCATTCTTCTATTTTGGGACATTGTGGATTTTTCCAGTGTTTTGCAAATAACAATCTAGCTGATGTAATCATATATAAAATTAACTTAGAGAACTTCTTCGCTATAGCTTTGTCTAATTTATTGGTCATATTTAACAGAAAGAGTAATGGATCCAATGGAATATCCATGCGTATTATGTCCACTATTTTCAAATGAATTTTTTTCCAGAAGTCATTAACTATCGAGCACTTCCACCATATGTGAAAGAACGTTCCTTCTTTGATGCCACATTTCCAGCATTTAGTACATCCCGTATTATAGATCTTGTTAATCTTAGTAGGGGTCATATACCACCTGTAAAGCATCTTTATATAATTTTCTTTATAATTTTGACAGGCAGTAAATTTTCTAGTTACTCTCCAGGAATTTTCCCAATCCTCCAATTGGATGGGATTCTCGATGTCTTGAGCTCATCTTACCATCGAGTGATTGATGGTCTCATTCTCTAAATTCCTTCCTTTTAATGATTTATAGAATTTTGAAAGATGGAAACATCATTGTTATTATTATTTAAGAGAAGGCCGGCCTCCTCTTTCCATCTGAACACATCGGAACAATCCTCCTCACCGTCGCCTGCGCCGATCTATATTAAACGCAATGAGATTGAACGTAAAACTCAAAGGTGACCTTCCCCGGAGCCTCCTTGGGCTAATTATTGGCTAAATCCAATTAAGTCACAGAAACACTGACGAGAGTTTAGAAATAATTAACACCAAATAAAGGACTGCAAACTACGCCAGGCGCCAGAAGACGCCACGTCACCGCTCCACGGACTGCGGCCACACCCCAAATGCATATCAGATAAGATAAACGTATATCAGAAGTGACCGAAAGAGCAGGAAGAACGGAAGGAAGGAAGGAAGGAAGGAAGGAAGGAAGGAAGAGGGAAAGAGAATGGGAAGGAAGGAAAGAGCAGGAAGGAAAGGAAGGAAGGAACTAAGGAAGGAAGGAAGGAAGGAAGAGGGAAAGAGAATGGGAAGGAAGCAAAGGAAGGAACTAAGGAAGGAAGGAAGGCAGAGGGAAAGAGAGTGAGAAGGAAGGAAAGAGCAGGAAGGAAAGGAAGGATGGAAAGAAGGAAGGAAGGAAGGGCGAAAGAGAGGGGGAAGGAAGGAACAAGCAGGAAGGAAAAGAAGGAAGGAAGGAAGGAAGGAAGGAAGGAAGGAAGGAAGGAAGGGGAAAGAGAGGGGGAAGGAAGGAAAGAGCAGGAAGGAAGGAAGGAAAGGGGAAAGAGAGTGGGAACGAAGGAAAGAGCAGGAAGGAAAGGAGGGAAGGAAGGAAGGAAGGAAGGAAGGAAGGAAGGAAGGAAGGATGGAAGCAAGGGGGAAAGAGAGTGGGAAAGAAGGAAAGAGCAGGAAGGAAGGAAGGAAGGAAGGAAGGGGGAAAGAGAGTGGGAAGGAAGGAAAGAGCAGGAAGGAAGGAAGGAAGGAAGGAAGGAAGGAAGGGGAAAGAGAGTGGGAAGGAAAGAAAGAGCAGGAAGGGAGGGAAGGAAGGAAGGAAGGAAGGAAGGAAGGAAGGGAGTGGGAAGGAAGGAAAGAGCAGGAAGGAAAGGAAGGAAGGAAGGGGGAAAGAGAGTGAGAAGGAAGGAAAGAGCAGGAAGGAAGGAAGGAAGAGGGAAAGAGAGTGGGAAGGAAGGAAAGAGCAGGAAGGAAAGGAAGGAAGGAAGGAAGGAAGGAAGGAAGGAAGGGGGAAAGAGAGTGGGAAAGAAGGAAAGAGCAGGAAGGAAAGGAAGGAAGGAAAGAAAGAAAGAAGTCAGGAAGGAAGGAAGGGGAAAAGAGTGGGAAGGAAGGAAAGAGCAGGAAGGAAGGAACTAAGGAAGGAAGAAAGGAAGAGGGAAAGAGAGTGGGAAGGAAGGAAAGGAAGGAACTAAGGAAGGAAGGAAGGCAGAGGGAAAGAGAGTGGGAAGGAAGGAAAGAGCAGGAAGGAAAGGAAGAATGGAAAGAAGGAAGGAAGGAAGGGGGAAAGAGAGTGGGAAGGAAGGAACAAGCACAAAGGAAAAGAAGGAAGGAAGGAAGGAAGGAAGGAAGGAAGGAAGGAAGGAAGAGGGAAAGAGAGTGGGAAGAGCAGAAAGGAAAGGAAGGAAGGAAGGAAGGAAGGAAGGAAGGAAGGAAGGAAGGAAAGAGGCCTCAAATAGCAGAGTCGACATTTGCTGGGATGAAAGGAGTTAAAACGTGGAAAAGGTCACCCTTTTCGTAAATTACGTGGAAACATGCCTCAATAAAGGCATTGTGGTTAAAAAGCGCGAAGGAGGCGGCGACAACACAGCGACCTTCCCTTCTGCGGCGAATAACGCAAAACAAAACAACAGACACAAAAAGAAAACCCCATTAATTTCCATCAAACATCGGCGGAAGGGGAAAAAAACATAAAATTAGCGGCACAAAAATGGCACCACGCTTCACAGCAAAAGCAGAAATGATTAACGCTTCTGTTAATAATTAAAGGTTAAACTGAAAAGCAATTTTTAGCCCAGGTACAGTTGAGACCAGCGTTTAAGAGCCAAGAGCAATTCTACTATGACCTTTTCCTCCTTTTTGGAATTACTTTTTGCAATTATTCTATGTATCCCTGCATGTCAGAAGTTACAAATCTAGGATCCTGTGTATTCCTGCATGGGAGAAGAGAGTAGGACTATATGGCCCTTAGTAGTCTCTTCCGGTTCTAGGATCCTATGTATTCTTGCGTGGCAGTAGGAGGATTGGACCATATGCTCTTAGTAGTCCCTTCTGACTCTAGCATCCTATGTATTACTGAATGGCAGAAGGAGGGTTGGACTATTGCCCCTTAGCAGTCCCTTCTGATTCTAGGATCCTATGTATTCCTGCATGGCAGAAGGAGGGTTGGACTATATGGCCCTTAATAGTCCCTTCTGATTCTAGGGTCCTATGTATTCCTGCATGGCAGAAGGAGGGTTGGACTATATGGCACTTAGTAGTCCCTTCTAGCATGCTATGTTTTCCTGCATAGAAGAAGGAAGGTTGGACTATATGGCCCTTAGTAGTCCCTTCTGACTCTAGGATCCTATGTATTCCTGCACTGCAGAAGGAGGGTTGGACTATATGGCCCTTCATAGTACCTTCTGACTCTGGCATCCTATGTATTCCTGCCTATATGGCCCTTAGTATTCCATTCTGACTCTAGGATCCTAGGTATTCCTGCCTATGTGGCCCTTAGAAGTCCCTTCCGACTCTAGTGTTCTGTGTATTCCTGCATGCCAGAAGGAGGGTTGGACTATATGGCCCTTAGTAGTCCCTTCCGACTCTTGTGTTCTATGTATTCCTGAATGGAAGAAGGAGGGTTACAGAAAGCAAAAGAGCGAAAATTGCAAACGAAAGCACCCTCTTCCCAAATTAGTTCATATCCCTCTGCTTTCTGCCGCCTCTGGTATTTTGCATCTGGCAGCGGCAGATGTGAACACAACCCATAAAAGAAGAAGCAAAAAAGAAAGCCTCTTTGCAATTAAACTCCCACTTTTCATGATTCCAGTTGTCAGTTCTCCAAAATCAGAGCCTAACGAGTCCTGACAGATGAAGACGGCAGCTTAGTGGAGGCACTGAATGAGGAACCGTGAAAGAAAACCCAGCATTGCCATGAGATCACAGGGATCACGTTGAAGGCGGATTGAGATCAAGTCATCACGCGGTGGTGAAAAAAGGCCAATACGATCATAAGCTTCATCCAATAGAAGCATACAGCGTCCAGATCAAGAGGCATTAATAACTATAGTATATCATGAGTCTCCATCATTGTCCAAAACGCTTGCAGCCAGAATGGGCTTCCGTTTTTGGAATTGTCCTCTCTAGGAATCTCTAGGTCCTCCAGCGCAACTCTATGGTCCACATCTATCAGAAGATGACCATATAATCATAATGGAGGACCTACACATGGATAGAGAAGCGTACTCTCTAGGATCTCTAGGTCCTCCAGCGCAGCTCTATGGTCCACACCTAGCAGACATTGGCCATAAAATTAAAGGCCTAGAGAAGTGTCCTCTCTAGGAATCTCCGGGCACGTGGCGAATGGGATCCAATTCTAAATATGAAATTGCTTTAAGAGAGAGGATCAAGAGACGGAGAGACGCCGCCACCGCAGTCGCCGCCGCGTCTGATGTTCCCGCTAATTGAGTTTAACAGCCTTGTCTTGTTCGTCTCTTGGACGCTAAATCAAGGACAGCGTGGTGGTCGCAAACTCATTATATCTCCAGACGGCAGACTGGCGGCTCATCTCCTTCACCGTTATTGAGTTAGAAAAATGGACGCCACGGGTAATCTTTCAACGCCATGACGCGCAAAGCCGCTCCGTTGAGATTTAAGGACAAAGGAACCCCCGTAATATGGATGTCGTCCAAATAAATTTCACATTACTTTAGGGTCCGCGAATTTAATGCGCTGCGTTCGGATTAATTAAAAAGAGCTCAGCCAGGGTTTGTGATATTGCAGCAAAAAAGGTTAATACGATCCTTGGTAGGATTAATGTGAATATACAGCATCCAAACCAAGGGAAGTTAATAGCAATATAGTAAAACAATAGTAATTAAGTAATTAAGGCTCCCTAATTAACTACAACGCTTCAGACTAGTATAATCAGGAAAAATGACGTGGAGGCGAGCGACACAGGTCTACCTCCATCCAACAAAGACAACAACTCACCCCTCCCGAAAAAAGTAACTTGCGCAAACGCTACTGATACAGCCTCGTCCCATGCCTCCAGATATGTTTCTCCGTGTCGCGAATTTCGAAAACCAAAATTAGCGAGCCCACGCTTCTGCGCGATCAGCAAAAAAGGCGTGACACGGCAGCGAAAAAGGCCAGTGCGCTGGTGGACCTAAATTCCTAGAAAGGACACTTCTCTAGGCATTTGTAAAACTTCCAATGTGACTCTATGGTCAAGGTCCCCCAGAAGCTGGAAGACCTAGATTCCTAGAGAGGATACTTCTCTAGGCATTTGTAAGCCCTCCAGTTAAACTCTATGGTCAATGTCCCCCCGAAGTCAAGCTGGAGGACCTAGAGATTCCTAGAGAGGGCACTTCCCTAGGCATTTGTAAGCCCTCCACTTAAACTCTATGGTCAATGTCCACCAGAAGTCATGCTGGAGGACCTAGAGATTCCTAGAGAGGGCACTTCCCTAGGCATTTGTAAGCCCTCCACTTAAACTCTATGGTCAATGTCCACCAGAAGTCATGCTGAAGGACCTAGAGATTCCTAGAGAGGGCACTTCCCTAGGCATTTGTAAGCCCTCCACTTAAACTCTATGGTCAATGTCCACCAGAAGTCATGCTGGAGGACCTAGAGATTCCTAGAGAGGGCACTTCCCTAGGCATTTGTAAGCCATCCACTTAAACTCTATGGTCAATGTCCACCAGAAGTCAAGCTGGAGGACCTAGAGATTCCTAGAGACGACACTTCCCTAGGCATTTGTAAGCCCTCCACTTAAACTCTATGGTCAATGTCCACCAGAAGTCAAGCTGGAGGACCTAGAGATTCCTAGAGAGGGCACTTCCCTAGGCATTTGTAAGCCCTCCACTTAAACTCTATGGTCAATGTCCACCAGAAGTCATGCTGGAGGACCTAGAGATTCCTAGAGAGGGCACTTCCCTAGGCATTTGTAAGCCCTCCACTTAAACTCTATGGTCAATGTCCACCAGAAGTCATGCTGAAGGACCTAGAGATTCCTAGAGAGGGCACTTCCCTAGGCATTTGTAAGCCCTCCACTTAAACTCTATGGTCAATGTCCACCAGAAGTCATGCTGGAGGACCTAGAGATTCCTAGAGAGGGCACTTCCCTAGGCATTTGTAAGCCATCCACTTAAACTCTATGGTCAATGTCCACCAGAAGTCATGCTGGAGGACCTAGAGATTCCTAGAGACGACACTTCCCTAGGCATTTGTAAGCCCTCCACTTAAACTCTATGGTCAATGTCCACCAGAAGTCAAGCTGGAGGACCTAGAGATTCCTAGAGAGGGCACTTCCCTAGGCATTTGTAAGCCCTCCACTTAAACTCTATGGTCAATGTCCACCAGAAGTCAAGCTGGAGGACCTAGAGATTCCTAGAGAGGACACTTCCCTAGGCATTTGTAGGTCCTCCAGTGTAACTCTATGGTCCAAATTATTGTTATTAATATTATTATTATTTATAATTTAGTTATAATTTATAAGATGAATACAAAATATTATTTTTTAAAAATAAATAAAATAAAAATCATTTTATATTTATTAAAATTTTATACAATTAATAAAATATTATTATTTATTAAAATAAATAAAATTTATAATAAATAATATTAAATAATATATTTTTATTTTTATTAAAATTTATAAAATTAAAAATCATTTATTAAAAATAAATAAAATAATTAATAAAATTAAATATTTTTAATTTTTATTACAAATTTATAAAATAAAATATAATTTTTGAAAAATAAATAAAATAAATAATGAATAAAATAATATTTTTATTAAAAATTTATAAAATAAAAATTATTAAAAATAAATAAAATAAATAATATTAAATAATAATATTTTTATTGAAAATTATAAAATTAATAAAAAGTATCATTTATTAAAAAACAAAATACATATTAAATAAGATTAAATAATAATATTTTAATTAAAAATTATAAAATTTATAAAACTATTATTAAAAATAAATATAATAATATGCAAAAATAAATATAAAATATATTTACATAAATAATAATATTAATATAAATAGAAACATATATAAATTATATATATATATATATCTGTTTTATATTTGTATTTATACACACACACACACATACACACACACACACAAATATTTATATTTATATAAAAAGGAAAACCCCGAAAGACAGACACGGATTGAAGCATTAACACTTTCTGATTAGACTTCAGGGCTAATGACCAACAAAGACCCCCTTCTTTGCAGCTGGAGGACGAAGAAAGGAAGGGGAAAAGGAAGCTATGGAGGTTAAAACAGAAAGGATCAAGGCAGCAGCAGCGTTAGAGGAAATGAAAGGGAGGTTCCTATTGCATCCCTCTCCTCCTCCTCTTTTCTTCTTTCATTCCTTGCTTCCTCCCTTCCATCCTTACCTCCTTCCTCTTTCCATCTCCTTCTTTCCTTCCTTCCTCTTCCTTCACTCATTCCTTCCTTCTTTCCATCTTCTCCGTCCCTCCCTTCCTTCTCTCCTTCCCTTTCTTTTCCTTTGCATCTCCTTCCTTCCTTCCTTCCTTCCTTCCTTCCTTCCTTCCTTCCTTCCTGCGTTCTCTCCTTCTTTCCTTTCCACTTCCTTCCTTCCTTCCTTCCTTCCTTCCTTCCTTCCTTCCTTCCCTCCCTCCTCTCCTTCTTCCTTCCTTCTTTCCATCTTCTCTGTCCCTCTCTCCCTTCTTTCCTTTTCCTTTCTGCTCATTCCTTCCTTCCCTCCATCATTCCCTCCTTCTCTCCTCTTTTCTTTCCATTTCTTTCCTTCCTTCTTTCTATCTTCTCCGTCCCAACCTCCCTTCTTTCCTTCCCCCTTCCTTTTCCTTTCTGCTCATTCCTTCCTTCCATCTTCCTTCCTTCCTTCCTTCCTTCCTTCCTTCCTTCCTTCCTTTCCTTTCCTTTCCTTTGCAGCCAAAAGAGAGGCTCACAAATCTGCATTTGTTTATTGCTGCCTCCAATAAAAACGAGTTAATGAACTGAAACCAAGAGAAGTCGCATGGGAATTTTATGTGTGTGTGTGTGTGTGTGTGTGTGTGACTAGGGCCTGTATGCAGAAGGGGCAATGGGGTTTTCGATTGGGACGAGAGTTTTGGTAGCATTATAAAGCACAATAGTCATCTAATCCAACCTTTCCAATACAAAGATCCTATATATCCCTGCATGGCAGAATGATCATATGTATTCCTCCATGGCAGAAGGGTCCTATGCATTCCTGCATGGCAGAAGGGTCCTATGTATCCCAGCACGGCAGAAGGGTCCTATGTATTCCTGCATGGCAGAAAGGTCCTATGTTTCCCTGCATGGCATACAGGTCCTATGTATCCCTGCATGGCAGAAGGGTGCTATGTATTCCTGCATGGCAGAATGGTCCTATGTTTCCCTGCATGGCATACAGGTCCTATGTATCCCTGCATGGCAGAATGATCATATGTATTCCTCCATGGCAGAAGGGTCCTATGCATTCCTGCATGGCAGAAGGGTCCTATGTATTCCTGCATGGCAGAAGAGTCCTATGTTTCCCTGCATGGCATACAGGTCCTATGTATCCCTGCATGGCAGAAGGGTCCTATGTATCCCTGCACGGCAGAAGGGTCCTAGTTATCCCTGCACGGCAGAAGGGTCCTATGTATTCCTGCATGGCAGAAGGGTCCTATGTATTCCTGCATGGCAGAAGGGTCCTATGTATTCCTGCATGACAGAAGGGTCCTATGTATCCCTGCATGGCAGAAGGGTCCTATGTTTCCCTGCATGGCATACAGGTCCTATGTATCCCTGCATGGCAGAAGGGTCCTATGTATCCCTGCATGGCAGAAGGGTCCTATGTATTCCTGTATGGCAGAAGGGACCTATGTATCCCTGCATGGCAGAATGATCATATGTATTCCTCCATGGCAGAAGGGTCCTATGCATTCCTGCATGGCAGAAGGGTCCTATGTATCCCAGCACGGCAGAAGGGTCCTATGTATTCCTGCATGGCAGAAAGGTCCTATGTTTCCCTGCATGGCATACAGGTCCTATGTATCCCTGCATGGCAGAAGGGTGCTATGTATTCCTGCATGGCAGAATGGTCCTATGTTTCCCTGCATGGCATACAGGTCCTATGTATCCCTGCATGGCAGAATGATCATATGTATTCCTCCATGGCAGAAGGGTCCTATGCATTCCTGCATGGCAGAAGGGTCCTATGTATTCCTGCATGGCAGAAGAGTCCTATGTTTCCCTGCATGGCATACAGGTCCTATGTATCCCTGCATGGCAGAAGGGTCCTATGTATCCCTGCATGGCAGAAGGGTCCTATGTATTCCTGCATGGCAGAAGGGTCCTATGTTTCCCTGCATGGCATACAGGTCCTATGTATCCCTGCATGGCAGAAGGGTCCTATGTATTCCTGCATGGCAGAAGGGTCCTATGTTTCCCTGCATGGCATACAGGTCCTATGTATCCCTGCATGGCAGAAGGGTCCTATGTATCCCTGCATGGCAGAATGATCATATGTATTCCTCCATGGCAGAAGGGTCCTATGCATTCCTGCATGGCAGAAGGGTCCTATGTATCCCTGCACGGCAGAAGGGTCCTATGTATTCCTGCATGGCAGAAGGGTCCTATGTTTCCCTGCATGGCATAAAGGTCCTATGTATCCCTGCATGGCAGAAGGGTCCTATGTATCCCTGCATGGCAGAATGATCATATGTATTCCTCCATGGCAGAAGGTTCCTATGCATTCCTGCATGGCAGAAGGGTCCTATGTATCCCTGCACAGCAGAAGGGTCCTATGTTTCCCTGCATGGCATACAGGTCCTATGTATCCCTGCATGGCAGAAGGGTCCTATGTATTCCTGCATGGCAGAAGGGTCCTATGTATTCCTGCATGGCAGAAGAGTCCTATGTTTCCCTGCATGGCATACAGGTCCTATGTATCCCTGCATGGCAGAAGGGTCCTATGTATCCCTGCATGGCAGAAGGGTCCTATGTATTCCTGCATGGCAGAAGGGTCCTATGTTTCCCTGCATGGCATACAGATCCTATGTATCCCTGCATGGCAGAAGGGACCTATGTATCCCTGCA
>JALMGF010000177.1:252500-357500 GCA_023333645.1 Sceloporus occidentalis
TATTAATAATAATAATAATAATAAAGCCTGGAAGGGGAGAAATTAAACATAAAAATATAAAATATAATAATATTAATATTAATCCAGCATGGAAAGGGAGAAATTAATAATAATAATAATAATAATAATAATAATAATAAATGCCTGGAAGGGGAGAAAAATATTTTATTTTTTTGTAATTTGCAAAATAATAATAATAATAAATTAAAATTAAAATTAAATTAAATTAAAATAATGATGATGATGATGATGATGATGACGGGGCCTGAAATGGGAGAAAAAAGTATTTTTCTTGTAATATGCAAAAAGAAATAAATAAAAAATTAAATTAAATTAATTAAAATTAAATAATAATAATGATAATAATAAAGCATCGAAGGGGAGAAATTTGCAGAATTTTCTAATTTGCAAAAATAGTTAAATTAAAATTAAATTAAATTAAATGATGATGATGAATGGAAGGAGAAAAAACTTTTTTTTTCTAATTTGCAAAAGGATATTAAATAAAGAAATTAAATTTAAAATAATAATAATAATAATAATAAAGCCTGGAAATTGGGGAAAGGATTATTATTTTTTGTAATTTGCGAAAATAATTATTTTTTTAAAAAAATCAAGGAAAATTTCAATATTGCACCCTTGCAATAAAAAAATTTACAAAATTGCAAGATCCTTGCAGCTGCAAAATAATATTGTATTAAATTTTATTTATTTAATTCGTATAATTTTTGTTATTAATAATAATCTTACTAATAATGAATTATAATTATTATTTGCAAAAAACTAAAGAATTGCATGGAAATCGATATCCCACCCTTGCAATAAACATTTCCAAGATCCTTCTATCTGCAAAAACAGTAATAATAAAAAATAAAGAATATTATTACTTGAAAAAAAAAGAATTGCAATGAAAATGTTATTCCACAATTGCTACGGAATAATACTGCAAGACCCCTGAAGCTGCAAAACGATAATAATTAATAAAAAATACAGAATATTATTATTATTTGCAAAAAACAATATCCCAGCCTTGCAATAAAAAATAATTAAAATAATTAAAAAATTAAAAAATCCAAAGGCTCTAATTCCTGGGAAAGCAAAATAACAACAACAACAACAACAATAATAGATTGCAAAAAGGAAGATAAAAGGATGGCCTCCTTTTTTCTCCAAGGATTGAATGCAGCAAGAGTCGCCTCCTCCTCCTTTCCTTTCCTTTCCAAAGTATATTCTGTGGCTTGCAATATATATGCAAGATTTGGAAGTAAAATAATAATAATAATAATAATAATAATAATGGGGCTGGCTGGGGCTCCGGCGGAGGAGCAGCCAGCCACCCTAAAAAGGCGGCCTCCAAAAGCCGTTTGCAAAAGGGAAGGGAAGGGAAAAAGAGTCCTCTGCGAAAAGCTGCTGCAGCTGCAAAAAAAAAAAAGGGAGGGAGGGAGGAGGCAGGACCACGCCCCCATTCTCTCCGGGCAGCGGTTGCCCCGGCAACGCCAGGAAGCAGAGGGAGGGGGCGCCGGGTGACGTCATGCGGAGGAGGGAGAGGGATAAAGAGAGCAGCGCCTGTGAAGAAGGAAGGAGGGAAGAAAGACTAATAGGATCCTATGTATTCCTGCATGGCAGAAGAGGGTTGGACTATATGGCCCTTAGTAGTCCCTTCTGACTCTAGGATCCTATGTATTCCTGCATGGCAGAAGAGGGTTGGACTATATGGCCCTTAGTAGTCCCTTCTGACTCTAGGATCCTATGTATTCCTGCATGGCAGAAGAGGGTTGGGCTATACGGCCCTTAGTAGTGTGAGACTTGGGATTGCTCTGACCAAAATATCCACAACAACTTAACGTAAAACAAAAGGTTTATTGTAAAGAATAAGGTAGAGGCACCCTGGACCATGTCTTTGCAGAATCTGAGGCACACAAAGGGGAAGTCTCAATTTAAACTGACCACTGACCCCCACCTTTTTTTCCTGTCCCTCTCAAATAGTTTCTCCACCCCCCCCCCCCCCTCAGCGCAGGTTGGAGCCCTACATCAAAGCAACCCAGTGAAGACATCACTTGTTCCCTAGACATCCTCTGCCATGGGGAAGCTACTGATGCCTTAATGACTTGTATCTGTGGAACCTCTCCCAGTCATAAATCTGTCTCAGGGTGTGAAGGATTCTTCCTGTTTGCCCTGCTAGCCAGTGTTCTGCTTATGTGACCCATCTGATTACAGATCATGGCAGCAGATGGGCATTTCCCACAATGCCTTTCCAATTGAGTCCTACAGATTCATACCTTTATTTAATACATATATATATTGCTAACACAACCTAAGATTTATATTTATATATGAGTGTGTGTGTGTGTGTGTGTGTGTGTGTGTATGGCTATGTTCACTACTTGATAGTATCATCAGCTTTTGACAGTCTGCTACTCCTAAGATGCAGCATTCCAACATTCCAACACATCATACAACAAAGTAAATGTTCACTGCATCTACCACACCTCATACAGTCAACAGTACATATCATCAATGTGCATGTAACTAATTACTAACTTAACTGACTTAATCTAAACTCTTTAACTCATCATGACAGAAACACGAATGAATAAATGAATGAAGGGGTACTGACATTCTGCCCTCCCAAGACACACTACCCAACACAAAAGGGATGTATAAGGTTTAAAATCAACCTAGAGTTGTGTCCATCACTAATCTAGAAATCAGCATTAATCATATCCCATAAAATTAAATCATCACTATTTTAAAGGTTAAACAAGGTAAGCTACCAAGTATTACATCCAAATATATCACCGTTTTATCAAACATCAATAGTAAATCAAGTCTAACCACCCCCTCCTGCATCACCATTTTATCTTTTATAAGTAGCATATATATCGTTATAAATGTCTATCTAAATTTGACAGAATAGGCAACAAACATGTAACTCACAGTCTTGTCTAAGGTAAAACATTAAATCCGCATATAAAGAGCAACCCGAACTGATTTAAGCCAAATCTCAGACCCAACTGAAAACTCCATCCAGTTTATTAAACTCCTATCATCCATAAGCCAAGGTGGGATTGGCCAAATGCGCCCCCTCGTCAAAGCTGTCCTTGTCATGCCAAATGTTCTGTGTCTTGTGTGTAACCAACCTTCTTTTTGCAGCCTCAAAGTGTTGGTGCTGAAGTGGGTAAACAGTGTCTTGGGCCAGAGTCGATAAAACCCTCAGCCCTTTGGCCCCCACTTGGCCTGTCATCCCCTTCCCCCCGAGAGACCATCCTTTTAGCCAAGCGAATTGTCGCTCAAGCTGCCCTTTTTCCATCCACAACTGAAATACTTCGGAATGGGGCAAGTTGGGAACTTTTAACTCCTTAAACCCCAACACCCCGGGTGTATCTACTGGCAGACCAGGCAAAACCTCTCCGTGCTGGACAGACACTCTTTTCTGGTCTGCAGCCATGTCATCCATTCGAGCGAGGACCGGCTGCCGTTGATCCAGCGCCCCTCCAGTGGTCAGCTTACTTGGAGTCTCTCTGTAGAGCCCAATCCCTTGGCCCACCGACTCAAAAGCAGTTGTTGAATCACCGTTTATATTGGGCCCAACCTCCTGGTTTAAAGCCTCTGCTTGCTGGTATAGACCTGGGTGGAAACTCTTAAGCCCCCACTGATCTCAGAAACTCTCCGAGGCAATTTTTTTGGGCCGCATCAAAAGTTTTGCCCATCATCCCCGTCTTGTGTGGTAGTTTGGGTCTCCCTTCCCCTGTGGAATCCTTTGTAATTCCTCTCTCCTCCGTGTCAGCCCTCCTGTCTAGGTAGACCCTGTCTTTTATCTTCGTGAGCGCTGCCGCTGACTCTTGAAAGTTGAGGGTTACCTGTAACCCCTTGTAGTCTAAGTCATGCAGCTCAGACGACCTCCCAGGTTGAATTATTTGGTTCTCTTTAATCCTGGCCCCCTGCTTCTCAGTAAGGCTAGGTCCTGGATCACTCCCACTTGTGTCCCTAAAGCGGGGTCTGTGGATTCCTAGAGCCTCACCATCACACACATTGGGAGTAGTAATCCCCTGGGCCATCAGAACAGCGTCTGTAGCTGGATGGGGAGTAGCGTTCTCAGTGCAGGGGATTTGCCCCCCCTCCTCACCCTGGCCCTTTTCTGTTCCTGCGTGGTCAGGCTTATCCTCACATTTTTTTAGGTTGTTGCCCATTTGGACTGGAAGGGAGTCTGCCGTGTGTGTCAAGCCCTGAGCGAGAATCGTCGGAGAGCCGCCTCCACCGCTCTCTGTCTGCGCTGCACTAGTACTGCCTCCCTTCTGACTCTAGGATCCTATGTATTCCTGCATGGCAGAAGGAGGGTTGGACTATAGGGCCCTTCGTAGTCCCTTTTGACTCTAGTGTCCTATGTATTTCTGCATGGCAGAAGGAGGGTTGGACCTTATGACTCTTAGTAGTCCCTTCCGACTCTAGTGTTCTATGTATTCCTGCATGGTGGAAGGAGGGTTGGACTATAGCACACTTGGAAGTCCCTTCTGACTCTAGTCAGGGACATAGCCAGGATTTTGGGAAGGGGGGATCCAGACTAAGTGCCACCATTTTGAGAGGCTAAGAGCCCGCCCCCCCAGACACAAAAAGAGGGTTGAGCGTTTACCTCAGGATGCCACCACTTTAACTTCCGTTATGGCTCCAAGCTGCTACGGAATCTTGAGATTTGTAGTTTTGAGGAGCCGTTTAGCCATCTCTGTCAGATGCCACAACAAACTACAAATCCCAGCATTCCACAACATGGAGCCAAGGACAGTTAAAGTGGTATCAAACTGGATTATTTTTTCAGTGCAGATGCAAACTGAGTCCTTCCTCTGAAGGTATTTACATCAGATAAATTTAGCTCGTTAAAGCAAAGTGTAGCTGCTCAAGCAATGAGCGGCAGCCACTCTGTACATCCTCAGAGACACTCTGTTCATGCTTTGAGACACTGCCTTCCAACTTCTGAGCTGAGCTAAGAACCCAGGCTGCATCCATACATTTCATTCCCACTTCCAAGAGGGATTTTTAATTCCAAGACATACACACACACACAATTTTTAATTCCAAGACTCATCTATCTATCTATCTATCTATCTATCATAATTTTAAATTCCAAGACAATATACCTTCTTTTCTCTTTATGAAAAACAAACCCTTTTAAGAGAATCCTATTTTGGGAGAAAGGCAGGGTATAAAATCAATCAATAAAAAATTATAGTGCATGGGTTCCCTTCTTCCTCCTTCTCTCCTTCCCCAGGAAGTGAGACTTTTATTCTGCCAAAAGCACAGGGGAGGAGGAGGAGGAGTGGAAGAAGGACTCCGATGGAAAGGAAATGAAAGGGAAAGAAAAAAATCACAGGGAGGGACCCCTGACCACTCCCCCTCCCTCCCTCTCTCTCTCTCTCTCTGAGCCTCCCAGTTCCCTCCCTGCAAGTTTTGTCTTTCCCCTTTTCCCTCTCCATCTGAGTCCTCCACGCTTTTGATGGAGGGGAGGAGGGGGGGAGAAGGAAGAAGCTTGAACATCCCCAGGCCTGAAGGGGGGGGTCCAACCCCCCCCCCCAAAAAAAAAAACCCTTGGATACATCCCTTCTCTAGTGTTCTATGTATTCCTGCATGGCAGAAGGATTCTATGTATTTCTGCATGGCCTTCAGCTTCCATGCATTAAAATACAACCCTCGCTCCAGCTTTTGTGCAAACCTATTGACTTATCAAGGTTAAAATTGCATCCTCAGAGAGGGATCAGGAGGCATTACGCTCTGTCCATCTGTCCATCTTTTCTTTCCAATTCACATTAAAGGGCTGAGTTTGTGCAAAGTCCAGGTGTTACATAAACGGAGAGGCAGCAACAATAACAATAACAACAAGAACGGTGAGGGAAATTGATGGCTGTGGAGGCATGACAAAAAGAGATAGCATTTATCAGCCCGGTGATCAATACTTGGGGGAGAAATCATTCTTCCTTGCCCTAAAGGACTCCTCGTTTTACTTTTAATTAATAGCCGCAGCTGTTCCCAATTAGGGATTTTAATTAATTTTATTTGCCTGACATTGCTAGCAATATTCCTCCCCCCCAAGAAATCCACATAGAAAGTCTCTGTAAAGTGTGAAAACTCACAAAAAATCCAATTTCTCTCAAAAATCCCTCTCAAAATGGCCGCTGGAAAGGATGCAAATGCCGCTCCCTGTGGCCAGTCATTTTGTGGCAACATCCGCTGCCTGAAAAACCCACACAGAAAGCATCTGCAAAATGTGAAAGCTTGTAAAAGCATTCAGTTCCTGTTTCCCTTTTGAGTCCATCTCAAAATGGCTGCTGAAATCGCCTTCAGCTCTATGGATAGGACCATTAATGGACTGGGAATGGACTTCAGGACCATGGATCGGACCATTAGGGGACTGGGAATGGACTGGGAGTGACCTTCAGGACCATGGATAGTTCCTCGAATGGACTGGGAATGGCCTTCAGCACCATGGATAGTTCCTCTAATTGACCGGTAATGGACTGGGAATGACATTCAGGACCATGGATAGCTCCTTTAATGGAATGGGAGTGGACTGGGAATGGCCTTTGGGACCAGACATACTACCTGTAATGAACTGGGAATAGACTGGGAATGACCTTCAGGACCATGGATAACCTCTTTAATGGGCTGGGGATGAACTGGGAATGGCCTTCAGGACCATGGATATCTCCTTTAATGGAGTGTAATGGCTTCGGGCAAAATACACACACACACATATATATATATTCAATATAATAAAAAAAAAACGTGGTAGCCTTCATTATGAGCTTCTATGTTTGAAGACCGAAGTCTCTGGCAAAAGGACACTTGCGTTTGTTTATTATATAAGCAGAAGGAAAAGCTGGAAGATGCCACACACACACACACACACACACACACACACACATATATATTCCACCTTCTTCTGTTTTTGACAAAAGTGGCCCTTTCGCTGCAGAAAATTGCGCAGATGGGAAAAGAGGGAAAACATTGGCACTGTTCCGATGCAAAGATAAGAAGGCCAAAAATGAGTCAGGGTTCTATCTATTTATCTATCTATCTATCTATCTATCTATCTATCTATCATCTATCCAAATATCTGTCTGTCTATCTATCTATCTATCTATCTATCTATCTATCTATCTATCTATCATCTATCTCCTATCTATCTATCTACCTACCTATCTATCTATCTGTAATATCAGGAAGGAAGGAAGGGAGGAAAGAGTGAAAAGAGGGAAGGAAGGAGAGCAAGGGAAGGAATGAAAGGAGAAGAGAGCAGGAATGAAAGAGAAGAGGAAGAAAGCCAGGAAGAAAGGAAGGAAGGAGGAAGCACTGATTTTTATGCAAGGAAGGAAGGAAGGAAGGAAGGAAGGAAGGAGGAAGCACTGATTTTTATGCAAGGAAGGAAGGAAGGAAGGAAGGAAGGAGGAAGCACTGATTTTTATGCAAGGAAGGAAGGAAGGAAGGAAGGAAGGAAGGAGGAAGCACTGATTTTTATGCATTGAAGGAAGGAAGGAAGGAAGAACTTTCCATTGTAACGAAAATAGGTGAAGCTAACAACAACAACAACCACAACCACAAAACCCGCTTTCCTTGGCCTAGGACTGGAGTGCAGACCTAGTTATGTTCCCTGCCTCAGTCGTTCATTCTGCGAAAGGCGAGGAGATAAGACGCTTTTCCCTTTTGATGTTTCGTGATGGAAAGGAAGAGGGAAACGAGAGTATTTCAGAACGACAATTTGAAACGCAAAGGGAAAAGGAACCCAAACCACCTTCTGCCATACAGGAATACATAGAATTTTCTGCCATGCAGGAATACATAGAACACTAGAATCGGAAGGGTCTATTAAGGGTCAGAGAGTCCAACCCTCCTTTGACCATGCAGGAATACAATGCAGTGCATTGAATTATTCAACCGTTCCTCCCAGTTTAAATCAGTTAGACCAGTATGGCCCATGGCCAATCCTCCTGACGCCGTCACCATTGAATCCATACTGGTGCAGGCACGTTTTGGACTCTCCCCCAGGAAGAAGCTGGATGACAGATTGCAGCATAAGAAGAAGGCAACACCGAAGTGAGGAGAGGTCGCTCCTCGTTAATAAGGGGTAATTAGGAAGGGAACACATAAAAAACAGGAGACCAAAAAATTTCAGAAAAGGTGCTGAGGATGATAATTAACCTGTTGCGGGTTCGAGTTGTGAGACAGGAAGTTTTTTCATGAAGGGGAGTTTGCATGTGAGCTTCGTAGGCTGATCTTATGACTGCAACAATCACCATCATCCACACTGATGCAACCCTAGAATCCTATGCATTCCTGCATGACAGAAGGAGGGTTGGACTATATGGCCCTTAGTAGTCCCTTCTGACTCTAGGGTCCTATGTATTCCTGAATGGCAGAAGGAGGGTTTGACTATATGGCCCTTAGTAGCCCCTTCTGACTCTAGGGTCCTATGTATTCCTGCATGGCAAAAGGATTCTATGTATTCCTGCATGGCAGAAAGTAGGTTCCTTTCTCTTTCAGAGCACCCCTCGTACTGATTTATCCCAAACCCAACCCTCTGGAGTCGTCTTCCTGCAGCTGAGGCGCCTGGGCTAATAAAGACAAATTAACTCGTCTAAGCATTAATTTCCCAGCTAGACACACATCTTGGCCTCATTAGAGGAGAGATCCCAGGAACCAAAGAGGTTTCTGGCACACAGTCACGAGTGCGAATGGCGGCGTTTTTTAAAAGCCTGTTTGTGATTCGAGGCACATGGTGCGAAATCTGCTTGGGAGACTGTCGAAGAAGAGGAGGTCAAGAGGTGACAGGAGAGCCCTGTTTAAGTATCTGGAGGGCGGACATTTTGAGCAGGGAGCAAGCTTTATTTCTGCTGCTCCAGAGAATAGGAGACAATAGAGCAATGGATGCAACAGGAAAGTCGTTCCTTGGAAGCCTTTAAACATGGAGGACCATCCGTCAATGGGGACCTTTTGATTTAGAATTCCTGCATGGCACGTTGGTGTCGGACCGGATCAGGGCCCTTCTTAGGGTCTCTTCTTACTCTATGGTTCTATTATTCTATGTATTCCTGCATGGCAGAATGGGTTTGGACTGGATCAGGGCCCTTGTTGGGGTCTCTTCCAACTCTACGAGTCTATGATCATATGGAAAGTAGCTCCTCCAGCACAACTCTATGGTCAACGTCTGCCAGGAGTTGTGCCGGAGGACATAGAGAGGATGCCTCTCTAGGCATTTGTGGGACCTCCAGCACAACTCTATGGTCAATGTCTAGCAAATTTTGACTACAAAGTTGTGGCAGAGGAGCGGCAAAGTTATGTTTTTCCTCCTCCTTTATCCTTTCCATGCAGATGCAGCTAGAAAGGCTTTCCGATAAGACAGAGGACGAGGATCGAAATAAAAGACTGCATTTCGAAGCTCCAAAGTAAAATAGCATCCAAAATCCACACTTTTAAGGGACTAACCCCAATGCAAAAAATGCAGGGGATTCTGGGCTTTGCAGTCCTATGTAATCTATAGGTAAAATTGCTGCTATTTTTTGGTTTGTGTATCTATTCTAAATTTACAAATAGGTCACGGATCTTATTTTCTTGTGACTAAATGCCACCATTCTTTCTTATAGTCATATTTTATTTGTTTGTTTGTTTGTTTTGCTAGACATAAAATAAATAATGTGACGAAAAACCTCAATTAAGAAGAGAAGGAAGAGTGCAAACGTTTGCAAATGATTAATAAATCAAAGCTGTGGAGGGATGTTTGCCGTCAAAAAAGAAAGACAGATGTGCGTTGTATTTAAAATGATCAAAAGGGAGGAAAGATATAAAAGCTTTGAATCAACGAAGAAGCTTCCAGATCAAATGAACGCGCTGCAAAGATTGCCTTTTTAATTAAAGATCGGTCGCTACACACACACACACACACACACACACAAACATAAATGTATAAATATATTTATTGTATGATATATTATATTATATATATTTCTATATATTTTATATACAATATATATATATATATAAATTTATATATTCATATTATATAAAATATTATATATATAAATATATACATATAAATATATTTATTACATTATATTTTATATATATATATATACAGTATATATTATATATATATTACATATATATTTTATAATATATATATATAATATATATATTTAATATAAAATGGTATATATTTAAATTTATGAATATATATTTATATATAATATTAAATATTGTATATATATATATATATTGTGTGTACATATAATATATATATATACACACACACACACACACACACACACAATATTATCCATATAGATATAGATATGGATACAAACTACCTACCATTTAAAGAAGATAAGTATATTTATCCAACAAGTATTTTTCGAATTGAATGATTAATAAAGACAAAGATTATTATTGTTATTATTATTATTAGTTTGTATGTTATGTGATGTTATGTATGCTATGTTATGTTATTGACCATAGCGTCTTGCTGGAGGACCTAGAGATTCCTAGAGAGTACATAGCAACAAAACCCATTAATTAATTCGATCTCCGAAAATCAAAGTGTGCAAATATGGAGGGCCGGCTACATTTTCGTCCAGATGACGCAGAGTCGCTTTGCACGGAGAGAGAGGGAGATTGGGAAGGAGACGAAAACTTTGTTTGTATCACAGCGTGACGCTTGCTTGGCTGTGGCCTTTTCTCCCAAATAGTGTCATAAATCACAGTGACACCTTCACCCGGGACGCAACCGCTGACAAAGGCTATTTATCTGGGTGTCACACCGGCGGTGGCGGGGACAATGCACATGAATGAGAGAGGCGTGTGTGTGTGTGTGTGTGTATACACATATATACACATATATACACAGTGGGTCCTCGCCTTACGTGGGGATCCGTTCCGGATTCTGCCGCGTAAGGCGAATTCCTACTATGCTCAAGCCCCATTGTAAACAATGGGGCTCATGCACGGTGGCGTGGCGGCGTGGCGGCACATGGGGCGCAACGGGTGCGCGCACCCATTCAATTGAATGGGACGCGCCACCCCTTCCGCACCACGCACGCCGCGCGGCTTGAGCGCGTATGCTGTGTATAGCGCGTCACGGTAAACACGTTTTTTTTCTTGCCACCTTGGTTGGTCTAGAGATATGGATCGACAATGCGAGCCGACAGCACGTGACACAGCGGCGAAAAAGGCAAAGGCGATCCTAGGCTGCGTCAGTAGGAGCATAGCACTAAGATGGCAGGCGATTCGCTTAGTGGGATTTTACGTAATTATAACACTACGTTTATCCTTGCGCAGAGAGTCTGTGCATTTCCTGGATCTCGTTATGACAATTTTCAGCATATATATATATATGGAAGGTATCTATGCTAAAGTTTATCCAAAGAGCAATATATATGCATTGGACTCTATGGCCCTTAGTAGTCCTTTCCAACCTAGTGTTCTATGTATTCCTGCATGGCTAAAGTTGCATTGGACTCTATGACGCTTAGTAATCCCTTCTGACTCTATTGTTCTATGGCACAAGGTGCATTGGACTATATGGCCCTCAGTAGTCCCTTCTGATTCTAGAGCTCTCTGTATTTCTGCATGGCACTCTAGGATCCTATGTCTTCCTGCATGGCACTCTAGGACCCCATGTGTTCCTGTATGGCACCCGAGGATCCCATGTATTCCTGCATGGCACTCTAAGATCCCATGTGTTCCTGCATGGCACCCTAGGATCCTCCCTCCCCAACTGTCATCTTTCGGCCTCTGGGGGAGAGAGAAGGCTGGCCCAGTACCATCAGGGGCTAGCCTGAAGAAAGAGGCTCCTCCCTCCCTAGCTGTCATCTTTCGGCCTCTGAGGGAGAGAGTAGGCTGGCCCAGTACCATCAGGGGCTGGCCTGAAGAAGAAGAGCCCTCCCTCCGGTCCATCTGCCTTGGTCCAGGCCTCAGAGGGAGAGAAGAATGCTGGACCTGATCCTCTCCCCCCCTCACCATTCCCTTCTCCTTTTGTGTCGTGTCTTTTAGATTGTAAACCTGTGGGCAGGGAACTGTCTGTTATCCCCTCTATTGTAAACCGCTCGGATTCCCAGTGATTGGGCGGTATATAAATAAAACCTGTTATTATTATTATTATTATTATTATTATTATTATTATTATTATGTGTTCCTGCACGGCACCCATAGGATCCCATGTGTTCCTGCATGGCACCCTAGGATCCCATGTGTTCCTGCATGGCACTCTAGGATCCCATGTATTCCTGCACGGCACCCTAGGATCCCATATGTTCCTGCATGGCACCCGAGGATCCTATGTCTTCCTGCATGGCACTCTAGGATCCCATGTCTTCCTGCACAGCACCCTAGGATCCTATGTGTTCCTGCACAGCACCCGAAGATCCCATGTCTTCTTGCATGGCACCCTAGGATCCCATGTGCTCCTGCATGGCACCCGAGCATCCCATGTTTTCCTGCATGGCACTCTAGGATCCTATGTCTTCCTGCATGGCACTCTAGGATCCCATGTCTTCCTGCATGGCACTCTAGCATCCCATGTATTACTGCACGGCACCTGAAGATCCCATGTGTTCTTGCATGGCACCCTAGGATCCCATGTGCTCCTGCACGGCACCCGAGCATCCCATGTTTTCCTGCATGGCACTCTAGGATCCTATGTCTTCCTGCATGGCACTCTAGGATCCTATGTTTTCCGGCACGGCACCCAAGGATCCCATGTGTTCCTGCATGGCACCTGAGGATCCCATGTGTTCATGCACGGCACCCGAGGATCCCATGTCTTCCTGCATGGCACTCTAGGATCCCATGTGTTCCTGCATGGCACTCTAGGATCCCATGTGTTCCTGCACAGCACCCGAGGATCCTATGTGTTCCTGTACGGCACCCGAGGATCCTATATCTTCCTGCATGGCACTCTAGGATCCTATGTGTTCCTGCATGGCACCTGAGGATCCCATGGCACTCTAGGATCCCATGTGTTCCTGCACGGCACCTGAGGATCCCATGAGTTCCTGCACGGCACCCGAGGATCCCATGTCTTCCTGCATGGCACCCTAGGATCCCATGTGTTCCTACACGGCACCTGAGGATCCCATGTCTTCCTGCATGGCACTCTAGGATCCCATGTGTTCCTGCATGGCACCCGAGGATCCCATGTCTTCCTGCATGGCACTCTAGCATCCCATGTGTTCCTGCACGTCACCCGAAGATCCCATGTCTTCCTGCATGGCATCCTAGGATCCCATGTCTTCCTGCATGGCACCCTAGGATCCTATGTGCTCCTGCACGGCACCCGAGAATCCTATGTGTTCTTGCACGGCACCCTAGGATCCTATGTGTTCCTGCATGGCACCCGAGGATCCCATGTCTTCCTGCATGGCACCCTAGGATCCTATGTGTTCCTTCACGGCACCCTAGGATCCTATGTGTTCCTACATGGCACGCGAGGATCCCATGTGTTCCTGCATGGCAGAAGGTGCATTGCAAACCATGAGCCTTTTGACTGTTTAATGTATTCCAATGCGGAGGGGAGGGATGCCCCTCTCTATCAACCCATTTTGCGAAGTGACACAATTGTGTTCCTTGACAAATGTTTTCATTGTCGGCGGCGTCAAAAGTGACGGGGAGCCATAAAGGGAAGCAGGGCACGCCCAGCCTCCCCTTGACAGCCTTGTCGTTTGGGAGGGAATAGGAGGTTTTTGTGTGTCTGTTTGCAGAGGGAGGAAAAGCGCTTCCTCACACTCAGGTAGATGAAAGGTAATTGCAATGTGGCTTCTATTAATATTTCAACACGCTCTGCATGTGACAGCTCTAAGCTTCCTACTGCTTTAATGTCACCGGATTAGAGTTTGGAGGTCCAACCCTCCTTCTGCCATGCAGGAATACATAGAACACTAGAGTCGGAAAGGACTACTAAGGGCCATATATCCAACCCTCTTCTGCCATGCAGGAATACATAGAATATTCTGCCATGCAGGAATACTAGAACCCTGAGTCTCTTCCTGACATTTCTCCGTGTACGTTTTAATTGCGTTTGTGCCTGGGTCTCCCTCCGGCGGTGGCCATGCTGTTCAATCCATCAAGGGCCTTGACAGCCGAAATCCATTTCGAAGACGAAGAAAGCGCAGCACAATCCTTTCTGTGCGACGCTGATAGACTGGTGGCCGAGGGAGAATTGCACGGCAGTAATGAAATTAGGCCAGAACTGCTGGCGGAGAGTAGATAATTGCCCTTGTCTGTCACTAGGAATAACGTCATACCGAACTTGGCGCAGTGGTCGTGGGTATTGCGCACGGATTGCGCAGTTTGCATGCGCACGTGTGTGTGATTTTCCCCGTAAATCTCGCCGCTTTTGCACACTCAGAACTGTAATCAGTTGTGTCCTTTCTCCCATATTAGAATCACAGAGTTCAAGGGGAACCCCAAGTTCAGCCCACTTCTGCCATGCTGGAATACAGAGCCATGCAGGAATACAGAGAACAGGGAATCCTCGAAGTCTAAGGGACTCTCAAGGGCCATCCAGTCCAGAAATGACCTGGAGGATCTCAGAGGATGGTCAGGGTCAGAGTCCAGCCGCCCAAACTGATCGGTGGCCATTATGGCTGTAATTTACACCAGTAAAAGGTAGAACTAAAGCAGCTCTGGAGTGTGCCAAGGACAGGGATGTTTTATGTGTCCTGCATGTCGCCCGGGGGATTTAATGTCCGGCAGCCGCAGGGGATATTTCATTCCCTGTCAGGCCAGTGGAGATGACTTGCGTTTGAAACCTCCGCCTGAATACACAGTTGATGGCACTTAAGCCTTCACAGTGCACATAAGGACCCTTAGAACTCCCTTCTGACTCTAGTATTCTATGTATTCCTGAATGGCAGAAGGAGGGATGGAATATATGACCCTTAGAAGCCCTTTATGACTCTAGGATCATTGGACACTAGTGACAGACATTGGACACCTGTGGTGGACATTGGTCAGTTGTGATGGGCACTGGACACCTGTGATGGACACTGGTCGGTTGTGATGGGCATTGGACACCTGTGACGCATACTGGTCAGTTGTGATCGGCATTGGACACCTGTGATGGACACTGGTCGGTTGTGATGGGCATTGGACACCTGTGACGGACACTGGTTGGTTGTGATTGGCATTGGACACCTGTGATGGACACTGGTCGGTTGTGATGGGCATTGGACACCTGTGATGCATACTGGTTGGTTGTGATGGGCATTGGACACCTGTGACGGACACTGGTTGGTTGTGATGGGCATTGGAAACCTGTGACGCATACTGGTCGGTTGTGATGGGCATTGGACACCTGTGACGGACACTGGTCGGTAGTGATGGGCATTGGACACCTGTGATGGACACTGGTTGGTTGGGATGGGCAATGGACACCTGTGACGGACACTGGTCAGTTGTGATGGGCATTGGACACCTGTGATGGACAGTGGACACCTGTGATGGACAGTGGACACTTGTTCTGGACTTTAGACACCTGTGATGGACACTGGACACCTGTGACGGACATTGGTCGGTTGTGATGGGCATTGGACACCTGTGACGGACACTGGTCGGTTGTGATGGCATTGGACACCTGTGATGGACATTGGACACTTGTGCTGGACATTGGACACCTGTGATGGACATTGGACACTTGTTCTGGACTTTAGACACCTGTGATGGACACTGGACACCTGTGACGGACATTGGTCGGTTGTGATGGGCATTGGACACCTGTGATGGACAGTGGACACCTGTGATGGACATTGGACACTTGTGCTGGACATTGGACACCTGTGATGGACACTGTAGACCTGTGATGGGCATTGGACACTTGTGATGGACATTGGAGACCTGTGATGGACAATGGACACTTGTGATGGCCATTGGAAACCTGTGATGGACATTGGACAGCTGTGATGGACAATGGACACCTGTGATGGACAGTGGACACTTGTGATGGATATTGGACACCTGTGATAGTCACTGGAGACCTGTGATGGACATTTGAGACTTGTGATGGACAGTGGACACTTGTGATGGACAATGGTCACTTGTGATGGACACTTGTCACTTGTGATGGACACTGGACTCCTGTGATGGACAATGGTCACTTGTGATGCCTATTGAATGTCTGTTTCGGAAAGCCAAGCGTCCAAATCCCCCATTTGCTAGTTATCCCTATTTCATTTTTAAAAACGAGGCGGGGACCTGAGTGCAAATCCTTCTCCTAATGCCTGGCTTCAAAGCAAGAATTATCCATAATCACATCTAATTTTTCTTTTACAAAATTATTATTATTATTATTCCAGACGCATACGCTGCTGATTACATTACATAAGGCTAAAATTAGACGAGGCTCCGTTAATTAAACGCCTGCCAAAATACCGGCCCCCACCAACATGAGCCTAATAATATATTTAAATATACATGTATATATAATTTTTATTTTAATTAGATTAATAGATTATTATATTATACACTCTATACTTAGATAGATAGATAGATAGATAGATAGATAGATAGATAGATAGATATAATATTATGTTTAAATATACATATTACTTGTAAATATATCTATATCTATATATTAGAAAAATATTATTATATAATAATATAATATAATAAACATACATTTTATATAATATAGCCAAATATACATATGTATTAATATATTTAATATATTTAATATTTTACAAAAATGCCCCATAAATTTTAATCCATCCAAATTATACATAAAATTTATGTAAAATATAATATGTATGTATTATATTACATTATGTATATATAAATATATATACACACACACACACATACATATATAATATAATATATATAATATATTATATATTATACATATTAAAATTTACATATTACATATAAAAATGTATATTCCCCCATAAAATCCAAGATTATAAATATAGAAATCAATTAGATTAAAATTAATTAAATAAATTAAATAAATAAATTCAATTAATTGAAATGTAATTTAATTTAAATAAATAAATTCAATTAATTGAAATTTAATTTAATTTAATTAATAAAATTATTTTTTAAAATTATTTTATTAATTTTATTTATAATCTTGGATGGACTTAAAATTTATGGGGAATATTCGCCTATAAATTTTAAATCCATCGAAGATGATAAAATAAATAGACTGATAAATTAAATAAAAATAGACTGTGGAACGGCCTGCTGAATGAGATCCGTCTACTTACATCCTTAGACAGCTTTAAAAAGGCAAGCCTTCCCGGAAAAGAGAACCTGGCCTTAGAAAACGTCTGGGAAAGATACTGCTGCTCCCACTGGTTGCTTGTTGGTATGAAGTTGTTGACATTCTGGTCAGTTTTTAACTTGTATGTTTGTTTGTTTGTTGTTTTCTGTTCTGTTTTTTTAAATATTGCATTGAATTTAATATTTTTTTAAGAAGGGGAGGTTACCAGGGATTTTATATGTTTTGTATTTTTAACTTTGTTAGCCGCCCCGATTGTTCTCAGAGGGGCAGTGTGATGTAAGGTACCTTTAAGACACAGCCCTTAGTGATATCAGCTGTAGTGTATATATACTATTAAGAGGGTTGCAGAGGGATTCATTGTTCTCTCTTCCTCATCTCACTCTCCTGGGACTGGCTGTGCTCAGTAGCTCATGGGTAAATAAACTTACTGCTCTTACTTGAAGACTGGACTCTGTGTGGATTCTTGTAAGATTGGATTCCAACAGCAGACATCACATGGTGTCAGAAGTAAAACCTTCCTGTACCGCAACTTGGACTTTGTATATTTCACAGTGCATTAAGATATGGATTCACTTCGGCCTCCCCCTCCTCTGAATATGGAAGGTAACATGGCTCAGAATTGGAGAAAATGGGAACAGGCTTTTCAGTTATATATTACTGCTGCAGGACTTGACAATGTAGCAAAGAAGCGGCAGATAGCTATGCTGCTGCATTGTGTGGGAGAAGAAGGAATTTCTGTGTATAACACCTTTGTTTTTGCTGAAGAGAATCCAAAAGACATTTCAGAGGTTCTGGAACAGTTTAGAACCTATTTCTTGCCTAGAAAGAATGTTGTTTTTGAAAGATTTTGTTTCTGGAACCATATACAGAGTCCAGGAGTGAGAAATGAACAATTTATTGCTGAGCTTAAATTGAGAGCAGCCAGTTGTGAATTTGGAACTGCAATTAATGACATGATAAGAGATAAAGTTGTTTTTAGCATAAAGGAAGAAAGACTGAAAGAAAAGCTTTTGAAAGAAACAGACCTTACACTTGAGAAGGCTGTGGAGATATGCCGTGTTGATGAGATAACGAGAGCACAGCTGACAACTATGACAACAACTTTTGAAGGAGTGTGTGAATTACAGGAGGCTCATGGAGATATCAGAGGGACTGCAAACGGAGATAATGAAGAAATTGCAACTCAAGCTTTGAGAGTAAAAGACTTAAGAACTAGAGATAAATGGAAAAGTCAGAACAGGTGTGGCTGTTGTGGCACAATTCATGAACCTCAGAGATGCTTAGCATTTGGAAAAACTTGTAATAAGTGTGGCAAGAAAAACCATTATGCCAAGTTATGCAGGACAAAAATGGCTAATCCTGAAAACAGACAAACCAGACAACATATTCATGAGTTGTGTGTAAGTAACCTATTGATAACAGAATTAGACAAAGAACTGAACAATACAGGGTGGTATGCTGATATTTCTATAAGAGGCTATATAGTTAATTTTAAGTTAGATACTGGGGCTGAAGCAAATGTGTTACCATTCAAAATATTTTCTAGGATACCTGGTACAAAGCCACTGATTAAGGGCAATGCAGTTCTTGTAGCATATGGTGGGACAAAAATACAACCAATGGGAATGGCTGAGTTTGAATGCAGTACAGCAAAAGGAGTGCATAAATTATTGTTTTATGTAACAGATTGCTCTGCAATTCCATTACTAGGTAGACCAGCTTGTGAGAAGTTAGAGTTAGTTCGTCGGATAGATCTCATACACGCAGCTGGGTCGTTAACACAAGAAAAATTAGTCAGCTTATATCCTGAGATTTTCCAAGGTTTGGGTGAGTTTCAAGGATGTCATCACATATACATTGATCCGACAGTTGCTCCTGTTGTCCAAGGATGTAGGGGAGTGCCTTTTGCAATATATGATAAATTAAAGGATACACTCAGTCAGATGGAAAATACAGGAGTTATAACAAAAGTGATAGGACCTACAGATTGGGTGAGCAGCCTTGTTATCACAGAAAAAAAGAATGGCACTCTGCTTATATGTCTTGACCCACGAGATTTAAACAAGGCAGTTAGAAGGCAACATTATACCATTCCAACAGCTGAAGAAATCCTGAGTCAGTTAGCTGGAAAAAATTGTTCACAATCATAGATGAAAAAGATGGTTATTGGCAGGTAAAACTGGATAAAGCATCATCCAGATTATGTACATTTAATACGCCATGGGGAAGGTATTGTTTTAATCGCTTACCATTCGGGCTTAAATCTGCAAGTGAGGTTTTTCAACAAAAGAACCAAGAAACATTTGGACATATAAGAGGTGTACATATGATAGCAGATGATATGATTATAGCAGCAGAAACAGTGGAACAGCATGATGAAATTTTACACCAGGTTATGAAAACAGCACGTGCCAACAACATTAAATTTAATAAAGAAAAGATCCAGTTTAAGGTAAACTCTGTAAAATACATGGGTCACATAGTGACTGCTGAAGGAGTCAGACCAGATTCTGAGAAAGTTAAGGCTGTCCAAGAAACAAAACCGCCCGAGGATAGACAGGGGGTCTGGAGATTTTTAGGGTCAGTACAATATTTGGCAAAGTATATTCCACAAGAGGCAGAGCTGACGGCCCCATTGAGAAACCTATTAAAAAAGAATGTAGTTTTTCAGTGGATGCCAGAACATCAAAAAGCCTTTGATGCTATCAAACAAAAGTTGTGTAGCACACAAAGCCAGTTGTAATTCAGGCAGATGCATCCAAAGATGGCTTAGGAGCATGTCTGCTTCAGGACAACAAGCCAGTGTCCTATGCCTCTAGGTCACTTAACTCAGCAGAAAAAAATTATGCACAAATAGAAAAAGAATTGCTTGCGGTTGTATATGCGGTACGAAAGTTTCATCAATATGTGTTTGGTAAAACTGTGTTAGTTCAATCTGATCACAAGCCTTTAGAGTCAATCTGTAAAAAACCAATAGGCAGTGCCCCTGCTCGATTGCAACGAATGCTTTTGCAGCTTCAAAGGTATCAACTTAACATTGTATATACCCCTGGTAAACTTATGTATCTGGCTGATACCTTGTCAAGAGCCACTGTAGATCCTCCTTTTAGTGAAGAGCATTCCATGGGAGATGAGAAAGTAATACATGAGGTGAATGCTTTAGCAATGCATCTTGACAAAGTGTGTATAATACAAGAGGCAACAAAATGTGACCCCCAGCTTAAGATGGTTCAAACATACCTAGATCAAGGATGGCCACAATATATGAGAGATGTAAGTCTGATAGCAAAATCTTTCTGGCCAGTTAAAGATCATGTGTGGTGCCAGGATGGAGTTCTTTTTATGGGAGAAAGAATGATTATTCCAACAAGTCAAAGACAAAATGTACTTACACAACTTCATGAGTCCCATCAAGGGATTCAAAGGACCAAAGAAAGAGCAAGGAAATTAATGTATTGGCCTGGTATGTCAAGAGATATTGAGCTGGCTGTAGGGAGCTGTAGTGTTTGTGCATGTTTTGCTCCAAACAACCAAAAGGAACCACTCAAACCGCATGATATCGCTAAAGTACCATGGGAAAAGGTGGGGATAGATATTTTTGAACAGGATAGTTGTCCATTTCTGTTGATAGTTGATTACTTTTCAAAATATCCAGAAATAATAAGTCTACCTGATAAAACTGCCAAAACTGTAATTTGTAGGCTTAAGTCTGTGTTTGCTCGCCATGGGATACCAAGAATAGTGGTGAGTGATAACATGCCATTTGCTAGTCAAGAATTTAAAACATTTGCTAAGGAATGGGGGTTTGAACAATGCTTTAGTAGTCCAGGATATGCACAATCTAATGGTATGGCAGAACGAGCAATTCAGTCTATCAAACAGCTTATGAACAAAGTAAAGAAGGCTGGTGGGGATTTACATCTAGCATTGTTGGAATATCGCAATACACCAGTCACAGGGTTGTCATATTCGCCTGCACAAATGTTGATGGGCAGGATGTTGAGAAGTAAACTTCCCATAACAACTGGTTTATTATGCCCTAAGATTCCTATTAATGTGCATCAGGATCTACAAAGAGTTCAACAAAGACAAAAACATTTTTATGATCAAACAGCTAGACCACTTCAACCATTACAAGAGGGAGATGCAGTTTGGATGCAATCTAATGACCCCAAGGAAAGATGGCTTCCTGCCATAGTGATAGAAAGATGTAAACAACCACGGTCATACCAAATAAAGACTCTTAATGGTAGGATATATCAACGTAATAGACGCCAATTAAGAAAACGGATGTCAGAAATTATCAGTGACAGAAGTGTAACACAAGATGCATTAATCAATGGATATGGTGGGGCTCTTGAGAATAATAATGAGATGCAAACATTACCAACAACAGATAGGCAACCGACATATATAACATCATATGGTAGACCAGTGTTTAGGCCAGAGAGATATACTCCTTGAAAATGCACCTTGGTCCTAAGGTGACTCTTTATCATTTGTGTAAGTTAGGTCAAAGAGAAATATTGTATTCTTTATATGTATGTTTTCTACTTATGTTTTTAAAATTCTGTATAAAGTGTATTATTTTCTAAAGTGTATAATCATTGTTTTTTTATATTTCCATGAAAAGGAGATGTGATGTAAGGTACCTTTAAGACACAGCCCTTAGTGATATCAGCTGTAGTCTATATATACTATTAAGAGGGTTGGAGAGGGATTCATTGTTCTCTCTTCCTCATCTCACTCTCCTGGGACTGGCTGTGCTCAGTAGCTCATGGGTGAATAAACTTACTGCTCTTACTTGAAGACTGGACTCTGTGTGGATTCTTGTAAGATTGGATTCCAACAGCAGACATCACAGGCAGGATACAAATAAATATTATTATTATTATTATTATTATCATCATCATCATCATCATCATCATTAAATAATATATTTAAATAATTAATAATAAATAATATATTAATTAAATTATATATGTGTGTGTATATATGTATATATATATATATATATATATATATATATATATATAATTAAAAATAGAATTCATTAAATTAAATGAACAAATAAATTTAATTAATTTTAATTATAATTTAATTTACAATTTAATTAATAAACTTAATTTTATCAATTTTCTTTATTAATTGTATTTATAATTTCGGATGGATTTCCAATATTGGCCCGCAATGCTTGCACGCCGCATCATATAATACGGCTTTCCCTTCCGTTTTTCGTCCCAGTGCATGGCCTTTTTGCTCCGTGCGCCGTGACATTTTCCTCTCTTATCTCAAATAATGTAAATGCCTCTTTAGAAGCTATTCATGGGAGCAGAAGGAGCCACCGCTGTCATCGATTTATATATATATATATATATATATATATATATATATATATTCACATCTGTGCATCAAGGGAGTGGGAATAAAAGAATACAGAGTCAGCACCCATTATCACGACCTTCTCTCCCATGGATTTCCGAAAGCGGGGCCATATGGCCTTTTATTTGGTGCAGGGAAAAGGACAAACAAAGGGCTATCAAGGTTGGAGAGAAAAAGTCAAGAGCGACCCTCCTGCAATGCAGGAATACATAAGGTCCTAGAGTCAGAAGGGACTAATAGGGGGCCATATAGTCCAACCCTCCTTCTTCCATGCAGGAATACATAGGATCCCAGAGTTGGAAGGGGCTGCTAAGGGCCATATAGTCCATCCCTCCTTCTGCCATGCAGGAATACATAGGATCCTAGAGTCGGAAGGGGCTACTAAGGGCCATATAGTCCATCCCTACTTCTGCCATGCAAGAATTCATAGGATCTCAGAGTCAGAAGTGGCTGCTAAGGGCCATATAGTCCAGCCAACCTTTTGCCATGCAGGAATACATAGGATCCCAGAGTCGGAAGGGGCTGCTAAGGGCCATATAGTCCAACCCTCCTTCTTCCATGCAGGAATACATAGAATCCCAGAGTGGGAAGGGACTACTAAGGGCCATATAGTCCAGTCCTCCTCTTCCATGCTGGAATGCATAGCATCCTAGAGTCGGAAGGGACTACTAAGGGCCATATAGTCCAGCCCTCCTTCTTCCATGCAGGCATGCATAGGATCCTAGAGTCGGAAGGGACTACTAAGGGCCATATAGTCCAATCCTCCTTCTTCCATGCAGGAATAAATAGGAGAGCATCTCTAATTAGTTGACTCTTGCAACGATTTAATCAGATCCCATCCTAAAAGTCTGCCAATGCTCCCCTCTTGTGGCCAATCCAAGTCCCTCTATATCTCTCACAACAAACATTTCTTCGTTTCTAATTTAAGAGGAAAGGCTTGGCATCTTAATGGATGCTTAAAAGGAGGCTTCCTGGGTCAGAGAGGGGGTCACCTCTGGGAATGCTTCTCTAAACAATATAGTCTTTAACTCAGTTTTGAAACTGGATAGAGAAGTGATGAGGTGTGCATATGGGGGAAGAAGGTTCCAGGAGTAAGGGGCAGCAAGTGAGAAGGGACGAATTCGGGAGGGGGCAGTGGTAGTCCTACACTGTGACAGGAGACCCTGACTACCAGAACGGAGGGTGCGAGTAGGAATGTAAGGAGAAAGAAGGTCAGATAAGTAAGGAGGGGCCAACCCATGGAGGGCTTTGAAAGTCAATAACAAAAGCTTGTACCGGATGCGGAAGGGGAAGGGGAGCCAATGAAGGGAGGAGAAAAGAGGAGAAACATGGTCAAAGCGGCGAGCGGATGTGACAATACGGGCAGCTGAATACTGGACAGAGATTAAAGGATGGAGGTGTGAAAGAGGAAGCCCTGTTAGAAGAAGGTTATAATAATCTAGTTGCGAAACCACTGGGGCATGGACCAGAGTCTTGGCAGTAGAGGCTGAGAGGAATGGATGGATCTTGGCAATGTTGTAGAGAAAGAATCTACAGGCCTTAGCGGTGGCCTGGATCTGGGGAATAAAAGACAGAGAAGAGTAAAAAATGAAGCCAAGACTGGAGGCTTGATGAACCGGTTGAATAGAAGTGTCGTCGACAGAAACAGAAAAGGAATAGTGAAGGATGGGTTTAGGTGGAAAGACAAGAAGCTCAGTCTTAGACATGTTGAGCTTCAAGCGCCGAAGCCGCATCCACAGAGAGATGGCAGTCAGACAAGAAGAAACTTGCTGTTCAAGCCCCGTCGAAAGGTCAGGGGTGGAGAGATACAGCTGAGTGTCGTCGGCGTACAGATGACAGGAAAAACCATAAGAACTGATGAGTTTACCTAGGGACAGTGTGTATAGAGAGAACAGAAGGGGACCCAAGACAGAGCCCTGGGGAACTCCAACAGATAGCGGAACAGTGGATGAAGTCTGACCACCCGTGACACTGCAAAAGATCTATCTGACAAGTAAGATTTAAACCAGTCGAGAGCAGAGTCGGAGAACCCAAGGTCAGAAAGTAAATCAACCAGGAGACAGTGATCCACAGTGTCAAAGGCCGCAGACAAATCAAGAAGAATGAGAATAGAGTAGAGGCCGTTTGCCTTGGCCCGCAAGAGATCGTTTGAGTTCTTGGTGAGGGCTGTCTCTGTAGAGTGCCGTGGGCAGAAGCCAGACTGGAAAGGGTCCAGGATAGAGTTGGCTTCAATAAACTTAATACAGTGAGAATAAACGACCCGTTCTAGGACCTTAGAAAGAAAAGGAAGAAGAGAAATTGGACGATAGCTAGACAAAGAAGAGGGGTCGAGAGAGGGTTTCTTCAGAATTGGGGAAATGAGAGCATGTTTGAAGTCAGAAGGGAAGGAACCCACACACAGAGAGAGATTAAAGATATAGAGGAGTGAGGGCAGAAGAGAAGGGGCTATAGAGATTAGGAGACAGGAGGGAATAGGATCAAGAGAGCAGGTAGTAGGTTTGGAAGAATTTAGCAGCGTAGAGAGTTCATCCAGAGAAACAGGGGGAAACCCAGAGAGTTTATTAGTAGAAGGTACCAGGAGGTTAGTGGTAGGGAGCAAGTCGGGAGGAACTATTTCAGATCGAATAGTAGTGACTTTTGTGATGAAATAGTTGGCGAAGTCAGTGGGGGAAAATGATGAGAAGACAGGGGGAGAGGAAGGTTTTAGTAGTGTATTGAAGCAGGAGAATAAACGCTGCAGACACCTCTCATTAGCACAGATCAGCGATTTCTAATAGTTCTGTTTTGCCATAGACAGAGCGCGTGAAAAAGATAAAAGGATGAATTGATAATGAATGAAATCGGCCGGTTCCCTAGACTTTTTCCAAAGACGTTCGGCCGCTCGAGAGCAGGACCGGAAGAACCTGATAGTGGGAGTGAGCCAGGGCTGAGGCCTAGTCATGGGGGAAGACACGCATACAGATACAGGAGCAAAGCTGTCGAGAGTTGAAGAAAGAGTGGAATTAAATAAAGACATTGCTGAATCAGCAGAGTCCCCAAGATCAAGAGAAGAGAGAGATGAATTCAAAGTCTGACTGAGATGGTCAGAGTTAACAGACTGAAGGTCGCGGAAATGGCGCTGAACAGTACGAGGAGGAGGTGGGATATAAGTAAGAGTAAAAGAAATTAAATGGTGGTCAGACAATGGAAAATCAGATGCCAGGTAGTCGGAAATGACACACTTAGCAGCAAGAATTAGGCCGAGACAGTGACCAGAGGAATGGGTTGAGGAGTTAGAATGAGGTTGAAGGCCAAAAGAAGCAAACAGGGAGCTAAGGCAAGATGAAGAAGGATTGTTGGGATTTTCAAGGTGAATATTAAAGTCACCTAGGATGAGAGAAGGGACTGCATCAAATAGAAAAAACGTCAGCCAAGATTCAAAGTCAGATAGGAACTGGGTAGCAGAACCAGGAGGGCAATAGATGACAGCAACCCGGAGCTGTAAAGGAAAAAAAGAGTCGAATAGAGTGAGACTCGAATGAAGAGAAACAATAGCTGGGCGGGGGGGGGGGGGGGGGAGAAAGAACTTGAAACTGGCAGGAATTGGACAATAGTATACTGACCCCTCCTCCTCAACCCTCAGGGAGGCTTGTGTGTGTGAAAGAGAGACCACCAAAAGAAAGGGCAGCGGAGGTAGTGGTATAATGGGCCGGAAGCCAGGTTTCAGTAAGAGCGAGAAGGTTAAATGATCTAGAGAGAAAAAGATCATGGACAGCAGTCGCTTTCGGAGCAACAGAGCGAGAGTTCCAGATTGAACAGAGGAATGGAAGCTGGGAGATAGGAAGAGGTCAAATAAGGATCAGGTTAGGAGAGATGCATGGAGCCATGGGAAGGAAAGGATTCAGTAAGCGATAATCAAAAGAAGAGAATATAACAATGACAAAAGTAGGAATATAAAAGCCAACTGTACTTGGTAATATTGCCTAAATACCACAAGGCACAAGGGATTTAATAGAGAAGGAAGGGGTGGGATTGGAAGCCTTTGCTCAAGGTCCCAGCTGCTGAGAGTGATGGAAGGAGAAGTGGCTGATGGATGCAGGGAAGGAAAGCTCTATCCCTTGATGCAGGCCCGATAGATCAGACTCAATCCTCAGATGGATGTAGGAATGGGAGGTCCTTTCTCTTGAGGCAGGCCTGGTGGATGAAAGTCACTCCTGAGATGGATGTAGGAAAGAGAGGCCCTTTCATAAATATATATTTATTTTATTTAAATATTAAATGTATAAATATATTATTTTTAAATATCTATTTTTAAAGCGGATGTTAAATAATTAAAACTGCAGATAATTTTTGTTTTGTTTTTTTAAATAATAATTTAAAATAAAATAATAAATTTCATTTATATCCATTATTCAGCATGGGATTATTTTTAAATATTTTATTTATTTTATTTTATTTAAATATTAAATATATAAATATATAACATTTAAATATTATTTTTTAAAATAAATATTTTTTTAAAAAATCTATTTTTAAAGTGGATGTTAAATAATTGAAACATTATCTGCAATGTTTCAATTATTTAACATCCACTTTAAAAATAGATTTTTTTAAAAAATATTTATTTTAAAAAATAATATTTAAATGTTATATATTTATATAATATTTAAATAAAATAAAATAAATAATAATTAATAATAATAATATAATAAATTGAAAAAATAATAAATTTTATTTATATCCACTATTTGGTATAGGATTATTTATAAATATTTTATATTTAAATATATATGTATATATTAAATATATAAATATGTTCTTTTTAAATATCTATTTTTAAAGTGAATGTTAAATAATTAAAACTGCAGATATTTTTGTTATTTTAAAATAATAATAATAATAATAATAATTTAAAATAAAATAATAAATTTTATTTATATCTATTATTCAGCATGGGATTATTTTTTAAATATTTTATTTTATTTAAATATTAAACATATAAATATATTATTTTTAAATATTATTTTTAAAAATAAATATTTAAAAATATTTTTAGTGGATGTTAAATAACTGAAACTCTGCAGATAAATTTGTTTTTTTAAAATAATAATAATAATAATAATAATAATAATACATTAAATAACTTGTTTAATAATTAAATAATTAAACATTATTAAATAATATTAATTTATCCATTAAATTAAACATTATTAAATAACAATTTATTTAACAGGCCCACGGACTACATTTTGGGACTCCCTGTTTCTTCAGCATCTTCGCGGCGGCTCTGGTGAGCTGAAATTTGGGCCACCTGGGGGGAAGGCGGAGAGAGCGGCGTGTCGGGGCAGCGGCACGCAGATAGCCAGCCTGCCTGGTCTCCTCCTCCGTCATGCCTCCCCTTGCCACCGGACTTTGCCAGGAGCTGCGTCGCTGCCGGGCGGCTCTCCCTGGGTTGTTAGAGCTGCCCAGCTGCGCACCGGACCGGGGGGGCCACCCACGGACAGCATTTTGGAACCCCAGTTTCTTCAGCATCTCCGCGGCGGCTCTGGTGAGTTGAAATTTGGGCAACCTGGGGGGAAGGCGGAGAGAGGGGCGTGTCGGGGCAGCGGCACTCACATAGCCAGCCTGCCTGGTCTCCTCCTCAATCACGCCTCCCCTTGCCACCGGACTTTGCGAGGAGCTGCGTCGCTGCCGCTCGGCTCTCAATGGGTTGTTAGAGGTGTGGAGCTGCGCAGCGGCCCGAGGAGGCCGCCCACGGACTGCATTTTGGGACTCCCTGTTTCTTCAGCATCTCCGCGGCGGCTCTGCTGAGCTGAAATTTGGGACACCTGGGGGGAAAGGCGGAGAGAGGGGCATGTCGGGGCAGCGGCATGCACATAGCCAACCTACCTGGTCTACTCCTCCGTCACGCCTCCCCTTGCCACCGGACTTTGCCAGGAGCTGTGTCGCTGCCGGTCGGCTCTCCCTGGGTGTTATAGGTGCGCAGCTGCGCACCGGCCCGGGGAGGCCGCCCACGGACTGCATTTTGGGACGCCCTGTTTTTTCAGCATCTCCGCAGTGGATCTGGTGAGCTGAAATTTGGGCCACCTGGGGGGAAGGCGGAGAGAGGGGAGTGTCGGGGCAGCGGCACGCACATAGCCAACCGGCCTGGTCTCCTCCTCCGTCACGCCTCCCCTTGCCACCACATTTTTACAGGCGATGCGTGGCTGCCGGGCGGCTCTCCCTGGGTTGTTAGAGGTGCGCAGCTGCGCACCGGCCCGGGGAGGCCACCCACGGACTGCATTTTGGGACTCCCTGTTTCTTCAGCATCTCTTCGGCGGCTCTGGTGAGTTGAAATTTGGGCCACCTGGGGGGAAGGCGGAGAGAGGGGCGTGTCGGGGCAGCGGCACGCACATAGCGAACCTGCCTGGTCTCCTCCTCCGTCACGCCTGCCCTTCCCACCGGACTTTGCCAGGAGCTGCGTCGCTGCCGGTCGGCTCTCCCTGGGTGTTATAGGTGCGCAGCTGCGCACCGGCCCGGGGAGGCCGCCCACGGACTGCATTTTGGGACTGCCTGTTTCTTCAGCATCTCCGCGGCGGCTCTGGTGAGTTGAAATTTGGGCAACCTGGGGGGAAGGCGGAGAGAGGGGCGTGTCGGGGCAGTGGCACGCACATAGCGAACCTGCCTGGTCTCCTCCTCCATCACGCCTCCCCTTGCCACCAGACTTTTCCAGGAGCTGCGTCGCAGCCGGGCGGCTCTCCCTGGGTTGTTAGAGGTGCGCAGCTGCGTACCGGCCCGGGAAGGCCGCCCACGGACTGCATTTTGGGACTCCCTGTGTCTTCAGCATCTCCGCGGCGGCTCTGGTGAGCTGAAATATGGGACACCTGGGGGGAAGGTGGAGAGAGGGGCGTGTCAGGGCAGCGGCCCACACATAGCCAGCCTGCCTGGTCTCATCCTCCATCACGCCTCCCCTTGCCACTGGACTTTGCCAGGAGATGCGTCTCTGCCGGGCGGTTCTCCCTGGGATGTTAGAGGTGCGCAGTTGCGCACCGGGACAGGGAGGCCGCACACGGACTGCATTTTGAGAGTCCCTGTTTCTTCAGCATCTCTGAAGCGGCTCTGGTGAGCTGAAATTTGGGACACCTGGGGGGAAAGGGGGAGAGAGGGGAGAGTCGGGGCAGCGGCATGCACCTAGCCAACCTGCCTGGTCTCCTCCTCCGTCACGCCTCCCCTTGCCAACGGACTTTTCCAGGAGATGCGTCACTTCCGGCCGGCTCTCTCTGGGTTGTTAGAGCTGCGCAGCTGCGCACCGGCCCGGTGAGGCCGCCTACGGACTGAATTTTGGGACTCCCTGTTTCTTCAGCAACTCTGCGGCGGCTCTGGTGAGCTGAAATTTGGGACACCTGGGGGGAAAGGCAGAGAGAGGGGCGTGTCGGGGCAGCGGCATGCACATAGCCAACCTGCCTGGTCTCTTCCTCCGTCACGCCTCCCCTTGCCACCGCACTTTTCCAGGAGATACGTCGCTGCAGGGCGGATCTCCCTGGGTTGTTAGAGATGCGCAGGTGCACACCGGCCCTGGAGGGCAAACACGGACTGGATTTTGGGAGTCCCTGTTTCTTCAGCATCTCTGTTGCGGCTCTGGTGAGCTGAAATTTGGGCGACCTGGGGGGAAGGAGGAGGGAGGGGCATGTCAGGGTAGCGGCACGCACATAGTCAGCCTGCCTGGTCTCCTCCTCCGTCACGCCTCCCTTTGCCACCGGACTTTGCCAGGAGCTGCGTCGCTGCTGGGCGGCTCTCCCTGGGTGTTAGAGGTGCGCAGCTGCGCACCGGCCCGGGGAGGCCGCCCAAGGACTGCATTTTGGGACTCCTTTTTTTTCAGCATCTCCGCGGCGGCTCTGGTGAGCCGAAATTTGGGACACCTGGGGGAATGCGGAGAGAGGGGCGTATCGAGGCAGCGGAACGCACATAGTCAACCTGCCTGGTCTCCTCCTCCGTTACGCCTCCCCTTGCCACTGCACTTTTCCAGGAGCTGCGTCGCTTCCGGGCGGCTCTCCCTGGGTGTTAGAGGTGCGCAGCTGCGCACCGGCCCAGGGATGCCGCCAACAACTGCATGTTGGGACTCCCTGTTTTTTCAGTATCTCCGCGGCGGCTCTGGTGAGCTGAAATATGGGACACCTGGGGGGAAGGTGGAGAGAGGGGCGTGTCAGGGCAGCGGCCCGCACATAGCCAGCCTGCCTGGTCTCATCCTCCATCACGCCTCCCCTTGCCACTGTTGCCAGGAGCTGCGTCTCTGCCGGGCGGTTCTCCCTGGGATGTTAGAGGTGCACAGCTGCGCACCGGCCCGGGGAGGCCACCCACGGACTGCATTTTGGGACTCCCTGTTTCTTCAGCATCTCCGCAGCGGATCTGGTGAGCTGAAATTTGGGACACATGGGGGGAAAGGGGGAGAGAGGGGAGTGTCGGGGCAGCGGCACGCACATAGCCAACCTGCCTGGTCTCCTCCTCCGTCACGCCTCCCCTTGCCACCGGACTTTACCAGGAGCTGCGTTGCTGCCGGCCGGCTCTTCCTGAGTGTTAGAGGTGCGCAGCTGCGCACCGGCCCGGTGAGGCCGCCCACGGACTGCATTTTGGGACTCCCTGTTTTTTCAGCATCTCCGCGGCGTCTCTGGTGAGCTGAAACTGGGGACACCTGGGGGGAAGGCGGAGAGAGGGGCGTGTCGGGGCAGCGGTCCGCACATAGCCAGCCTGCCTGGTCTCCTCCTCCGTCACGCCTCCCTTTGCCACTGGACTTTGCCAGGAGCTGCGTCTCTCCCGGCCGGCTCTCCCTGGGTTGTTAGAGGTGCGCAGCTGCGTACCGGCCGGGGGAGGCCGCCCACGGACAGCATTTTGGGACTCCCTGTTTCTTCAGCATCTCCACGGCGGCTCTGGTGAGCTGAAATTTGGGACACCTGGGGGGAAACGTGGAGAGAGGGGCGTGTCGGGGCAGCGGCACGCACATAGCCAACCTGACTGGTCTCCGCCTCCGTCACGCCTCCCCTTGCCAACGCACTTTTTTTGGAGATGCGTCACTGCCGGGCGGCTCTCCCTGGGTTGTTAGAGGTGCGCAGCTGTGCACCGGCCCGGGGAGGCCGCCCACGGACTGCATTTTGGGTCTCCCGGTTTCTTCAGCATCTCCGCGGCGGCTCTGGTGAGTTGAAATTTGGGCCACCAGGGGGGAAGGCGGAAAGAAGGGCGTGTCGGGGCAGCGGCACGCACAGAGCGAACCTGCCTGGTCTTCTCCTGCGTTACGCCTCCCCTTGCCACCGGACTTTGCCAGGAGCTGCGTCGCTGCCGCTCGGCTCTCAATGGGTTGTTAGAGGTGCGGAACTGTGCAGCGGCCCGGGGAGGCCACGCACGGACTGCATTTTGGGACTCCCTGTTTCTTCAGCATCTCTGTTGCGGCTCTGGTGAGCTGAAATTTGGGCCACCTGGGGGGAAAGGCGGAGGGAGTGGCATGTCGGGGCAGCGGCATGCACATAGCCAGCCTGCCTGGTCTCATCCTCCATCACGCCTCCCCTTGCCACTGGACTTTGACAGGAGCTGCGTCTCTGCCGGGTGGTTCTCCCTGGGATGTTAGAGGTGTGCAGCTGCGTACCGGCCGGGGGAGGCCGCCCACGGACTGCATTTTGGAACCCCTGTTTCTTCAGCATCTCCGCGGCGGCTCTGGTGAGTTGAAATTTGGGCCACCTGGGGGGAAGGCGGAGAGAGGGGTGTGTCGGGGCAGCGGAACTCACATAGCCAGCCTGCCTGGTCTCATCCTCCATCACGCCTCCCCTTGCCACTCGACTTTGCCAGGAGCTGCGTCGCTCCCGGGCTGCTCTCCCTGGGTTGTCAGAGCTGCCCAGCTGCGCACCGGCCCGGGAGGGCCGCCCACGGACTGCATTTTGGAACCCCTGTTTCTTCAGCATCTCCGCGGCGGCTCTGGTGAGTTGAAATTTGGGCCACCTGGGGGGAAGGCGGAGAGAGGGGCATGTCGGGGCAGTGGCACTCACATAGCCAGCCTGCCTGGTCTCCTCCTCAATCACGCCTCCCCTTGCCACCGGACTTTGCCAGGAGCTGCGTCGCTGCCGCTCGGTTCTCAATGGGTTGTGAGAGGTGCGCAGCTGCGCACCGGCCCGGGAAGGCCACCCACAGACTGCATTTTGGCAGTCCCTGTTTCTTCAGCATCTCCGCGTCCGCTCTGGTGAGCTGAAATTTGGGACACCTTGGGGGAAAGGCGGAGAGAGGGGCTTGTCGGGGCAGCGGCATGCACATAGGCAACCTGCCTGGTCTCCTAATCCGTCACGCCTCCCCTTGCCACCGCACTTTTCCAGGAGATTCGTCGCTGCAGGGCGGATCTCCCTGGGTTGTTAGAGATGCGCAGCTGCGCACCGGCCCTGGAGGCCGAACACGGACTGCATTTTGGGAGTCCCTGTTTCTTCAGCATATCTGTTGCGGCTCTGGTGAGCTGAAATTTGGGCGACCTGGGGGGAAGGCGGAGCGAGGGGCATGTCAGGGTAGCGGTACGCACATAGCCAGCCTGCCTGTTCTCCTCCTCCGTCACGCCTCCCTTTGCCACCGGACTTTGCCAGGAGCTGCGTCGCTGCTGGGCGGCTCTCCCTGGCTGTTAGAGGTGCGCGGCTGCACACCGGCCCGGGGGGGCCGCCCACGGACTGCATTTTGGAACCCTTGTTTCTTCAGCATCTCCGCCGCGGCTCTGGTGAGTTGAAATTTGGGCCACCTGGGGGGAAGGCGGAGAGAGGGGAGTATCGGGGCAGCAGCACTCACATAGCCAGCCTGCCTGGTCTCCTCCTCAATCACGCCTCCCCTTGCAACCGGACTTTGCCAGGAGCTGCGTCGCTGCCGCTCGGTTCTTAATGGGTTGTTAGATGTGCGGAACTGCGCAGCGGCCCGGGGAGGCCGCCCACGGACTGCATTTTGGGACTCCCTGTTTTTTCAGCATCTCCGCGGCGGCTCTGTTGAGCTGAAATATGGGACACCTGGGGGGAAGGTGATGAGAGGGGCGTGTCAGGGCAGCGGCCCGCACATAGCCAGCCTGCCTGGTCTCATCCTCCATCACGCCTCCCCTTGCCACTGGACTTTGACAGGAGCTGCGTCTCTGCCGGGCGGTTCTCCCTGGGATGTTAGAGGTGTGCAGCTGCGTACCGGCCGGGGGAGGCCGCCCACGGACTGCATTTTGGAACCCCTGTTTCTTCAGCATCTCCACGGCGGCTCTGGTGAGTTGAAATTTGGGCCACCTGGGGGGAAGGCGGAGAGAGGGGTGTGTCGGGGCAGCGGCACTCACATAGCCAGCCTGCCTGGTCTCATCCTCCATCACGCCTCCCCTTGCCACTCGACTTTGCCAGGAGCTGCGTCGCTCCCAGGCGGCTCTCCCTGGGTTGTCAGAGCTGCCCAGCTGCGCACCGGCCCGGGAGGGCCGCCCACGGACTGCATTTTGGAACCCCTGTTTCTTCAGCATCTCCGCGGCGGCTCTGGTGAGTTGAAATTTGGGCCACCTGGGGGGAAGGCGGAGGGAGGGGCGTGTCGGGGCAGCGGCACTCACATAGCCAGCCTGCCTGGTCTCCTCCTCAATCACGCCTCCCCTTGCCACCGGACTTTGCCAGTAGCTGCGTCGCTGCCGCTCGGTTCTCAATGGGTTGTGAGAGGTGTGCAGCTGCGCACCGTCCCGGGAAGGCCACCCACAGACTGCATTTTGGCAGTCCCTGTTTCTTCAGCATCTCCGCGTCCGCTCTGGTGAGCTGAAATTTGGGACACCTGGGGTGAAAGGCGGAGAGAGGGCCTTGTCGGGGCAGCGGCATGCACATAGGCAACCTGCCTGGTCTCCTAATCCGTCACGCCTCCCCTTGCCACCGCACTTTTCCAGGAGATGCGTCGCTGCAGGGCGGATCTCCCTGGGTTGTTAGAGATGCGCAGCTGCGCACCGGCCCTGGAGGCCGAACACGGACTGCATTTTGGGAGTCCCTGTTTCTTCAGCATCTCTGTTGCAGCTCTGGTGAGCTGAAATTTGGGCGACCTGGGGGGAAGGCGGAGCGAGGGGCATGTCAGGGTAGCGGTACGCACATAGCCAGCCTGCCTGGTCTCCTCCTCCGTCACGCCTCCCTTTGCCACCGGACTTTGCCAGGAGCTGCGTCGCTGCTGGGCGGCTCTCCCTGGGTGTTAGAGGTGCGCGGCTGCGCACCGGCCCGGGGGGCCTGCCCACGGACTGCATTTTGGAACCCTTGTTTCTTCAGCATCTCCGCGGCGGCTCTGGTGAGTTGAAATTTGGGCCACCTGGGGGAAAGGCGGAGAGAGGGGAGTATCGGGGCAGCGGCACTCACATAGCCAGCCTGCCTGGTCTCCTCCTCAATCACGCCTCCCCTTGCCACCGGACTTTGCCAGGAGCTGCGTCGCTGCCGCTCGGTTCTCAATGGGTTGTTAGATGTGCGGAGCTGCGCAGCGGCCCGGGGAGGCCGCCCACGGACTGCATTTTGGGACTCCCTGTTTCTTCACCATCTCCGCGGCGGCTCTGGTGAGCTGAAATTTGGGACACCTGGGGGGAAAGGCGGAGAGAGGGGCTTGTCGGGGCAGCGGCATGCACATAGCCAGCCTGCCTGGTCTCCTCCTCCGTCACGCCTCCCCTTGCCATCGCACTTTTCCAGGAGATGCGTCGCTGCAGGGCGGATCTCCCTGGGTTGTCAGAGATGCGCAGCTGCGCACCGGCCCAGGAGGCCGAACACGGACTGCATTTTGGGAATCCCTGTTTCTTCAACATCGCTGTTGCGGCTCTGGTGACCTGAAATTTGGGCGACCTGGGGGGAAGGCGGAGCGAGGGGCATGTCAGGGTAGCGGCACGCACATAGCCAGCTTGCCTGGTCTCCTCCTCCGTCACGCCACCCTTTGCCACCGGACTTTGCCAAGAGCTGCGTCGCTGCTGGGCGGCTCTCCCTGGGTGTTAGAGGTGCGCAGCTGCGCACCGGCCCGGGGGGGCCGCCCACGGACTGCATTTTGGAACCCCTGTTTCTTCAGCATCTCCGCGGCGGCTCTAGTGAGTTGAAATTTGGGCCACCTGGGGGGAAGGCGGAGAGAGGGGAGTGTCGGGGTAACGGCACTCACATAACCAGCCTGCCTGGTCTCCTCCTCAATCACGCCTCCCCTTGCCACCGGACTTTGCCAGGAGCTGCGTCGCTGCCGCTCGGTTCTCAATGGGTTGTTAGAGGTGCGGAGCTGCGCAGCGGCCCGTGGAGGCCGCCCACGGACTGCATTTTGGGACTCCCTGTTTCTTCACCATCTCCGCGGCAGCTCTGGTGAGCTGAAATTTGGGATACCTGGGGGGAAAGGCGGAGAGAGGTGCATGTCGGGGCAGCGGCATGCACATAGCCAACCTGCCTGGTCTACTCCTCCGTCACGCCTCCCCTTGCCACCGGACTTTGCCAGGAGCTGCGTCACTGCCGGTCGGCTCTCCCTGGGTGTTATAGGTGCGCAGCTGCGCACCGGCCCGAGGAGGGCGCCCACGGAATGCATTTTGGGACTCCCTGTTTTTTCAGCATCTCCGCAGCGGATCTGGTGAGCTGAAATTTGGGCCACCTGGGGGGAAGGCGGAGAGAGGGGAGTGTTGGGGCAGCGGCATGCACATAGCCAACCTGCCTGGTCTCCTCCTCCGTCACGCCTCCCCTTGCCACCGGACTTTTCTAGGAGATGCCTTGCTGCCGGGCGGCTCTCCCTTGGGTGTTAGAGGTGCGCAGCTGCGCACCGGCCCGGTGAGGCCGGCTACGGACTGAATTTTGGGACTCCCTGTTTCTTCAGCAACTCAGCGGCGGCTCTGGTGAGCTGAAATTTGGGCCACCTGGGGGGAAGGCGGAGAGAGGGGCGTGTCGGGGCAGCGGCACACACATAGCCAAACTCCCTGGTCTCCTCCTCCGTCACGCCTCCCCTTGCCACCGCACTTTTCCAGGAGATGGGTCGCTGCAGGGCGGCTCTCCCTGGGTTGTTAGAGATGCGCAGCTGCACACCGGCCCGGGGAGGCCGAACACGGACTGCATTTTGGGACTCCCTATTTCTTCAGCATCTCTTTTGCGGCTCTGGTGAGCTGAAATTTGGCCGACCTGGGGGGAAGGCGGAGGGAGGGGCATGTCAGGGTAGTGGCACGCACATAGCCAGCCTGCCTGGTCTCCTCCTCCGTCACGCCTCCCTTTGCCACTGGATTTGCCAGGAGCTGCGTCGCTGCTGGGCGGCTCTCCCTGGGTGTTAGAGGTGCGCGGCTGCGCACCGGCCCGGGGGGGCCGCCCACGGACTGCATTTTGGAACCCTTGTTTCTTCAGCATCTCCGCGGCGGCTCTGGTGAGTTGAAATTTGGGCCACCTGGGGGGAAGGCGGAGAGAGGGGAGTATCGGGGCAGCGGCACTCACATAGCCAGCCTGCCTGGTCTCCTCCTCAATCACGCCTCCCCTTGCCACCGGACTTTGCCAGGAGCTGCGTCGCTGCCGCTCGGTTCTCAATGGGTTGTTAGATGTGCGGAGCTGCGCAGCGGCCCGGGGAGGCCGCCCACGGACTGCATTTTGGGACTCCCTGTTTCTTCACCATCTCCGCGGCGGCTCTGGTGAGCTGAAATTTGGGACACCTGGGGGGAAAGGCGGAGAGAGGGGCTTGTCGGGGCAGCGGCATGCACATAGCCAACCTGCCTGGTCTCCTCCTCCGTCACGCCTCCCCTTGCCACCGCACTTTTCAGGAGATGCGTCGCTGCAGGGCGGATCTCCCTGGGTTGTCAGAGATGCGCAGCTGCGCACCGGCCCTGGAGGCCGAACACGGACTGCATTTTGGGAATCCCTGTTTCTTCAACATGTCTGTTGCGGCTCTGGTGACCTGAAATTTGGGCGACCTGGGGGGAAGGCGGAGCGAGGGGCATGTCAGGGTAGCGGCACGCACATAGCCAGCTTGCCTGGTCTCCTCCTCCGTCACGCCACCCTTTGCCACCGGACTTTGCCAAGAGCTGCGTCGCTTCTGGGCGGCTCTCCCTGGGTTTTAGAGGTGCGCAGCTGCGCACCGGCCCGGGGGGGCCGCCCACGGACTGCATTTTGGAACCCCTGTTTCTTCAGCATCTCCGCGGCGGCTCTGGTGAGTTGAAATTTGGGCCACCTGGGGGGAAGGCGGAGAGAGGGGAGTGTCGGGGTAACGGCACTCACATAACCAGCCTGCCTGGTCTCCTCCTCAATCACGCCTCCCCTTGCCACCGGACTTTGCCAGGAGCTGCGTCGCTGCCGCTCGGTTCTCAATGGGTTGTTAGAGGTGCGGAGCTGCGGAGCGGCCCGGGAAGGCCGCCCACGGACTGCATTTTGGGACTCCCTGTTTCTTCACCATCTCCGCGGCGGCTCTGGTGAGCTGAAATTTGGGATACCTGGGGGGAAAGGCGGAGAGAGGTGCATGTCGGGGCAGCGGCATGCACATAGCCAACCTGCCTGGTCTACTCCTCCGTCACGCCTCCCCTTGCCACCGGACTTTGCCAGGAGCTGCGTCGCTGCCGGTCGGCTCTCCCTGGGTGTTATAGGTGCGCAGCTGCGCACCGGCCCGAGGAGGGCGCCCACGGAATGCATTTTGGGACTCCCTGTTTTTTCAGCATCTCCGCAGCGGATCTGGTGAGCTGAAATTTGGGCCACCTGAGGGGAAGGCGGAGAGAGGGGAGTGTTGGGGCAGCGGCATGCACATAGCCAACCTGCCTGGTCTCCTCCTCCGTCACGCCTCCCCTTGCCACCGGACTTTTCTAGGAGATGCGTTGCTGCCGGGCGGCTCTCCCTTGGGTGTTAGAGGTGTGCAGCTGCGCACCGGCCCGGTGAGGCCGCCTACGGACTGAATTTTGGGACTCCCTGTTTCTTCAGCAACTCAGCGGCGGCTCTGGTGAGCTGAAATTTGGGCCACCCGGGGGGAAGGCGGAGAGAGGGGCGTATCGGGGCAGCGGCACACACATAGCCAAACTGCCTGGTCTCCTTCTCCGTCACGCCTCCCCTTGCCACCGCACTTTTCCAGGAGATGGGTCGCTGCAGGGCGGCTCTCCCTGGGTTGTTAGAGATGCGCAGCTGCACACCGGCCCGGGGAGGCCCAACACGGACTGCATTTTGTGACTCCCTATTTCTTCAGCATCTCTTTTGCGGCTCTGGTGAGCTGAAATTTGGCCGACCTGGGGGGAAGGCGGAGGGAGGGGCATGTCAGGGTAGCGGCACGCACATAGCCAGCCTGCCTGGTCTCCTCCTCCGTCACGCCTCCCTTTGCCACTGGATTTGCCAGGAGCTGCGTCGCTGCTGGGCGGCTATCCCTGGGTGTTAGAGGTGCTCAGCTGCGCACCGGCCCGTGGAGGCCACCAACAACTGCATTTTGGGACTCCCTTTTTTTTCAGCATCTCTGCGGCGGCACTGGTGAACTGAAATATGGGACACCTGCGGGGAAGGTGGAGAGAGGGGCGTGTCAGGGCAGCGGCCCGCACATAGCCAGCCTGCTTGGTCTCATGCTCCATCACGCCTCACCTTGCCACTGGAATTTGCCAGGAGCTGCCTCCCTGCCGGGCGGTTCTCCCTGGGATGTTAGAGGTGCGCAGCTGCGCACCGGCCCGGGGAGGCGGCCTATGGAATGCATTATGGGAGTCCCTTTTTCTTCAGCATCTCTGAAGCGGCTCTAGTGAGCTCAAATTTGGGACACCTGGGGGGAAAGGTGGAGAGAGGGGAGTGTCGGGGCAGCAGCACGCTCATAGCCAACCTGCCTGGGCTCCTCCTCCGTCACACCTCCCCTTGCCACCGCACTTTTCTAGGAGGTGCGTTGCTGCCGGGCGGCTCTTCCTGGGTTGTTAGAGGTGCGCAGCTGCGCACCGGCCCGGGGAGGCCGCCCACGGACTGCATTTTGGGACTCCCTGTTTTTTCACCATCTCCGCGGCGGCTCTGCTGAGCTGAAATTTGGGACACCTGGGGGGAATGCGGAGAGAGAGGCGTATCGGGGCAGCAGCACGCACATAGCCAACCTCCTTGGTCTCCTACTCCGTCACGCCTCCCCTTGCCACCGCACTTTTCCAGCAGCTGCATCGCTGCCGGGCGGCTCTCCCTTGGTGTTAGAGGTGCGCAGCTGCGCACTGGGCCTGGGAGGCCGCCCACGGACTGCATATTGGGACACCATGTTTTTTCAGAATATCCGCGGCGGCTCTGGTGAGCTGAAATTTGGGACACCTGGGGGGAATGCGGAGAGCGGGGCGTATCGGGGCAGTGGCACGCACATAGCCAACCTGCCCGGTCTCCTCCTCCGTCACGCCTCCCCTTGCCACCGCACTTTTCTAGGAGATGCGTCGCTGCCGGGCGGCTGTCCCTGGGTTGTTAGAGGTGCGCAGCTGCGCACCGGCCCGGGGAGGTCGCCTACGGACTGAATTTTTGGACTCCCTGTTTCTTCAGCATCTCTGTTGCGGCTCTGTTGCAGCGGTGAGCTGAAATTTGGGCCACCTGGGGGGAAGGCGGAGAGAGGGGAGTGTCGGGGCAGCGGCACTCACATAGCCAGCCTGCCTGGTCTCCTCCTCAATCACACCTCCCCTTGCCACCGGACTTTGCCAGGAGCTGCGTCGCTGCCGCTCGGTTCTCAATGGGTTGTTAGAGGTGCGGAGCTGCGCAGCGGCCTGGGGAGGCTGCCCACGGACTGCATTTTGGGACTCCCTGTTTCTTCACCATCTCCGCGGCGGCTCTGGTGAGCTGAAATATGGGATACCTGGGGGGAAAGGCGGAGAGAGGGGCATGTCGGGGCAGCGGCATGCACATAGCCAGCCTGCCTGGTCTCATGCTCCATCACGCCTCGCCTTGCCACTGGAATTTGCCAGGAGCTGCGTCTCTGCCGGGCGGTTCTCCCTGGGATGTTAGAGGTGCGCAGCTGCGCACCGGCCGGGGAGGCCGCCTACGGAATGCATTATGGGAGTCCCTTTTTCTTCAGCATCTCTGAAGCGGATCTGGTGAGCAGAAATTTGGGACACCTGGGGGGAAAGGTGGAGAGAGGGGCGTATCGGGGCAGCAGCACGCACATAGCCAACCTGCTTGGTCTCCTACTCCGTCACGCCTCCCCTTGCCACCGCACTTTTCCAGGAGCTGCATCGCTGCCGGGCGGCTCTCCTTGGCTGTTAGAGGTGCGCAGCTGCGCACCGGGCCGGGGAGGCCGCCCACGGACTGCATATTGGGACACCATGTTTTCTCAGAATCTCCGTGGCGGCTCTGGTGAGCTGAAATTTGGGACACCTGGGGGGAATGCGGAGAGCGGGGCGTATCGGGGCAGCGGCACTCACATAGCCAACCTGCCCGGTCTCCTCCTCCGTCACGCCTCCCCTTGCCACCGCACTTTTCTAGGAGATGCGTCGCTCCCGGGCGGCTCTCCCTGGGTTGTTAGAGGTGCGCAGCTGCGCACCGGCCCGGGGAGGCCGCCTACGGACTGAATTTTGGGACTCCCTGTTTCTTCAGCATCACTGTTGCGGCTCTGGTGAGCTGAAATTTGGGCCACCTGGGGGGAAGGCGGAGAGAGGGGCGTGTCGGGGCAGCGGCACGCACGTAGCCCGCCTGCCTGGTCTCCTCCTCAATCACACCTCCCCTTGCCACCGGACTTTGCCAGGAGCTGCATCGCTGCTGGGCGGCTCTCCCTGGGTGTTAGAGGTGCGCAGCTGTGCACCGGCCCGGGGAGGCCGCCATCGACTGCATTTTGGGACTCCCTGTTTTTTCACCATCTCCGCGGCGGCTCTGCTGAGCTGAAATTTGGGACACCTGGGGGGAATGCGGAGAGAGAGGCGTATCGGGGCAGCAGCACGCACATAGCCAACCTCCTTGGTCTCCTACTCCGTCACGCCTCCCCTTGCCACCGCACTTTTCCAGGAGCTGCATCGCTGCCGGGCGGCTCTCCCTTGGTGTTAGAGGTGTGCAGCTGCGCACTGGGCCTGGGAGGCCGCCCACGGACTGCATATTGGGACACCATGTTTTTTCAGAATATCCGCGGCGGCTCTGGTGAGCTGAAATTTGGGACACCTGGGGGGAATGCGGAGAGCGGGGCGTATCGGGGCAGTGGCACGCACATAGCCAACCTGCCCGGTCTCCTCCTCCGTCACGCCTCCCCTTGCCACCGCACTTTTCTAGGAGATGCGTCGCTGCCGGGCGGCTGTCCCTGGGTTGTTAGAGGTGCGCAGCTGCGCACCGGCCCGGGGAGGCCGCCTACGGACTGAATTTTTGGACTCCCTGTTTCTTCAGCATCTCTGTTGCGGCTCTGTTGCAGCGGTGAGCTGAAATTTGGGCCACCTGGGGGGAAGGCGGAGAGAGGGGAGTGTCGGGGCAGCGGCACTCACATAGCCAGCCTGCCTGGTCTCCTCCTCAATCACACCTCCCCTTGCCACCGGACTTTGCCAGGAGCTGCATCGCTGCCGCTCGGTTCTCAATGGGTTGTTAGAGGTGCGGAGCTGCGCAGCGGCCTGGGGAGGCTGCCCACGGACTGCATTTTGGGACTCCCTGTTTCTTCACCATCTCCGCGGCGGCTCTGGTGAGCTGAAATATGGGATACCTGGGGGGAAAGGCGGAGAGAGGGGCATGTCGGGGCAGCGGCATGCACATAGCCAGCCTGCCTGGTCTCATGCTCCATCACGCCTCGCCTTGCCACTGGAATTTGCCAGGAGCTGAGTCTCTGCCGGGCGGTTCTCCCTGGGATGTTAGAGGTGCGCAGCTGCGCACCGGCCGGGGAGGCCGCCAACGGAATGCATTATGGGAGTCCCTTTTTCTTCAGCATCTCTGAAGCGGATCTGGTGAGCAGAAATTTGGGACACCTTGGGGAAAGGTGGAGAGAGGGGCGTATCGGGGCAGCAGCACGCACATAGCCAACCTGCTTGGTCTCCTACTCCGTCACGCCTCCCCTTGCCACCGCACTTTTCCAGGAGCTGCATCGCTGTCGTGCGGCTCTCCTTGGCTGTTAGAGGTGCGCAGCTGCGCACCGGGCCGGGGAGGCCGCCCACGGACTGCATATTGGGACACCATGTTTTCTCAGAATCTCCGTGGCGGCTCTGGTGAGCTGAAATTTGGGACACCTGGGGGGAAAGCGGAGAGCGGGGCGTATCGGGGCAGCGGCACTCACATAGCCAACCTGCCCGGTCTCCTCCTCCGTCACGCCTCCCCTTGCCACCGCACTTTTCTAGGAGATGCGTCGCTCCCGGGCGGCTCTCCCTGGGTTGTTAGAGGTGCGCAGCTGCGCACCGGCCCGGGGAGGCCGCCTACGGACTGAATTATGGGACTCCCTGTTTCTTCAGCATCACTGTTGCTGCTCTGGTGAGCTGAAATTTGGGCCACCTGGGGGGAAGGCGGAGAGAGGGGCGTGTCAGGGCAGCGGCACGCACATAGCCCGCCTGCCTGGTCTCCTCCTCCGTCACGCATCCCTTTGCCACCGGACTTTGCCAGGAGCTGCGTCGCTGCTGGGCGGCTCTCCCTGGGTGTTAGAGGTGCGCAGCTGTGCACCGGCCCGGGGAGGCCGCCATCGACTGCATTTTTGGACTCCCTGTTTTTTCAGCATCTCCGCGGCGTCTCTGGTGAGCTGAAATTTGGGACACCTGGGGGGATGGCGGAGAGAGGGGCGCATCGAGGCAGCGGAACGCACATAGCCAACCTGCCTGGTCTCCTCCTCCGTCACGCCTCCCCTTGCCACCGCACTTTTCCAGGAGCTGCGTCGCTGCGAGGCGGCTCTCCCTGGGTTGTTATAGGTGCGCAGCTGCGCACCGGCCCGGGGAGGCCGCCAACGACTGCATTTTTGGACTCCCTGTTTCTTCAGCATCACTGCGGCGGCTCTGGTGAGCTGAAATTTGGGACACCTTGGGTAATGTGGAGAGAGGGGCGTATCGAGGCAGCGGAATGCACATAGTCAACCTGCATGGTCTCCTCCTCCGTCACGCCTCCCCTTGCCACCGGGCTTTGACAGGAGCTGCGTCGCTGCTGGGCGACTCTCCCTGGGTTGTTAGAGGTGCGCAGCTGCGCACCGGTCTGGGGAGGCCGCCAACGACTGCATTTTTGGACTCCCTGTTTTTTCAGCATCTCCGCGGCGGCTCTGGTGAGCTGAAATTTCGGACACCTGGGGGGAAGGTGGAGAGAGGGGCGTGTCGGGGAAGCGGCCCGCACATAGCCAGCCTGCCTGGTCTCCTCCTCCATCACGCCTCCCCTTGCCACCGCACATTTCTAGGAGATGCGTCGCTGCCGGGCGGCTCTCCCTGGGTTGTTAGAGGTGCGCAGCTGCGCACCGGCCCGGAGAGGCCGCCTACGGACTAAATTTTGGGACTCCCTGTTTCTTCAGAATCTCTGCGGCGGCTCTGGTGAGCTGAAATTTTGGACACCTGGGGGGAAGGCAGAGAGAGGGGCGTGTCGGGGCAGCGGCACGCACATAGCCCATCTGCCTGGTCTCCTCCTCCGTCACGCCTCCCCTTGCCACCGCACTTTTCCAGGAGATGCGTCGCTGCCGGGCGGCTCCCCCTGGCTTGTTAGAGGTGCGCAGCTGCGCACCGGCCCGGGGAGGCCGCCCACGGACCTCATTTTGGCACTCCCTGTTTCTTCAGCATCTCTGTTGCGGCTCTGTTGAGATGAAATTTGCGCCACCTGGGAGGAAGGCGGAGAGAGGGGCGTGTCGGGCAGCGGCACGCACATAGCCAGACTGCCTGGTCTCCTCCTCCGTCACTCCTCCCATTGCCACCGGACTTTTCCGGTAGCTGCGTCGCGGCCGGGCGGCTCTCCATGGGTGCTAAAGCTGCGCAGCTGCGCACCGGCCCGGAGAGGCCGCCCATGGACTGCATTTTGGGACCCCTGTTTCTTCAGCATCTCCGCGGCGGCTCTGGTGAGTTGAAATTTGGGCCACCTGGGGGAAAGGCGGAGAGAGGGGCATGTCGGGCAGTGGCACGCACATAGCCAACCTGCCTGGTCTCCTCCTCCATCACACCTCCCCTTGCCACCGCACTTTTCTAGGAGATGGGTCGCTGCCGGGCGGCTCTCCATGGGTGCTAAAGCTGCGCAGCTGCGCACCGGCCCGGAGAGGCCGCCCATGGACTGCATTTTGGGACCACTGTTTCTTCAGCATCTCCGCGGCGGCTCTGGTGAGTTGAAATTTGGCCACCTGGGGGAAAGGCGGAGAGAGGGGCAGGTCGGGGCAGCGGCACGCACATAGCCAACCTGCCTGGTCTCCTCCTCCATCACGCCTCCCCTTGCCACCGCACTTTTCTAGGAGATGCATCGCTGCCGGGCGACTCTCCCTGGGTTGTTAGAGGTGCGCAGCTGCGCACCGGCCCGGGGAGGCCGCCCACGGACTGCATTTTGGGGCTCCCTGTTTTTTCAGCATCTCCGCGGCGGATCTAGTGAGCTGTAATTTGGGCCACCTGGAGGGAAGGCGGAGAGAGGGGCGTGCCGGGTCAGTGGTACGCACATAGACAGCCTGCCTGGTCTCCTCCTCCGTGAAGCCTCCCCTTGCCACTGCACTTTTCTAGGAGATGCGTCGCTGCCGGGCGGCTCTCCCTGGGTTGTTAGAGGTGCGCAGCTGCACCCCGGCCCGGGGAGGCCGCCCACGGACTGCATTTTGGGGCTCCCTCTTTCTTCAGCATGTCTGCGTCGGCTCTCGTGAGTTGAAATTTGGGCCATCTGGGGGGAAGGTGGAGAGAGGGGCGTGTCGGGGCAGCGGCATGCACATAGACAGCCTGCCTGGTCTCCTCCTCCATCACTCCTCCCCTTGCCACCGCACTTGTCGAGGAGCTGTGTCGCTGCCGGGCGGCTCTCCCTGGGTACTAGAGGTGCGCAGCTGCGCACCGGCCCGGGGAGGCCGCATACAGAATGAATTTTGGGACTCCCTGTTTCTTCAGCATCCCTGCGGCGGCTCTGGTGAGCTGAAATTCTGGCCACCTGGGGGGAAGGCGGAGAGAGGGGTGTGTCGGGGCAGCGGCACGCACATAGCCAACCTGCCTGGTCTCCTCCTCCATCACGCCTCCCCTTGCCACCGCACTTTTCCAGGAGATGCGTCGCTGCCGGGCAGCTCTCCCTGGGTTGTTAGAGGTGCGCAGCTGCACACCGGCCCGGGGAGGCCGCCTACGGACTGAATTTTGGGACTCCCTATTTCTTCAGCATCTCTGTGGCGGCTCTGGTGAGCTGAAATTTGGGCCACCTGGGGGGAAGGCGGAGAGAGGGGCGTGTCGGGGCAGCGGCATGCACATAGCCCGCCTGCCTGGTCTCCTCCTCCATCACGCCTCCCTTTGCCACCGGACGTTGCCAGGAGCTGCGTCGCTGCTGGGCGGCTCTCCCTGGGTGTTAGAGGTATGCAGCTGCGCACCGGCCCGGGGAGGCCGCCCACGGATTGCATTTTGGGACTCCCTGTTTTTTCACCATCTCCGCGGCGGCTCTGCTGAGCTGAAATTTGGGACACCTGGGGGGAATGCGGAGAGGGGGCGCATCGAGGCAGCGGAACGCACATAGCCAACCTGCCTGGTCTCGTCCTCCGTCACGCCTCTCCTTGCCACCGCACTTTTCCCGGAGCTGCGTCGCTTCCGGGCGGCTCTCCCTGGGTTGTTAGAGGTGCGCAGCTGCGCACCGGTCCGGGGAGGCCGCCAACGACTGCATTTTTGGACTCCCTGTTTCTTCAGCATCTCTGCGGCGGCTCTGGTGAGCTGAAATTTGGGACACCTGGGGGGAAAGGCGGAGCGAGGGGCATGTCGGGGCAGCGGCACGCACATAGCCAGCCTGGCAGGTCTCCTCCTCCGTCACGCCTCCCCTTGCCACAGCACTTTTCCAGGAGCTGCGTAGCTTTCGGGCGGCTCTCCCTGGGTGTTAGAGGTGCGGAGCTGCGCACCGGCCTGGGGAGGCCGCCAACGCCTGCATTTTGGGACTCCCTGTTTTTTCAGCATCTCCGCGGCGGCTCTGGTGACCTGAAATTTGGGACACCTGGGGGGAAGGTGGAGAGAGGGGCGTGTCGCGGCACCGGCCTGCACATAGCCAGCTTGCCTGGTCTCCTCCTCCATCACGCCTCCCCTTGCCACCGCACTTTGCCAGGACCTGCGTCTCTGCCGGGCGGCTCTCCCTGGGTTGTTAGAGGTGTGCAGCTGCGCACCGGCCCAGAGAGGCCGTCCACGGACTAGATTTTGGGACCCCTGTTTCTTCAGCATCTCCGCGGCGGCTCTGGTTAGTTGAAATTTGGGCCACCTGGGGGAAAGGCGGAGAGAGAGGCGTGTCGGAGCAGCGGCACGCACCTCGCCAGACTGCCTGATCTCCTCCTCCGTCACGCCTCCCCTTGCCACTGGGCTTTGACAGGAGCTGCGTCGTGCCGCTCGGCTCTCCCTGGGTTGTAAGAGGTGCGCAGGTGCGCACCGGCCCGGGGAGGCCGCCCACGGACTGCATTTTGGGACTCCCTGTTTTTTCACCATCTCCGCGGCGGCTCTGCTGAGCTGAAATTTGGTACACCTGGGGGAAATGCGGAGAGAGGGGCGTATCGAGGCAGTGGAATTCACATAGCCAACCTGCCTGGTCTCCTCCTCCGTCACGCCTCCCCTTGCCACCGCACTTTTCCCGGAGCTGCGTCGCTTCCGGGCGGCTCTCCCTGGGTTGTTAGAGGTGCGCAGCTGCGCACCGGTCCGGGGAGGCCGCCAACGACTGCATTTTTGGACTCCCTGTTTCTTCAGCATCTCTGCGGCGGCTCTGGTGAGCTGAAATTTGGGACACCTGGGGGGAAAGGCGGAGCGAGGGGCATGTCGGGGCAGCGGCACGCACATAGCCAGCCTGGCAGGTCTCCTCCTCCGTCACGCGTCCCCTTGCCACAGCACTTTTCCAGGAGATGCATCTCTGCCGGGAGACTCTCCCTGGGTTATTAAAGGTGCGCAGCTGCTCACCGGCCCGGGGAGGCCGCCCAGGGACTGCATTTTGGGACTCCCTGTTTTTTCAGCATCTCCGCGGCGGCTCTGGTGAGCTGAAATTTGGGACACCTTGGGGGAAGGCGGAGAGAGGGGCGTGTCGGGGCACGGGCACGCACATAGCCCACCTGCCTGGTCTCCTCCTCCGTCACACCTCCCTTTGCCACCGGACTTTGCCAGGAGCTGCGTCGCTGCTGGGCGGCTCTCCCTGGGTGTTAGAGGTGCGCAGCTGCACACCGGCCCAGGGAGGCAGCCCACGGACTGCATTTTGGGACTCCCTGTTTTTTCACCATCTCCGCGGCGGCTCTGCTGAGCTGAAATTTGGTACACCTGGGGGAAATGCGGAGAGAGGGGCGTATCGAGGCAGTGGAATTCACATAGCCAACCTGCCTGGTCTCCTCCTCCGTCACGCCTCCCCTTGCCACCGCACTTTTCCCGGAGCTGCGTCGCTTCCGGGCGGCTCTCCCTGGGTTGTTAGAGGTGCGCAGCTGCGCACCGGTCCGGGGAGGCCGCCAACGACTGCATTTTTGGACTCCCTGTTTCTTCAGCATCTCTGCAGCGGCTCTGGTGAGCTGAAATTTGGGACACCTGGGGGGAAAGGCGGAGCGAGGGGCATGTCGGGGCAGCGGCACGCACATAGCCAGCCTGGCAGGTCTCCTCCTCCGTCACGCCTCCCCTTGCCACAGCACTTTTCCAGGAGATGCATCTCTGCCGGGCGACTCTCCCTGGGTTATTAAAGGTGCGCAGCTGCTCACCGGCCCAGGGAGGCCGCCCAGGGACTGCATTTTGGGACTCCCTGTTTTTTCAGCATCTCCGCGGCGGCTCTGGTGAGCTGAAATTTGGGACACCTTGGGGGAAGGCGGAGAGAGGGGCGTGTCGGGGCACGGGCACGCACATAGCCCACCTGCCTGGTCTCCTCCTCCGTCACACCTCCCTTTGCCACCGGACTTTGCCAGGAGCTGCGTCGCTGCTGGGCGGCTCTCCCTGGGTGTTAGAGGTGCGCAGCTGCACACCGGCCCAGGGAGGCAGCCCACGGACTGCATTTTGGGACTCCCTGTTTTTTCACCATCTCCACGGCGGCTCTGCTGAGCTGAAATTTGGGACACCGGGGGGGGATGCGGAGAGAGGGGCGCATCGAGGCAGCGGAAAGCACATAGCCAACCTGCCTGGTCTCCTCCTCCGTCACGCCTTTCCTTGCCACCGGACTTTTCTAGGAGATGCGTCGCTGCCGGGCGGCACCCCCTGGCTTGTTAGAGGTGCGCAGCTGCGCACCGGCCCGGGGAGGCCGCCCACGGAATGCATTTTGGGACCCCAGTTTCTTCAGCATCTCTGCGGCGGCTCTGTGAGCTGAAATTTGGGCTACCTGGGGGGAAGGCGGAGAGAGGGGCAGGTCAGGGCAGCGGCACGCACATAGCCAACCTGCCTGGTCTCCTCCTCCATCACGCCTCCCCTTGCCACCGCACTTTTCTAGGAGATACGTCGCTGCCGGGCGGCTCTCCCTGGGTTGTTAGAGGTGCGCAGCTGCGCACCGGCCCGGGGAGGCCGCCTAGAGACTGAATTTTGTGACTCCCTGTTTCTTCAGCATCTCTGCGGCGGCTCTGGTGAGCTGAAATTTGGGACACCTGGGGGGAAGGCGGAGAGAGGGGTGTGTCGGGGCAGCGGCACGCACATAGACAGCCTGCCGGGTCTCCTCCTCCGTCACGCCTCCCTTTGCCACCGGACTTTGGAAGGAGCTGCGTCGCTGCTGGGCGGCTCTCCCTGGGTGTTAGAGGTGCGCAGCTGCGCACCGGCCCGGGGAGGCCGCCCACGGACTGCATTTTGGGACTCCCTGTTTTTTCACCATCTCCGCGGCGGCTCTGCTGAGCTGAAATTTGGTACACCTGGGGGAAATGCGGAGAGAGGGGCGTATCGAGGCAGTGGAATTCACATAGCCAACCTGCCTGGTCTCCTCCTCCGTCACGCCTCCCCTTTCCACCGCACTTTTCCAGGAGCTGCGTCGCTGTCGGGCGTCTCTCCCTGGGTTGTTAGAGGTGCACAGGTGCGCACTGGCCCGGGGAGGATGCCCACGGACTTCATTTTGGGGCTCCCTCTTTCTTCAGCATCTCCGCGTCGGCTCTCGTGAGTTGAAATTTGGGCCATCTGGGGGGAAGGTGGAGAGAGGGGCGTGTCGGGGCAGCGGCACGCACATAGACAGCCTGCCTGGTCTCCTCTTCCATCACGCCTCCCCTTGCCACCACACTTGTCAAGGAGCTGCGTCGCTGCCGGGCAGCTCTCCCTGGGTGCTAGAGGTGCGCAACTGCGCACCGGCCCGGGGAGGCCGCCTACGGACTGAATTTTGGGACTCCCTGTTTCTTCAGCATCTTTGCGGCGGCTCTGGTGAGCTGAAATTTGGGACACCTTGGGGGAAGGCGGAGAGAGGGGCGTGTCGGGGCACGGGCACGCACATAGCCCGCCTGCCTGGTCTCCTCCTCCGTCACACCTCCCTTTGTCACCGGACTTTGCCAGGAGCTGCGTCTCTGCTGGGCGGCTCTCCCTGGGTGTTAGAGGTGCGCAGCTGCACACCGGCCCAGGGAGGACGCCCACGGACTGCATTTTGGGGCTCCCTTTTTTTCAGCATATCCGCGGCGGCTCTGGTGAGTTGAAATTTGGGCCACCTGGGGGGAAGGTGGAGAGAGGGGCGTGTCGGGGCAGCGGCACGCACATAGACAGCCTGCCGGGTCTCCTCCTCCGTGAAGCCTCCCCTTGCCACCGCACTTGTCCAGGAGCTGCGTCGTTGCCGGGTGGCTCTCCCTGGGTGCTAGAGCTGCGCAGCTGCGCACCAGCCCGGAAAGGCCGCCCACAGAATGCATTTTGGGACCCCAGTTTCTTCAGCATCTCCGCGGCGGCTCTGTGAGCTGAAATTCGGGCCAGCTGGGGGGAAGGCGGAGAGAGGGGCGTGTCGGGACAGCGGCACGCACATAGCCAGTTTGCCTGGTCTCCTCCTCCATCACGCCTCCCCTTGCCACCGCACTTTGCCAGGAGCTGCGTCTCTGCCGGGCGGCTCTCCCTGGGTTGTTAGAGGTGTGCAGCTGCGCACCGGCACAGGGAGGCCGTCCACGGACTAGATTTTGGGACCCCTGTTTCTTCCGCATCTCCGCGGCGGCTCTGGTTAGTTGAAATTTGGGCCCCGGGGGGAAAGGCGGAGAGAGAGGCGTGTCGGAGCAGCGGCACGCACATAGCCAGACTGCCTGGTCTCCTCCTCCGTCACGCCTCCCCTTGTCACCGGGCTTTGACAGGAGCTGCGTCGCTGCCGCTCGGCTCTCCCTGGGTTGTAAGAGGTGCGCAGCTGCACACCGGCCCAGGGAGGCCGCCCACGGAATGCATTTTGGGACCCCAGTTTCTTCAGCATCTCTGCGGCGGCTCTGTGAGCTGAAATTTGGGCTACCTGGGGGGAAGGCGGAGAGAGGGGCAGGTCAGGGCAGCGGCACGCACATAGCCAACCTGCCTGGTCTCCTCCTCCATCACGCCTCCCCTTGCCACCGCACTTTTCTAGGAGATACGTCGCTGCCGGGCGGCTCTCCCTGGGTTGTTAGAGGTGCGGAGCTGCGCACCGGCCCGGGGAGGCCGCCTACAGACTGAATTTTGTGACTCCCTGTTTCTTCAGCATCTCTGCTGCGGCTCTGGTGAGCTGAAATTTGGGACACCTGGGGGGAAGGCGGAGAGAGGGACGTGTCGGGGCAGCGGCACGCACATAGCCCGCCTGCCTGGTCTCCTCCTCCGTCACGCCTCCCTTTGCCACCGGACTTTGCAAGGAGCTGCGTCGCTGCTGGGCGGCTCTCCCTGGGTGTTAGAGGTGCGCAGCTGCGCACCGGCCCGGGGAGGCCGCCCACGGACTGCATTTTGGGACTCCCTGTTTTTTCACCATCTCCGCGGCGGCTCTGCTGAGCTGAAATTTGGTACACCTGGGGGAAATGCGGAGAGAGGGGCGTATCGAGGCAGTGGAATTCACATAGCCAACCTGCCTGGTCTCCTCCTCCGTCACGCCTCCCCTTTCCACCGCACTTTTCCAGGAGCTGCGTCACTGTCGGGCGTCTCTCCCTGGGTTGTTAGTGGTGCACAGGTGCGCACCGGCCTGGGGAGGCTGCCCACAGACTTCATTTTGGGGCTCCCTCTTTCTTCAGCATCTCCGCGTCGGCTCTCGTGAGCTGAAATTTGGGCCACCTGGGGGGAAGGCGGAGAGAGGGGCGTGTCGGGGCAGCGGCACGCACATAGCCCGCCTGCCTGGTCTCCTCCTCCGTCACGCCTCCCTTTGCCACCGGACTTTGCCAGGAGCTGCGTCGCTGCTGGGCGGCTCTCCCTGGGTGTTAGAGGTGCGCAGCTTTGCACCGGCCTGGGGAGGCCGCCATCGACTGCATTTTTGGACTCCCTGTTTTTTCAGCATCTCCGCGGCGTCTCTGGTGAGCTGAAATTTGGGACACCTGGGGGGAAGGTGGAGAGAGGGGCGTGTCGGGGAAGCGGCCCGCACATAGCCAGCCTGCCTGGTCTCCTCCTCCATCACGCCTCCCCTTGCCACCGCACATTTCTAGGAGATGCGTCGCTGCCGGGCGGCTCTCCCTGGGTTGTTAGAGGTGCGCAGCTGCGCACCGGTCCGGGGAGGCCGCCTACGGACTAAATTTTGGGACTCCCTGTTTCTTCAGAATCTCTGCGGCGGCTCTGGTGAGCTGAAATTTTGGACACCTGGGGGGAAGGCAGAGAGAGGGGCGTGTCGGGGCAGCGGCACGCACATAGCCCATCTGCCTGGTCTCCTCCTCCGTCACGCCTCCCCTTGCCACCGCACTTTTCCAGGAGATGCGTCGCTGCCGGGCGGCTCCCCCTGGCTTGTTAGAGGTGCGCAGCTGCGCACCGGCCCGGGGAGGCCGCCCACGGACCTCATTTTGGCACTCCGTGTTTCTTCAGCATCTCTGTTGCGGCTCTGTTGAGCTGAAATTTGCGCCACCTGGGAGGAAGGCGGAGAGAGGGGCGTGTCGGGCAGCGGCACGCACATAGCCAGACTGCCTGGTCTCCTCCTCCGTCACTCCTCCCATTGCCACCGGACTTTTCCGGTAGCTGCGTCGCGGCCGGGCGGCTCTCCATGGGTGCTAAAGCTGCGCAGCTGCGCACCGGCCCGGAGGGGCCGCCCATGGACTGCATTTTGGGACCCCTGTTTCTTCAGCATCTCCGCGGCGGCTCTGGTGAGTTGAAATTTGGGCCACCTGGGGGAAAGGCGGAGAGAGGGGCATGTCGGGCAGCGGCACGCACATAGCCAACCTGCCTGGTCTCCTCCTCCATCACACCTCCCCTTGCCACCGCACTTTTCTAGGAGATGCGTCGCTGCCGGGCGGCTCTCCATGGGTGCTAAAGCTGCGCAGCTGCGCACCGGCCCGGAGAGGCCGCCCATGGACTGCATTTTGGGACCACTGTTTCTTCAGCATCTCCGCGGCGGCTCTGGTGAGTTGAAATTTGGCCACCTGGGGGAAAGGCGGAGAGAGGGGCAGGTCGGGGCAGCGGCACGCACATAGCCAACCTGCCTGGTCTCCTCCTCCATCACGCCTCCCCTTGCCACCGCACTTTTCTAGGAGATGCATCGCTGCCGGGCGACTCTCCCTGGGTTGTTAGAGGTGCGCAGCTGCGCACCGGCCCGGGGAGGCCGCCCACGGACTGCATTTTGGGGCTCCCTGTTTTTTCAGCATCTCCGCGGCGGATCTAGTGAGCTGTAATTTGGGCCACCTGGAGGGAAGGCGGAGAGAGGGGCGTGCCGGGTCAGTGGTACGCACATAGACAGCCTGCCTGGTCTCCTCCTCCGTGAAGCCTCCCCTTGCCACTGCACTTTTCTAGGAGATGCGTCGCTGCCGGGCGGCTCTCCCTGGGTTGTTAGAGGTGCGCAGCTGCACCCCGGCCCGGGGAGGCTGCCCACGGACTGCATTTTGGGGCTCCCTCTTTCTTCAGCATGTCTGCGTCGGCTCTCGTGAGTTGAAATTTGGGCCATCTGGGGGGAAGGTGGAGAGAGGGGCGTGTCGGGGCAGCGGCATGCACATAGACAGCCTGCGTGGTCTCCTCCTCCATCACTCCTCCCTTTGCCACCGCACTTGTCGAGGAGCTGTGTCGCTGCCAGGCGGCTCTCCCTGGGTACTAGAGGTGCGCAGCTGCGCACCGGCCCGGGGAGGCCGCATACAGAATGAATTTTGGGACTCCCTGTTTCTTCAGCATCCCTGCGGCGGCTCTGGTGAGCTGAAATTCTGGCCACCTGGGGGGAAGGCGGAGAGAGGGGCGTGTCGGGGCAGCGGCACGCACATAGCCAACCTGCCTGGTCTCCTCCTCCATCACGCCTCCCCTTGCCACCGCACTTTTCCAGGAGATGCGTCGCTGCTGGGCAGCTCTCCCTGGGTTGTTAGAGGTGCGCAGCTGCGCACCGGCCCGGGGAGGCCGCCTACGGACTGAATTTTGGGACTCCCTATTTCTTCAGCATCTCTGCGGCGGCTCTGGTGAGCTGAAATTTGGGACACCTGGGGGGAAGGCGGAGAGAGGGGCGTGTCGGGGCAGCGGCATGCACATAGCCCGCCTACCTGGTCTCCTCCTCCATCACGCCTCCCTTTGCCACCGGACGTTGCCAGGAGCTGCGTCGCTGCTGGGCGGCTCTCCCTGGGTGTTAGAGGTATGCAGCTGCGCACCGGCCCGGGGAGGCCGCCCACGGATTGCATTTTGGGACTCCCTGTTTTTTCACCATCTCCGCGGCGGCTCTGCTGAGCTGAAATTTGGGACACCTGGGGGGAATGCGGAGAGAGGGGCGCATCGAGGCAGCGGAACGCACATAGCCAACCTGCCTGGTCTCGTCCTCCGTCACACCTCTCCTTGCCACCGCACTTTTCCCGGAGCTGCGTCGCTTCCGGGCGGCTCTCCCTGGGTTGTTAGAGGTGCGCAGTTGCGCACCGGTCCGGGGAGGCCGCCAACGACTGCATTTTTGGACTCCCTGTTTCTTCAGCATCTCTGCGGCGGCTCTGGTGAGCTGAAATTTGGGACACCTGGGGGGAAAGGCGGAGCGAGGGGCATGTCGGGGCAGCGGCACGCACATAGCCAGCCTGGCAGGTCTCCTCCTCCGTCACGCCTCCCCTTGCCACAGCACTTTTCCAGGAGCTGCGTAGCTTTCGGGCGGCTCTCCCTGGGTGTTAGTGGTGCGGAGCTGCGCACCGGCCTGGGGAGGCCGCCAACGCCTGAATTTTGGGACTCCCTGTTTTTTCAGCATCTCCGCGGCGGCTCTGGTGACCTGAAATTTGGGACACCTGGGGGGAAGGTGGAGAGAGGGGCGTGTCGCGGCACCGGCCTGCACATAGCCAGCTTGCCTGGTCTCCTCCTCCATCACGCCTCCCCTTGCCACCGCACTTTGCCAGGAGCTGCGTCTCTGCCGGGCGGCTCTCCCTGGGTTGTTAGAGGTGTGCAGCTGCACACCGGCCCAGGGAGGCCGTCCACGGACTAGATTTTGGGACCCCTGTTTCTTCAGCATCTCCGCGGCGGCTCTGGTTAGTTGAAATTTGGGCCACCTGGGGGAAAGGCGGAGAGAGAGGCGTGTCGGAGCAGCGGCACGCACCTCGCCAGACTGCCTGATCTCCTCCTCCGTCACGCCTCCCCTTGCCACTGGGCTTTGACAGGAGCTGCGTCGTGCCGCTCGGCTCTCCCTGGGTTGTAAGAGGTGCGCAGGTGCGCACCGGCCCGGGGAGGCCGCCCATGGACTGCATTTTGGGAATCCCTGTTTTTTCACCATCTCCGCGGCGGCTCTGCTGAGCTGAAATTTGGTACACCTGGGGGAAATGCGGAGAGAGGGGCGTATCGAGGCAGTGGAATTCACATAGCCAACCTGCCTGGTCTCCTCCTCCGTCACGCCTCCCCATGCCACCGCACTTTTCCCGGAGCTGCGTCGCTTCCGGGCGGCTCTCCCTGGGTTGTTAGAGGTGCGCAGCTGCGCACCGGTCCGGGGAGGCCGCCAACGACTGCATTTTTGGACTCCCTGTTTCTTCAGCATCTCTGCGGCGGCTCTGGTGAGCTGAAATTTGGGACACCTGGGGGGAAAGGCGGAGCGAGGGGCATGTCGGGGCAGCGGCACGCACATAGCCAGCCTGGCAGGTCTCCTCCTCCGTCACGCCTCCCCTTGCCACAGCACTTTTCCAGGAGATGCATCTCTGCCGGGCGACTCTCCCTGGGTTATTAAAGGTGCGCAGCTGCTCACCGGCCCGGGGAGGCCGCCCAGGGACTGCATTTTGGGACTCCCTGTTTTTTCAGCATCTCCGCGGCAGCTCTGGTGAGCTGAAATTTGGGACACCTTGGGGGAAGGCGGAGAGAGGGGCGTGTCGGGGCACGGGCACGCACATAGCCCACCTGCCTGGTCTCCTCCTCCGTCACACCTCCCTTTGCCACCGGACTTTGCCAGGAGCTGCGTCGCTGCTGGGCGGCTCTCCCTGGGTGTTAGAGGTGCGCAGCTGCACACCGGCCCAGGGAGGCAGCCCACGGACTGCATTTTGGGACTCCCTGTTTTTTCACCATCTCCACGGCGGCTCTGCTGAGCTGAAATTTGGGACACCGGGGGGGAATGCGGAGAGAGGGGCGCATCGAGGCAGCGGAAAGCACATAGCCAACCTGCCTGGTCTCCTCCTCCGTCACGCCTTTCCTTGCCACCGGACTTTTCTAGGAGATGCGTCGCTGCCGGGCGGCACCCCCTGGCTTGTTAGAGGTGCGCAGCTGCGCACCGGCCCGGGGAGGCCGCCCACGGAATGCATTTTGGGACCCCAGTTTCTTCAGCATCTCTGCGGCGGCTCTGTGAGCTGAAATTTGGGCTACTGGGGGGAAGGCGGAGAGAGGGGCAGGTCAGGGCAGCGGCACGCACATAGCCAACCTGCCTGGTCTCCTCCTCCATCACGCCTCCCCTTGCCACCGCACTTTTCTAGGAGATACGTCGCTGCCGGGCGGCTCTCCCTGGGTTGTTAGAGGTGCGCAGCTGCGCACCGGCCCGGGGAGGCCGCCTACAGACTGAATTTTGTGACTCCCTGTTTCTTCAGCATCTCTGCGGCGGCTCTGGTGAGCTGAAATTTGGGACACCTGGGGGGAAGGCGGAGAGAGGGGTGTGTCGGGGCAGCGGCACGCACATAGACAGCCTGCCGGGTCTCCTCCTCCGTCACGCCTCCCTTTGCCACCGGACTTTGGAAGGAGCTGCGTCGCTGCTGGGCGGCTCTCCCTGGGTGTTAGAGGTGCGCAGCTGCGCACCGGCCCGGGGAGGCCGCCCACGGACTGCATTTTGGGACTGCCTGTTTTTTCACCATCTCCGCGGCGGCTCTGCTGAGCTGAAATTTGGTACACCTGGGGGAAATGCGGAGAGAGGGGCGTATCGAGGCAGTGGAATTCACATAGCCAACCTGCCTGGTCTCCTCCTCCGTCACGCCTCCCCTTTCCACCGCACTTTTCCAGGAGCTGCGTCGCTGTCGGGCGTCTCTCCCTGGGTTGTTAGAGGTGCACAGGTGCGCACCGGCCCGGGGAGGCTGCCCACGGACTTCATTTTGGGGCTCCCTCTTTCTTCAGCATCTCCGCGTCGGCTCTCGTGAGTTGAAATTTGGGCCATCTGGGGGGAAGGTGGAGAGAGGGGCGTGTCGGGGCAGCGGCACGCACATAGACAGCCTGCCTGGTCTCCTCTTCCATCACGCCTCCCCTTGCCACCACACTTGTCAAGGAGCTGCGTCGCTGCCGGGCAGCTCTCCCTGGGTGCTAGAGGTGCGCAACTGCGCACCGGCCCGGGGAGGCCGCCTACGGACTGAATTTTGGGACTCCCTGTTTCTTCAGCATCTTTGCGGCGGCTCTGGTGAGCTGAAATTTGGGACACCTTGGGGGAAGGCGGAGAGAGGGGCGTGTCGGGGCACGGGCACGCACATAGCCCGCCTGCCTGGTCTCCTCCTCCGTCACACCTCCCTTTGTCACCGGACTTTACCAGGAGCTGCGTCTCTGCTGGGCGGCTCTCCCTGGGTGTTAGAGGTGCGCAGCTGCACACCGGCCCAGGGAGGCCGCCCACGGACTGCATTTTGGGGCTCCCTTTTTTTCAGCATATCCGCGGCGGCTCTGGTGAGTTGAAATTTGGGCCACCTGGGGGGAAGGTGGAGAGAGGGGCGTGTCGGGGCAGCGGCACGCACATAGACAGCCTGCCGGGTCTCCTCCTCCGTGAAGCCTCCCCTTGCCACCGCACTTGTCCAGGAGCTGCGTCGTTGCCGGGTGGCTCTCCCTGGGTGCTAGAGCTGCGCAGCTGCGCACCAGCCCGGAAAGGCCGCCCACGGAATGCATTTTGGGACCCCAGTTTCTTCAGCATCTCCGCGGCGGCTCTGTGAGCTGAAATTCGGGCCAGCTGGGGGGAAGGCGGAGAGAGGGGCGTGTCGGGACAGCGGCACGCACATAGCCAGCTTGCCTGGTCTCCTCCTCCATCACGCCTCCCCTTGCCACCGCACTTTGCCAGGAGCTGCGTCTCTGCCGGGCGGCTCTCCCTGGGTTGTTAGAGGTGTGCAGCTGCGCACCGGCACAGGGAGGCCGTCCACGGACTAGATTTTGGGACCCCTGTTTCTTCCGCATCTCCGCGGCGGCTCTGGTTAGTTGAAATTTGGGCCCCCGGGGGAAAGGCGGAGAGAGAGGCGTGTCGGAGCAGCGGCACGCACATAGCCAGACTGCCTGGTCTCCTCCTCCGTCACGCCTCCCCTTGCCACCGGGCTTTGACAGGAGCTGCGTCGCTGCCGCTCGGCTCTCCCTGGGTTGTAAGAGGTGCGCAGCTGCACACCGGCCCAGGGAGGCCGCCCAAGGAATGCATTTTGGGACCCCAGTTTCTTCAGCATCTCTGCGGCGGCTCTGTGAGCTGAAATTTGGGCTACCTGGGGGGAAGTCGGAGAGAGGGGCAGGTCAGGGCAGCGGCACGCACATAGCCAACCTGCCTGGTCTCCTCCTCCATCACGCCTCCCCTTGCCACCGCACTTGTCAAGGAGCTGCGTCGCTGCCGGGCAGCTCTCCCTGGGTGCTAGAGGTGCGCAACTGCGCACCGGCCCGGGGAGGCCGCCTACGGACTGAATTTTGGGACTCCCTGTTTCTTCAGCATCTTTGCGGCGGCTCTGGTGAGCTGAAATTTGGGACACCTTGGGGGAAGGCGGAGAGAGGGGCGTGTCGGGGCACGGGCACGCACATAGCCCGCCTGCCTGGTCTCCTCCTCCGTCACACCTCCCTTTGTCACCGGACTTTACCAGGAGCTGCGTCTCTGCTGGGCGGCTCTCCCTGGGTGTTAGAGGTGCGCAGCTGCACACCGGCCCAGGGAGGCCGCCCACGGACTGCATTTTGGGGCTCCCTTTTTTTCAGCATATCCGCGGCGGCTCTGGTGAGTTGAAATTTGGGCCACCTGGGGGGAAGGTGGAGAGAGGGGCGTGTCGGGGCAGCGGCACGCACATAGACAGCCTGCCGGGTCTCCTCCTCCGTGAAGCCTCCCCTTGCCACCGCACTTGTCCAGGAGCTGCGTCGTTGCCGGGTGGCTCTCCCTGGGTGCTAGAGCTGCGCAGCTGCGCACCAGCCCGGAAAGGCCGCCCACGGAATGCATTTTGGGACCCCAGTTTCTTCAGCATCTCCGCGGCGGCTCTGTGAGCTGAAATTCGGGCCAGCTGGGGGGAAGGCGGAGAGAGGGGCGTGTCGGGACAGCGGCACGCACATAGCCAGCTTGCCTGGTCTCCTCCTCCATCACGCCTCCCCTTGCCACCGCACTTTGCCAGGAGCTGCGTCTCTGCCGGGCGGCTCTCCCTGGGTTGTTAGAGGTGTGCAGCTGCGCACCGGCACAGGGAGGCCGTCCACGGACTAGATTTTGGGACCCCTGTTTCTTCCGCATCTCCGCGGCGGCTCTGGTTAGTTGAAATTTGGGCCCCCGGGGGAAAGGCGGAGAGAGAGGCGTGTCGGAGCAGCGGCACGCACATAGCCAGACTGCCTGGTCTCCTCCTCCGTCACGCCTCCCCTTGCCACCGGGCTTTGACAGGAGCTGCGTCGCTGCCGCTCGGCTCTCCCTGGGTTGTAAGAGGTGCGCAGCTGCACACCGGCCCAGGGAGGCCGCCCAAGGAATGCATTTTGGGACCCCAGTTTCTTCAGCATCTCTGCGGCGGCTCTGTGAGCTGAAATTTGGGCTACCTGGGGGGAAGTCGGAGAGAGGGGCAGGTCAGGGCAGCGGCACGCACATAGCCAACCTGCCTGGTCTCCTCCTCCATCACGCCTCCCCTTGCCACCGCACTTTTCTAGGAGATACGTCGCTGCCGGGCGGCTCTCCCTGGGTTGTTAGAGGTGCGGAGCTGCGCACCGGCCCGGGGAGGCCGCCTACAGACTGAATTTTGTGACTCCCTGTTTCTTCAGCATCTCTGCGGCGGCTCTGGTGAGCTGAAATTTGGGACACCTGGGGGGAAGGCGGAGAGAGGGACGTGTCGGGGCAGCGGCACGCACATAGCCCGCCTGCCTGGTCTCCTCCTCCGTCACGCCTCCCTTTGCCACCGGACTTTGGAAGGAGCTGCGTCGCTGCTGGGCGGCTCTCCCTGGGTGTTAGAGGTGCGCAGCTGCGCACCGGCCCGGGGAGGCCGCCCACGGACTGCATTTTGGGACTCCCTGTTTTTTCACCATCTCCGCGGCGGCTCTGCTGAGCTGAAATTTGGTACACCTGGGGGAAATGCGGAGAGAGGGGCGTATCGAGGCAGTGGAATTCACATAGCCAACCTGCCTGGTCTCCTCCTCCGTCACGCCTCCCCTTTCCACCGCACTTTTCCAGGAGCTGCGTCGCTGTCGGGCGTCTCTCCCTGGGTTGTTAGTGGTGCACAGGTGCGCACCGGCCTGGGGAGGCTGCCCACAGACTTCATTTTGGGGCTCCCTCTTTCTTCAGCATCTCCGCGTCGGCTCTCGTGCGTTGAAATTTGGGCCATCTGGGGGGAAGGTGGAGAGAGGGGCGTGTCGGGGCAGCGGCACGCACATAGACAGCCTGCCTGGTCTCCTCTTCCATCACGCCTCCCCTTGCCACCGCACTTGTCAAGGAGCTGCGTCGCTGCCGGGCAGCTCTCCCTGGGTGCTAGAGGTGCGCAACTGCGCACCGGCCCGGGGAGTCCGCCTACGGACTGAATTTTGGGACTCCCTGTTTCTTCAGCATCTCTGCGGCGGCTCTGGTGAGCTGAAATTTGGGACACCTTGGGGGAAGGCGGAGAGAGGGGCGTGTCGGGGCACGGGCACGCACATAGCCCGCCTGCCTGGTCTCCTCCTCCGTCACGCCTCCCTTTGCCACCGGACTTTGCTCGGAGTTGCGTCGCTGCCGGGCGGTTCTCCCTGGGTGATAGAGGTGCGCAACTGTGCACCGGCCCGGGGAGGCCACCAACGACTGCATTTTGGGACTTCCTTTTTTTTCAGCATCTCCGCGGCGGCTCTGGTGAACTGAAATATGGGACACCTGGGGGGAAGGTGGAGAGAGGGGCGTGTCAGGGCAGCGGCCCGCACATAGCCAGCATGCCTGGTCTCATGCTCCATCACGCCTCGCCGTGCCACTGGAATTTTCCAGGAGCTGCGTCTCTGCCGGGCGGTTCTCCCTGGGATGTTAGAGGTGCACCGCTGCACACCGGCCAGGGGAGGCCGCCTACGGAATGCATTATGGGAGTCCCTTTTTCTTCAGCATCTCTGAAGCGGCTCTGGTGAGTTGAAATTTGGGACACCTGGGGGGAAAGGTGGAGAGAGGGGAGTGTCGGGGCAGCGGCACGCACATAGCCCGCCTGCCTGGTCTCCTCCTCCGTCACGCCTCCCTTTGCCACCGGACTTTGCTCGGAGCTGCGTCGCTGCCGGGCGGTTCTCCCTGGGTGTTAGAGGTGCGCAGCTGTGCACCGGCCCGGGGAGGCCACCAACGACTGCATTTTGGGACTCCCTTTTTTTTCAGCATCTCCGCGGCGGCTCTGGTGAACTGAAATATGGGACACCTGGGGGGAAGGTGGAGAGAGGGGCGTGTCAGGGCAGCGGCCCGCACATAGCCAGCCTGCCTGGTCTCATGCTCCATCACGCCTCGCCTTGCCACTGGAATTTGCCAGGAGCTGCGTCTCTGCCGGGCGGTTCTCCCTGGGATGTTAGAGGTGCGCCGCTGCGCACCGGCCCGGGGAGGCCGCCTACGGAATGAATTATGGGAGTCCCTTTTTCTTCAGCATCTCTGAAGCGGCTCTGGTGAGTTGAAATTTGGGACACCTGGGGGGAAAGGTGGAGAGAGGGGAGTGTCGGGGCAGCGGTACGCACATAGCCAACCTGCCTGGTCTCCTCCTCCGTCACCCCTCCCCTTGCCACCGCACTTTTCTAGGAGGTGCGTTGCTGCGGGGCAGCTCTTCCTGGGTTGTTAGAGGTGCGCAGCTGCGCACCGGCCCGGGGAGGCCGCCCACTGACTGCATTTTGGGACTCCCTGTTTTTTCACCATCTCCGCGGCGGCTCTGCTGAGCTGAAATTTGGGACACCTGGGGGGAATGCGGAGAGAGGGGCGTATCGGGGCAGCAGCACCACATAGCCAACCTGCTTGGTCTCCTACTCCGTCACGCCTCCCCTTGCCACCGGACTTTTCTGGTAGCTGCGTCGCGGCCGGGCGGCTCTCCATGGGTGCTAAAGCTGCGCAGTTGCGCACCGGCCCGGAGAGGCCGCCCACGGACTGCATTTTGGGACCCCTGTTTCTTCAGCATCTCCGCGGCGGCTGTGGTGAGTTGAAATTTGGGCCACCTGGGGGAAAGGCGGAGAGAGGGGCATGTCGGGGCAGCGGCACGCACATAGCCAACCTGCCTGGTCTCCTCCTCCATCACATCTCCCCTTGCCACCGCACTTTTCTAGGAGATGCGTCGCTGCCGTTCGGCTCTCCCTGGGTTGTTAGAGGTGTGCAGCTGCGTACCGGCCCGGGGAGGCCGCCCACGGACTGCATTTTGGTGCTCCCTCTTTCGTCAGCATCTCCGCGTCGGCTCTCGTGAGTTGAAATTTGGGCCAGCTGGGGGGAAGGCGGAGAGAGGGGCGTGTCGGGACAGCGGCACGCACGTAGCCCGCCTGCCTGGTCTCCTCCTCCGTCACGCCTCCCTTTGCCACCGGAAATTGCCAGGAGCTGCGTCTCTGCCGGGCGGCTCTCCCTGGGTTGTTAGAGGTGCGCAGCTGCGCACCGGCCCGGGGAGGCCGCGTACGGACTGAATTTTGTGACTCCCTGTTTCTTCAGCATCTCCGCGGCGGTTCTGGTGAGCTGAAATTTGGGACACCTGGGGGAAAGGCGGAGAGAGGGGCGTGTCGGGGCAGCGGCACCCACATAGACAGCCTGCCTGGTCTCCTCCTCCGTCACGCCTCCCTTTGCCACCGCACTTGTCCAGGAGCTGCGTCGCTGCCGGGCGGCTCTCCCTGGGTGCTAGAGCTGTGCAGCTCCACACCAGCCCTGGGAGGCTGCCCACGGACTGCATTTTGGGACCCGTGTTTCTTCAGCATCTCCGTGGCGGCTCTGGTGAACTGAAATTTGGGACACCTGGGGGGAAAGGCGGAGAGAGGGGCGTGTCGGGGCAGCGGCACGCACATACCACGCCTGCCTGGTCTCCTCTTCCGTTACGCCTCCCCTTGCCACCGGACTTTGCCAGGAGCTGCGTCACTGCCGCTCGGCTCTCCCTGGGTTGTTAGAGGTGCGCAGCTGAGCACCGGCCCGGGCAGGCCTCCCACGGACTGCATTTTGAGACTTCCTGTTTTTTCACCATCTCCGCGGCGGCTCTGCTGAGCTGAAATTTGGGACACCTGGGGGAAAGGTGGAGAGAGAGGCGTGTCGGAGCAGCGGCATGCACATAGCCAGACTGCCTGGTCTCCTCCTCCGTCACGCCTCCCCTTGCCACCGGACTTTGCCAGGAGCTGCGTCGCTGCCGCTCGGCTTTCCCTGGGTTGTAAGAGGTGCGCAGCTGCACACCGGCCCAGGGAGGCCGCCCACGGACTGCATTGTGGGGCTCCCTTTTTTTCAGCATGTCCGCGGCAGCTCTGGTGAGTTGAAATTTGGGCCACCTGGGGGGAAGGTGGAGATAGGGGCGTGTCGGGGCAGCGGCACGCACATAGACAGCCTGCCTGGTCTCCTCCTCCGTGAAGCCTACCCTTGCCACCGCACTTGTCCAGGAGCTGCGTCGTTCCCGGGTGGCTCTCCCTGGGTGCTAGAGCTACGCAGCTGCGCACCAGCCCGGGGAGGCCGCCCACGGAATGCATTCTGGGACCCCAGTTTCTTCAGCATCTCCGCGGCGGCTCTGTGAGCTGAAATTCGGGCCAGCTGGGGGGAAGGCGGAGAGAGGGGCGTGTCGGGGAAGCGGCACGCACATAGCCCGCCTGCCTGGTCTCCTCCTCCGTCACGCCTCCCTTTGCCACCGGACATTGCCAGGAGCTGCGTCACTGCCGGGCGGCTCTCCCTGGGTTGTTAGCGGTGCGCAGCTGCGCACCGGCCCAGGGAGGCCGCCCACAGACTGCATTTTGGGACTCCCTGTTTCTCAAGCATCTCTGTTGCGGATCTGGTGAGCTGAAATTTGGGACACCTGGGGGGAAGGCGGAGAGAGGGGCGTGTCGGAGCAGCGGCACGCACATAGCCAACCTGCCTGGTCGCCTCCTCCATCACGCCTCCCCTTGCCACCGCACTTTTCGAGGAGATGCGTCGCTGCCGGGCGGCTCTCCCTGGGTGTAAGAGGTGCGCAGGTCCTCACTGGCCCAGGGAGGCCGCCAACGACTGCATTTTGGGACTCCCTGTTTCTTCAACATCTCTGTTGCGGCTATGTTGAGCTGAAATTTGGGCTACCTGGGGGGAAGGCGGAGAGAGGGGCGTATCGGGCATCGGCACGCACATAGCCAAACTGCCTGGTCTCCTCCTCCGTCACGCCTCCCCTTGCCACCGGACTTTTCCAGTAGGTGCGTCGCGGCCGGGCGGCTCTCCATGGGTGCTAAAGCTGCGCAGCTGCGCACCAGCCCGGAGAGGCCGCCCACGGACAGCATTTTGGGACCCCTGTTTCTTCAGCATATCCGCGGCGGCTCTGCTGAGCTGAAATTTGGGACACCTGGGGGGAATGCGGAGAGAGGGGCGTATCGAGGCAGCGGAACGCACATAGCAAACCTGCCTGGTCTCCTCCTCCGTCACGCCTCCCCTTGCCACCGCACTTTTCCAGGAGCTGCGTCACTGCCGGGCGGCTCTCCCTGGGTGTTAGAGGTGCGCAGCTGCGCACCGGCCCGGGGTTGCTGCCCATGGACTAGATTTTGGGACCCCTGTTTCTTCAGCATCTCCGCGGCGGCTCTGGTTAGTTGAAATTTGGGCCACCTGGGAGAAAGGAGGAGAGAGAGGCATGTCGGCGGAGCGGCACCCACATAGACAGCCTGCCTGGTCTCCTCCTCCGTCACGCCTCCCTTTTCCACCGCACTTGTCCAGGAGCTGCGTCGCTGCCGGGCGGCTCTCCCTGGGTGCTAGAGCTCTGCAGCTGCGCACCAGCCCAGGGAGGCTGCCCACGGACTGCATTTTGGGACCCGTGTTTCTTCAGCATCTCTGTGGCGGCTCTGGTGAACTGAAATTTGGGACACCTGGGGGGAAAGGCGGAGAGAGGGGCGTGTCGGGGCAGCGGCACGCACATACCCCGCCTGCCTGGTCTCCTCTTCCTTCACGCCTCCCCTTGCCACCGGACTTTGCCAGGAGCTGCGTCGCTGCCGCTCGGCTCTCCCTGGGTTGTTAGAGGTGCGCAGCTGAGCACCGGCCCGGGCAGGCCGCCCACGGACTCCATTTTGAGACTCCCTGTTTCTTCAGCATCTCTGTTGCGGCTCTGGTGAAGTGAAATTTGGGCCACCTGGGGTAAGGCGGAGAGAGGGGCGTGTCGTGGCAGCGGCACGCACATAGCCAACCTGCCTGGTCTACTCCACCGTCACGCCTCGCCTTGCCACCGCACTTTTCTAAGAGATGCGTCGCTGCCGCGCGGCTGTCCCTCAATTGTTAGAGGGGCGCAGCTGCGCACCGGCCCGGGGAGGCCGCCTACGGACTGAATTTTGGGACTCCCTGTTTCTTCAGCATCTCTGCTGCGGCTCTGGTGAGTTGAAATTTGGGACACCTGGGGGGAAGGCGGAGAGAGGGGCATGTCGGGGCAGCGGCACGCACATAGCCCGCCTGCCTGGTCTCCTCCTCCGTCACACCTCACTTTGCCACCGGACTTTGCCAGGAGCTGCGTCGCTGCTGGGCGGCTCTCCCTGGATGTTAGAGGTGCGCAGCTGCGCACCGGCCCGGGGAGGCCACCCACGGACTGCATTTTGGGACTCCCTGTTTTTTCACCATCTCCGCGGCGGCTCTGCTGAGCTGAAATTTGGGACACCTGGGGGGAATGCGGAGAGAGGGGCGTATCGAGGCAGCGGAACGCACATAGCAAACCTGCCTGGTCTCCTCCTCCGTCACGCCTCCCCTTGCCACCGCACTTTTCCAGGAGCTGCGTCACTGCCGGGCGGCTCTCCCTGGGTGTTAGAGGTGCGCAGCTGCGCACCGGCCCGAGGTGGCCGCCCACGGACTAGATTTTGGGACCCCTGTTTCTTCAGCATCTCCGCGGCGGCTCTGGTTAGTTGAAATTTGGGCCACCTGGGGGAAAGGCGGAGAGAGAGGCGTGTCGGGGGAGCGGCACCCACATAGCAGCCTGCCTGGTCTCCTCCTCCGTCACACCTCCCTTTGCCACCGCACTTGTCCAGGAGCTGCGTCGCTGCCGGTTGGCTCTCCCTGGTGCCTGAGCTGTGCAGCTGCGCACCAGACCGGGGAGGCTGCCCACGGACTGCATTTTGGGACCCGTGTTTCTTCAGCATCTCCGTGGCGGCTCTGGTGAGCTGAAATTTGGGACACCTGGGGGGAAAGGCGGAGAGAGGGGCGTGTCGGGGCAGCGGCACGCACATAACCCGCCTGCCTGGTCTCCTCTTCTGTCATGCCTCCCCTTGCGACCGGACTTTGCCAGGAGCTGCGTCGCTGCCGCTCGGCTCTCCCTGGGTTGTTAGAGGTGCGCAGCTGAGCACCGGCCGGGGAAGGCCACCCACGGACTGCATTTTGAGACTCCCTGTTTCTTCAGCATCTCTGTTGCGGCTCTGGTGAGGTGAAATTTGGGCCACCTGGGGTAAGGCGGAGAGAGAGGCGTGTCGTGGCAGCGGCACGCACATAGCCAAGCTGCCTGGTCTACTCCACCATCACGCCTCGCCTTGCCACCGCACTTTTCTAAGAGATGCGTCGCTGCCGCGCGGCTGTCCCTCAATTGTTACAGGGGCGCAGCTGCGCACCGGCCCGGTGAGGCCGCCTACGGACTGAATTTTGGGACTCCCTGTTTCTTCAGCATCTCTGCTGCGGCTCTGGTGAGTTGAAATTTGGGACACCTGGGGGGAAGGCGGAGAGAGGGGCATGTCGGGGTAGCGGCATGCACATAGCCCGCCTGCCTGGTCTCCTCCTCCGTCACGCCTCACTTTGCCACCGGACTTTGCCAGGAGCTGCGTCGCTGCTGGGCGGCTCTCCCTGGGTGTTAGAGGTGCGCAGCTGCGCACCGGCCCGGGGAGGCCACCCACGGACTGCATTTTGGGACTCCCTGTTTTTTCACCTTCTCCGCGGCGGCTCTGCTGAGCTGAAATTTGGGACACCTGGGGGGAATGCGGAGAGAGGGGCGTATCGAGGCAGCGGAATGCACATAGCAAACCTGCCTGGTCTCCTCCTCCGTCCCGCCTCCCCTTGCCACCGCACTTTTCCAGGAGCTGCGTCACTGCCGGGCGGCTCTCCCTGGGTGTTAGAGGTGCGCAGCTGCGCACCGGCCCGAGGTGGCCGCCCACGGACTAGATTTTGGGACCCCTGTTTCTTCAGCATCTCCGCGGCGGCTCTGGTTAGTTGAAATTTGGGCCACCTGGGGGAAAGGCGGAGAGAGAGGCGTGTCGGGGGAGCGGCACCCACATAGACAGCCTGCCTGGTCTCCTCCTCCGTCACGCCTCCCTTTGCCACCGCACTTGTCCAGGAGCTGCGTCGCTGCCGGGTGGCTCTCCCTGGTGCTAGAGCTGTGCAGCTGCGCACCAGCCCGTGGAGGCTGCCCACGGACTGCATTTTGGGACCCGTGTTTCTTCAGCATCTCCGTGGCGGCTCTGGTGAGCTGAAATTTGGGACACCTGTGGGGAAAGACGGAGAGAGGGGCGTGTCGGGGCAGCGGCATGCACATAACCCGCCTGCCTGGTCTCCTCCTCCGTCATGCCTCCCCTTGCGACCGGACTTTGCCAGGAGCTGCGTCGCTGCCGCTTGGCTCTCCCTGGGTTGTTAGAGCTGCGCAGCTGAGCACCGGCCCGGGAAGGCCACCCACGGACTGCATTTTGAGACTCCCTGTTTCTTCAGCATCTCTGTTGCGGCTCTGGTGAGCTGAAATTTGGGCCACCTGGGGTAAGGCGGAGAGAGAGGCGTGTCGTGGCAGCGGCATGCACATAGCCAGCCTGCCTGGTCTCCTCCTCAATCACGCCTCCCCTTTCCACCGGACTTTGCCAGGAGCTGCGTCGCTGCCGCTCGGCTCTCAATGGGTTGTTAGAGGTGTGGAGCTGCGCAGCGGCCCGGGGAGGCCGCCCACGGACTGCATTTTGGGACTCCCTGTTTTTTCAGCATCTCCGCGGCGTCTCTGTTGAGCTGAAATATGGGACACCTGGGGGGAAGGTGGAGAGAGGGGCGTGTCAGGGCAGCGGCCCGCACATAGCCAGCCTGCCTGGTCTCATCCTCCATCACGCCTCCCCTTGCCACTGGACTTTGACAGGAGCTGCGTCTCTGCCGGGCGGTTCTCCCTGGGATGTTAGAGGTGTGCAGGTGCGTACCGGCCGGGGGAGGCCGCCCACGGACTGCATTTTGGCACCCCTGTTTCTTCAGCATGTCCGCGGCGGCTCTGGTGAGTTGAAATTTGGGCCACCTGGGGGGAAGGCGGAGAGAGGGGTGTGTCGGGGCAGCGGCACTCACATAGCCAGCCTGCCTGGTCTCATCCTCCATCACGCCTCCCCTTGCCACTCGACTTTGCCAGGAGCTGCGTCGCTCCCGGGCGGCTGTCCCTGGGTTGTCAGAGCTGCCCAGCTGCGCACCGGCCCGGGAGGGCCGCCCACGGACTGCATTTTGGAACCCCTGTTTCTTCAGCATCTCCGCGGCGGCTCTGGTGAGTTGAAATTTGGGCCACCTGGGGGGAAGGAGGAGAGAGGGGCATGTCGGGGCAGCGGCACTCACATAGCCAGCCTGCCTGGTCTCCTCCTCAATCACGCCTCCCCTTGCCACCGGACTTTGCCAGGAGCTGCGTCGCTGCCGCTCGGTTCTCAATGGGTTGTGAGAGGTGCGCAGCTGCGCACCGGCCCGGGAAGGCCACCCACAGACTGCATTTTGGCAGTCCCTGTTTCTTCAGCATCTCCGCGTCCGCTCTGGTGAGCTGAAATTTGGGACACCTGGGGGGAAAGGCGGAGAGAGGGGCTTGTCGGGGCAGCGGCATGCACATAGGCAACCTGCCTGGTCTCCTAATCCGTCACGCCTCCCCTTGCCACCGCACTTTTCCAGGAGATTCGTCGCTGCAGGGCAGATCTCCCTGGGTTGTTAGAGATGCGCAGCTGCGCACCAGCCCTGGAGGCCGAACACGGACTGCATTTTGGGAGTCCCTGTTTCTTCAGCATCTCTGTTGCGGCTCTGGTGAGCTGAAATTTGGGCGACCTGGGGGGAAGGCAGAGCGAGGGGCATGTCAGGGTAGCGGTACGCACATAGCCAGCCTGCCTGGTCTCCTCCTCCGTCACGCCTCCCTTTGCCACCGGACTTTGCCAGGAGCTGCGTCGCTGCTGGGCGGCTCTCCCTGGGTGTTAGAGGTGCGCGGCTGCGCACCGGCCCGGGGGGGCCGCCCACGGACTGCATTTTGGAACCCTTGTTTCTTCAGCATCTCCGCGGCGGCTCTGGTGAGTTGAAATTTGGGCCACCTGGGGGGAAGGCGGAGAGAGGGGAGTATCGGGGCAGCAGCACTCACATAGCCAGCCTGCCTGGTCTCCTCCTCAATCACGCCTCCCCTTGCCACCGGACTTTGCCAGGAGCTGCGTCGCTGCCGCTCGGTTCTCAATGGGTTGTTAGATGTGCGGAACTGCGCAGCGGCCCGGGGAGGCCGCCCACGGACTGCATTTTGGGACTCCCTGTTTTTTCAGCATCTCCGCGGCGGCTCTGTTGAGCTGAAATATGGGACACCTGGGGGGAAGGTGGATAGAGGGGCGTGTCAGGGCAGCGGCCCGCACATAGCCAGCCTGCCTGGTCTCATCCTCCATCACGCCTCCCCTTGCCACTGGACTTTGACAGGAGCTGCGTCTCTGCCGGGCGGTTCTACCTGGGATGTTAGAGGTGTGCAGCTGCGTACCGGCCGGGGGAGGCCGCCCACGGACTGCATTTTGGAACCCCTGTTTCTTCAGCATCTCCGCGGCGGCTCTGGTGAGTTGAAATTTGGGCCACCTGGGGGGAAGGCGGAGAGAGGGGTGTGTCGGGGCAGCGGCACTCACATAGCCAGCCTGCCTGGTCTCATCCTCCATCACGCCTCCCCTTGCCACTCGACTTTGCCAGGAGCTGCGTCGCTCCCGGGCGGCTCTCCCTGGGTTGTCAGAGCTGCCCAGCTGCGCACCGGCCCGGGAGGGCCGCCCACGGACTGCATTTTGGAACCCCTGTTTCTTCAGCATCTCCGCGGCGGCTCTGGTGAGTTGAAATTTGGGCCACCTGGGGGGAAGGCGGAGAGAGGGGCGTGTCGGGGCAGCGGCACTCACATAGCCAGCCTGCCTGGTCTCCTCCTCAATCACGCCTCCCCTTGCCACCGGACTTTGCCAGGAGCTGCGTCGCTGCCGCTCGGTTCTCAATGGGTTGTGAGAGGTGCGCAGCTGCGCACCGGCCCGGGAAGGCCACCCACAGACTGCATTTTGGCAGTCCCTGTTTCTTCAGCATCTCCGCGTCCGCTCTGGTGAGCTGAAATTTGGGACACCTGGGGGGAAAGGCAGAGAGAGGGGCTTGTCGGGGCAGCGGCATGCACATAGGCAACCTGCCTGGTCTCCTAATCCGTCACGCCTCCCCTTGCCACCGCACTTTTCCAGGAGATGCGTCGCTGCAGGGCGGATCTCCCTGGGTTGTTAGAGATGCGCAGCTGCGCACCGGCCCTGGAGGCCGAACACGGACTGCGTTTTGGGAGTCCCTGTTTCTTCATCATCTCTGTTGCAGCTCTGGTGAGCTGAAATTTGGGCGACCTGGGGGGAAGGCGGAGCGAGGGGCATGTCAGGGTAGCGGCACGCACATAGCCAGCCTGCCTGGTCTCCTCCTCCGTCACGCCTCCCTTTGCCACTGGATTTGCCAGGAGCTGCGTCGCTGCTGGGCGGCTCTCCCTGGGTGTTAGAGGTGCGCGGCTGCGCACCGGCCCGGGGGGGCCGCCCACGGACTGCATTTTGGAACCCTTGTTTCTTCAGCATCTCCGCGGCGGCTCTGGTGAGTTGAAATTTGGGCCACCTGGGGGGAAGGCGGAGAGAGGGGAGTATCGGGGCAGCGGCACTCACATAGCCAGCCTGCCTGGTCTCCTCCTCAATCACGCCTCCCCTTGCCACCGGACTTTGCCAGGAGCTGCGTCGCTGCCGCTCGGTTCTCAATGGGTTGTTAGATGTGCGGAGCTGCGCAGCGGCCCGGGGAGGCCGCCCACGGACTGCATTTTGGGACTCCCTGTTTCTTCACCATCTCCGCGACGACTCTGGTGAGCTGAAATTTGGGACACCTGGGGGGAAAGGCGGAGAGAGGGGCTTGTCGGGGCAGCGGCATGCACATAGCCAACCTGCCTGGTCTCCTCCTCCGTCACGCCTCCCCTTGCCACCGCACTTTTCAGGAGATTCGTCGCTGCAGGGCGGATCTCCCTGGGTTGTCAGAGATGCGCAGCTGCGCACCGGCCCTGGAGGCCGAACACGGACTGCATTTTGGGAATCCCTGTTTCTTCAACATCTCTGTTGCGGCTCTGGTGACCTGAAATTTGGGCGACCTGGGGGGAAGGCGGAGCGAGGGGCATGTCAGGGTAGCGGCACGCACATAGCCAGCTTGCCTGGTCTCCTCCTCCGTCACGCCTCCCCTTCCCACCGGACTTTGCCAGGAGCTGCGTCGCTGCCGGTCGGCTCTCCCTGGGTGTTATAGGTGCGCAGCTGCGCACCGGCCCGGGGAGGCCGCCTACGGACTAAATTTTGGGACTCCCTGTTTCTTCAGCATCTCTGCGGCGGCTCTGGTGAGCTGAAATTTTGGACACCTGGGGGGAAGCCAGAGAGAGGGGCGTGTCGGGGCAGCGGCACGCACATAGCCCATCTGCCTGGTCTCCTCCTCCGTCACGCCTCCCCTTGCCACCGCACTTTTCCAGGAGATGCGTCGCTGCCGGGCGGCTCCCCCTGGCTTTTTAGAGGTGCGCAGCTGCGCACCGGCCCGGGGAGGCCGCCCACGGACCTCATTTTGGCACTCCCTGTTTCTTCAGCATCTCTGTTGCGGCTCTGTTGAGCTGAAATTTGCGCCACCTGGGAGGAAGGCGGAGAGAGGGGCGTGTCGGGCAGCGGCACGCACATAGCAAGACTGCCTGGTCTCCTCCTCCGTCACTCCTCCCCTTGCCACCGGACTTTTCCGGTAGCTGCGTCGCGGCCGGGCGGCTCTCCATGTGTGCTAAAGCTGCGCAGCTGCGCACCGGCCCGGAGAGGCCGCCCACGGACTGCATTTTGGGACCCCTGTTTCTTCAGCATCTCCGCGGCGGCTCTGGTGAGTTGAAATTTGGGCCACCTGGGGGAAAGGCGGAGAGAGGGGCATGTCGGGCAGCGGCACGCACATAGCCAAACTGCCTGGTCTCCTCCTCCATCACACCTCCCCTTGCCACCGCACTTTTCTAGGAGATGCGTCGCTGCCGGGCGGCTCTCCATGGGTGCTAAAGCTGCGCAGCTGCGCACCCGCCCGGAGAGGCCGCCCATGGACTGCATTTTGGGACCCCTGTTTCTTCAGCATCTCCGCGGCGGATCTCGTGAGTTGAAATTTGGGCCATCTGGGGGGAAGGTGGAGAGAGGGGCGTGCCGGGTCAGCGGTACGCACATAGACAGCCTGCCTGGTCTCCTCCTCCGTGAAGCCTCCCTTTGCCACCGGACTTTGCCAGGAGCTGCGTCGCTTCTGGGCGGCTCTCCCTGGGTGTTCGAGGTGCGCAGCTGCGCACCGGTCCGGGGAGGCCGCCAACGACTGCATTTTTGGACTCCCTGTTTCTTCAGCATCTCTGCGGCGGCTCTGGTGAGCTGAGATTTGGGACACCTGGCGGGAAGGCGGAGAGAGGGGCGTGTCGGTGCAGCGGCACACACATACCCATCCTGCCTGGTCTCCTCCTCCCTCACGCCTCCCCTTGCCACCGCACTTTTCCAGGAGATGCATCTCTGCCGTGCGACTCTCCCTGGGTTATTAAAGGTGCGCAGATGCTCACCGTCCCGGGGAGGCCGCCCAGGGACTGCATTTTGGGACTCCCTGTTTTTTCAGCATCTCCGCGGCGGATCTAGTGAGCTGTAATTTGGGCCACCTGGAGGGAAGGCGGAGAGAGGGGCGTGTCGGGGCAGCGCCACGCACATAGCCAACCTGCCTGGTCTCCTCCTCCATCATGCCTCCCCTTGCCACTGCACTTTTCTAGGAGATGCGTCGCTGCCGGGCGGATCTCCCTGGGTTGTTAGAGGTGCGCAGCTGCACCCCGGCCCGGGGAGGCCGCCCACGGACTGCATTTTGGGGCTCCCTCTTTCTTCAGCATGTCTGCGTCGGCTCTCGTGAGTTGAAATTTGGGCCATCTGGGGGGAAGGTGGAGAGAGGGGCGTGTCGGGGCAGCAGCACGCACATAGCCCGCCTGCCTGGTCTCCTCCTCCATCACGCCTCCCTTTGCCACCGGACTTTGCCAGGAGCTGCGTCGCTGCTGGGCGGCTCTCCCTGGGTGTTAGAGGTGTGCAGCTGCGCACCGGCCCGGGGAGGCCGCCCACGGATTGCATTTTGGGACTCCCTGTTTCTTCACCATCTCCGCGACGACTCTGGTGAGCTGAAATTTGGGACACCTGGGGGGAAAGGCGGAGAGAGGGGCTTGTCGGGGCAGCGGCATGCACATAGCCAACCTGCCTGGTCTCCTCCTCCGTCACGCCTCCCCTTGCCACCGCACTTTTCAGGAGATTCGTCGCTGCAGGGCGGATCTCCCTGGGTTGTCAGAGATGCGCAGCTGCGCACCGGCCCTGGAGGCCGAACACGGACTGCATTTTGGGAATCCCTGTTTCTTCAACATCTCTGTTGCGGCTCTGGTGACCTGAAATTTGGGCGACCTGGGGGGAAGGCGGAGCGAGGGGCATGTCAGGGTAGCGGCACGCACATAGCCAGCTTGCCTGGTCTCCTCCTCCGTCACGCCTCCCCTTCCCACCGGACTTTGCCAGGAGCTGCGTCGCTGCCGGTCGGCTCTCCCTGGGTGTTATAGGTGCGCAGCTGCGCACCGGCCCGGGGAGGCCGCCTACGGACTAAATTTTGGGACTCCCTGTTTCTTCAGCATCTCTGCGGCGGCTCTGGTGAGCTGAAATTTTGGACACCTGGGGGGAAGCCAGAGAGAGGGGCGTGTCGGGGCAGCGGCACGCACATAGCCCATCTGCCTGGTCTCCTCCTCCGTCACGCCTCCCCTTGCCACCGCACTTTTCCAGGAGATGCGTCGCTGCCGGGCGGCTCCCCCTGGCTTTTTAGAGGTGCGCAGCTGCGCACCGGCCCGGGGAGGCCGCCCACGGACCTCATTTTGGCACTCCCTGTTTCTTCAGCATCTCTGTTGCGGCTCTGTTGAGCTGAAATTTGCGCCACCTGGGAGGAAGGCGGAGAGAGGGGCGTGTCGGGCAGCGGCACGCACATAGCAAGACTGCCTGGTCTCCTCCTCCGTCACTCCTCCCCTTGCCACCGGACTTTTCCGGTAGCTGCGTCGCGGCCGGGCGGCTCTCCATGTGTGCTAAAGCTGCGCAGCTGCGCACCGGCCCGGAGAGGCCGCCCACGGACTGCATTTTGGGACCCCTGTTTCTTCAGCATCTCCGCGGCGGCTCTGGTGAGTTGAAATTTGGGCCACCTGGGGGAAAGGCGGAGAGAGGGGCATGTCGGGCAGCGGCACGCACATAGCCAAACTGCCTGGTCTCCTCCTCCATCACACCTCCCCTTGCCACCGCACTTTTCTAGGAGATGCGTCGCTGCCGGGCGGCTCTCCATGGGTGCTAAAGCTGCGCAGCTGCGCACCCGCCCGGAGAGGCCGCCCATGGACTGCATTTTGGGACCCCTGTTTCTTCAGCATCTCCGCGGCGGATCTCGTGAGTTGAAATTTGGGCCATCTGGGGGGAAGGTGGAGAGAGGGGCGTGCCGGGTCAGCGGTACGCACATAGACAGCCTGCCTGGTCTCCTCCTCCGTGAAGCCTCCCTTTGCCACCGGACTTTGCCAGGAGCTGCGTCGCTTCTGGGCGGCTCTCCCTGGGTGTTCGAGGTGCGCAGCTGCGCACCGGTCCGGGGAGGCCGCCAACGACTGCATTTTTGGACTCCCTGTTTCTTCAGCATCTCTGCGGCGGCTCTGGTGAGCTGAGATTTGGGACACCTGGCGGGAAGGCGGAGAGAGGGGCGTGTCGGTGCAGCGGCACACACATACCCATCCTGCCTGGTCTCCTCCTCCCTCACGCCTCCCCTTGCCACCGCACTTTTCCAGGAGATGCATCTCTGCCGTGCGACTCTCCCTGGGTTATTAAAGGTGCGCAGATGCTCACCGTCCCGGGGAGGCCGCCCAGGGACTGCATTTTGGGACTCCCTGTTTTTTCAGCATCTCCGCGGCGGATCTAGTGAGCTGTAATTTGGGCCACCTGGAGGGAAGGCGGAGAGAGGGGCGTGTCGGGGCAGCGCCACGCACATAGCCAACCTGCCTGGTCTCCTCCTCCATCATGCCTCCCCTTGCCACTGCACTTTTCTAGGAGATGCGTCGCTGCCGGGCGGATCTCCCTGGGTTGTTAGAGGTGCGCAGCTGCACCCCGGCCCGGGGAGGCCGCCCACGGACTGCATTTTGGGGCTCCCTCTTTCTTCAGCATGTCTGCGTCGGCTCTCGTGAGTTGAAATTTGGGCCATCTGGGGGGAAGGTGGAGAGAGGGGCGTGTCGGGGCAGCAGCACGCACATAGCCCGCCTGCCTGGTCTCCTCCTCCATCACGCCTCCCTTTGCCACCGGACTTTGCCAGGAGCTGCGTCGCTGCTGGGCGGCTCTCCCTGGGTGTTAGAGGTGTGCAGCTGCGCACCGGCCCGGGGAGGCCGCCCACGGATTGCATTTTGGGACTCCCTGTTTTTTCACCATCTCCGCGGCGGCTCTGCTGATCTGAAATTTGGGACACCTGGGGGGAATCCGGAGAGAGGGGCGCATCGAGGCAGCGGAACGCACATAGCCAACCTGCCTGGTCTCGTCCTCTGTCACGCCTCTCCTTGCCACCGCACTTTTCCCAGAGCTGCGTCGCTTCCGGGCGGCTCTCCCTGGGTTGTTAGAGGTGCGCAGCTGCGCACCGGTCCGGGGAGGCCGCCAACGACTGCATTTTTGGACTCCCTGTTTCTTCAGCATCTCTGCGGCCGCTCTGGTGAGCTGAAATTTGGGACACCTGGGGGGAAAGGCGGAGCGAGGGGCATGTCGGGGCAGCGGCACGCACATAGCCAGCCTGGCAGGTCTCCTCCTCCGTCACGCCTCCCCTTGCCACAGCACTTTTCCAGGAGATGCATCTCTGCCGGGCGACTCTCCCTGGGTTATTAAAGGTGCGCAGCTGCTCACCGGCCCGGGGAGGCCGCCCAGGGACTGCATTTTGGGACTCCCTGTTTTTTCAGCATCTCCGCGGCGGATCTAGTGAGATGTAATTTGGGCCACCTGGGGGGAAGGCGGAGATAGGGGCATGTCGGGGCAGCGGCACGCACATAGCCAGACTGCCTGGTCTCCTCCTCCGTCACGCATCCCCTTGCCACCGCACTTTTCCAGGAGCTGCGTAGCTTTCGGGCGGCTCTCCCTGGGTGTTAGAGGTGCGGAGCTGCGCACCGGCCTGGGGAGGCCGCCAACGCCTGCATTTTGGGACTCCCTGTTTTTTCAGCATCTCCGCGGCGGCTCTGGTGACCTGAAATTTGGGACACCTGGGGGAAGGTGGAGAGAGGGGCGTGTCGCGGCACCGGCCCGCACATAGCCAGCTTGCCTGGTCTCCTCCTCCATCACGCCTCCCCTTGCCACCGCACTTTGCCAGGAGCTGCGTCTCTGCCGGGCGGCTCTCCCTGGGTTGTTAGAGGTGTGCAGCTGCGCGCCGGCCCAGGGAGGCCGTCCACGGACTAGATTTTGGGACCCCTGTTTCTTCAGCATCTCCGCGGCGGCTCTGGTTAGTTGAAATTTGGGCCACCTGGGGGAAAGGCGGAGAGAGAGGCGTGTCGGAGCAGCGGCACGCACCTCGCCAGACTGCCTGGTCTCCTCCTCCGTCACGCCTCCCCTTGCCACTGGGCTTTGACAGGAGCTGCGTCGTGCCGCTCGGCTCTCCCTGAGTTGTAAGAGGTGCGCAGCTGCACACCGGCCCAGGGAGGCCGCCCACGGAATGCATTTTGGGACCCCAGTTTCTTCAGCATCTCTGCGGCGGCTCTGTGAGCTGAAATTTGGGCTACCTGGGGGGAAGGCGGAGAGAGGGGCAGGTCAGGGCAGTGGCACGCACATAGCCAACCTGCCTGGTTTCCTCCTCCATCACGCCTCGACTTGCCACCGCACTTTTCTAGGAGATACGTCGCTGCCGGGCGGCTCTCCCTGGGTTGTTAGAGGTGCGCAGCTGCGCACCGGCCCGGGGAGGCCGCCTACAGACTGAATTTTGTGACTCCCTGTTTCTTCAGCATCTCTGCAGCGGCTCTGGTGAGCTGAAATTTGGGACACCTGGGGGGAAGGCGGAGAGAGGGGAGTGTCGGGGCAGCGGCACGCACATAGCCCGCCTGCCTGGTCTCCTCCTCCGTCACGCCTCCCTTTGCCACCAGACTTTGGAAGGAGCTGCGTCGCTGCTGGGCGGCTCTCCCTGGGTGTTAGAGGTGCGCAGGTGCGCACCGGCCCGGGGAGGCCGCCCACGGACTGCATTTTGGGACTCCCTGTTTTTTCACCATCTCCGCGGCGGCTCTGCTGAGCTGAAATTTGGTACACCTGGGGGAAATGCGGAGAGAGGGGCTTATCGAGGCAGTGGAATTCACATAGCCAACCTGCCTGGTCTCCTCCTCCGTCACGCCTCCCCTTGCCACCTCACTTTTCCAGGAGCTGCGTCGCTGTCGGGCGTCTCTCCCTGGGTTGTTAGAGGTGCACAGGTGCGCACCGGCCCGGGGAGGCTGCCCACAGACTTCATTTTGGGGCTCCCTCTTTCTTCAGCATCTCCGCGTCGGCTCTCTTGAGTTGAAATTTGGGCCATCTGGGGGGAAGGTGGAGAGAAGGGCGTGTCGGGGCAGCGGCACGCACATAGACAGCCTGCCTGGTCTCCTCTTCCATCACGCCTCCCCTTGCCACCGCACTTGTCAAGGAGCTGCGTCGCTGCCAGGCAGCTCTCCCTGGGTGCTAGAGGTGCGCAACTCCGCACCGGCCCGGGGAGGCCGCCTACGGACTGAATTTTGGGACTCCCTGTTTCTTCAGCATCTCTGCGGCGGCTCTGTGAGCTGAAATTTGGGCTACCTGGGGGGAAGGCGGAGAGAGGGGCAGGTCAGGGCAGTGGCACGCACATAGCCAACCTGCCTGGTTTCCTCCTCCATCACGCCTCCACTTGCCACCGCACTTTTCTAGGAGATACGTCGCTGCCGGGCGGCTCTCCCTGGGTTGTTAGAGGTGCGCAGCTGCGCACCGGCCCGGGGAGGCCGCCTACAGACTGAATTTTGTGACTCCCTGTTTCTTCAGCATCTCTGCAGCGGCTCTGGTGAGCTGAAATTTGGGAAACCTGGGGGGAAGGCGGAGAGAGGGGAGTGTCGGGGCAGCGGCACGCACATAGCCCGCCTGCCTGGTCTCCTCCTCCGTCACGCCTCCCTTTGCCACCAGACTTTGGAAGGAGCTGCGTCGCTGCTGGGCGGCTCTCCCTGGGTGTTAGAGGTGCGCAGGTGCGCACCGGCCCGGGGAGGCCGCCCACGGACTGCATTTTGGGACTCCCTGTTTTTTCACCATCTCCGCGGCGGCTCTGCTGAGCTGAAATTTGGTACACCTGGGGGAAATGCGGAGAGAGGGGCGTATCGAGGCAGTGGAATTCACATAGCCAACCTGCCTGGTCTCCTCCTCCGTCACGCTTCCCCTTGCCACCTCACTTTTCCAGGAGCTGCGTCGCTGTCGGGCGTCTCTCCCTGGGTTGTTAGAGGTGCACAGGTGCGCACCGGCCCGGGGAGGCTGCCCACAGACTTCATTTTGGGGCTCCCTCTTTCTTCAGCATCTCCGCGTCGGCTCTCTTGAGTTGAAATTTGGGCCATCTGGGGGGAAGGTGGAGAGAAGGGCGTGTCGGGGCAGCGGCACGCACATAGACAGCCTGCCTGGTCTCCTCTTCCATCACGCCTCCCCTTGCCACCGCACTTGTCAAGGAGCTGCGTCGCTGCCAGGCAGCTCTCCCTGGGTGCTAGAGGTGCGCAACTCCGCACCGGCCCGGGGAGGCCGCCTACGGACTGAATTTTGGGACTCCCTGTTTCTTCAGCATCTCTGCGGCGGCTCTGGTGAGCTGAAATTTGGGACACCTTGGGGGAAGGCGGAGAGAGGGGCGTGTCGGGGCACGGGCACGCACATAGCCCACCTGCCTGGTCTCCTCCTCCGTCACACCTCCCTTTGCCACCGGACTTTGCCAGGAGCTGCGTCGCTGCTGGGCGGCTCTCCCTGGGTGTTAGTGGTGCGCCGCTGCACACCGGCCCAGGGAGGCAGCCCACGGACTGCATTTTGGGACTCCCTGTTTTTTCACCATCTCCACGGCGGCTCTGCTGAGCTGAAATTTGGGACACCTGGGGGGAATGCGGAGAGAGGGGCGCATCGAGGCAGCGGAAAGCACATAGCCAACCTGCCTGGTCTCCTCCTCCGTCACGCCTTCCCTTGCCACCGCACTTTTCCAGGAGCTGCGTCGCTGCCGGGCGGCTTACCCTGGGTTGTTAGAGGTTCGCAGCTGCGCACCAGTCCGGGGAAGCCGCCAACAACTGCATTTTTGGACTCCCTGTTTTTTCAGCATCTCCGCGGCGGATCTCGTGAGTTGAAATTTGGGCCATCTGGGGGGAAGGTGGAGAGAGGGGCGTGCCGGGGCAGCAGCACGCACATAGACAGCCTGCCTGGTCTCCTCCTCCATCACGCCTCCCCTTGCCACCGCACTTTTCTAGGAGATGCGTCACTGCCGGGCGGCTCTCCCTGGGTTGTTAGAGGTGCGCAGCTGCGCACCGGCCCGGGGAAGCCGCCTACGGACTAAATTTTGGGACTCCCTGTTTCTTCAGCATCTCTGCGGCGGCTCTGGTGAGCTGAAATTTGGGACACCTGGGGGGAAGGCGGAGAGAGGGGCGTGTCGGGGCAGCGGCACGCACATAGCCCGCCTGCCTGGTCTCCTACTCCGTCACGCCTCCCTTTGCCACTGGACTTTGCCAGGAGCTGCGTTGCTGCCGCTCGGCTCTCCCTGGGTTGTAAGAGGTGCGCAGCTGCACACCGGCCCAGGGAGGCCGCCCATGGACTGCATTTTGGGGCTCCCTTTTTTTCAGCATGTCCGCGGCGGCTCTGGAGAGTTGAAATTTGGGCCACCTGGGGGGAAGGTGGAGAGAGGGACGTGTCGGGGTAGCGGCACGCATATAGACAGCCTGCTGGCCTCCTCCTCCGTGAAGCCTCCCTTTGCCACCGCACTTGTCCAGGAGCTGCGTCGCTGCCGGGCGGCTCTCCCTGGGTGCTAGAGCTGCACAGCTGCGCACCAGCCCGGGGAGGCCGCCCACGGAATGCATTTTGGGACCCCAGTTTCTTCAGCATCTCTGCGGAGGCTCTGTGAGCTGAAATTCGGGACACCTGGGGGGAAGTGGGAGAGACGGGCGTGTCGGAGCAGCGGCACGCACATAGCCAACCTGCCTGGTCTCCTCCTCCATCACGCCTCCCCTTGCCACCGCACTTTTCTAAGAGATGCGTCGCTGCCGGGCGGCTCTCCCTGAGTGTAAGAGGTGCGCAGGTGCTCACTGGCCCAGGGAGGCCGCCAACGACTGCATTTTGGGACTCCCTGTTTTTCCACCATGTCCGTGGCGACACTGCTGAACTGAAATTTGGGCTACCTGGGGGGAAGGCGGAGAGAGGGGCGTGTCGGGCAGCGGCACGCACATAGCCAGACTGCCTGGTCTCCTCCTCCATCACGCCTCCCCTTGCCACCGCACTTTTCTAGGAGATGCGTCACTGCCGGGCGGCTCTCCCTGGGTTGTTAGAGGTGCGCAGCTGCGCACCGGCCCGGGGTGGCCGCCTACGGACTGAATTTTGGGACTCCCTGTTTCTTCAGCATCTCTGCTGCGGCTCTGGTGAGCTGAAATTTGGGACACCTGGGGGGAAGGCGGAGAGAGGGGCGTGTCGGGGCAGCGGCACGCACATAGCCCGCCTGCCTGGTCTCCTCCTCCGTCACGCCTCCCTTTGCCACCGGACTTTGCCAGGAGCTGTGTCGCTGCTGGGCGGCTCTCCCTGGGTGTTAGAGGTGTGCAGCTGCGCACCGGCCCAGGGAGGCCGCCCACGGACTGCATTTTGGGACTCCCTGTTTTTTCACCATCTCCACGGTGGCTCTGCTGAGCTGGAATTTGGGACACCTGGGGGGAATGCGGAGAGAGGGGCGCATCGAGGCAGTGGAAAGCACATAGCCAACCTGCCTGCTCTCCTCCTCCGTCACGCCTTCCCTTGCCACCGCACTTTTCCAGGAGCTGCGTCGCTGCCGGGCGGCTTACCCTGGGTTGTTAGAGGTGCGCAGCTGCGCACCGGTCCGGGGAGGCCGCCAACGACTGCATTTTTGGACTCCCTGTTTTTTCAGCATCTCCGCGGCGGCTCTGGTGAGCTGAAATTTGGGACACCTGGGGAGAAGGGGGAGAGAGGGGCGTGTCGGGGCAGCGGCCCGCACATAGCCAGCCTGCCTGGTCTCCTCCTCAATCACGCCTCCCCTTGCCACCGGACTTTGCCAGGAGCTGTGTCGCTGCCGCTCGGCTCTCCCTGGGTTGTAAGAGGTGCGCAGCTGCACACCGGCCCAGGGAGGCCGCCCATGGACTGCATTTTGGGGCTCCCTTTTTTTCAGCATGTCCGCGGCGGCTCTGGAGAGTTGAAATTTGGGCCACCTGGGGGGAAGGTGGAGAGAGGGGCGTGTCGGGGTAGCGGCACGCATATAGACAGCCTGCTGGCCTCCTCCTCCGTGAAGCCTCCCTTTGCCACCGCACTTGTCCAGGAGCTGCGTCGCTGCCGGGCGGCTCTCCCTGGGTGCTAGAGCTGCACAGCTGCGCACCAGCCCGGGGAGGCCGCCCACGGAATGCATTTTGGGACCCCAGTTTCTTCAGCATCTCTGCGGAGGCTCTGTGAGCTGAAATTCGGGACACCTGGGGAGAAGTCGGAGAGACGGGCGTGTCGGAGCAGCGGCACGCACATAGCCAACCTGCCTGGTCTCCTCCTCCATCACGCCTCCCCTTGCCACCGCACGTTTCTAAGTGATGCGTCGCTGCCGGGCGGCTCTCCCTGAGTGTAAGAGGTGCGCAGGTGCTCACTGGCCCAGGGAGGCCGCCAACGACTGCATTTTGGGACTCCCTGTTTTTCCACCATCTCCGTGGCGACACTGCTGAACTGAAATTTGGGCTACCTGGGGGGAAGGCGGAGAGAGGGGCGTGTCGGGCAGCGGCACGCACATAGCCAGACTGCCTGGTCTCCTCCTCCGTCACGCCTCCCCTTGCCACCGGACTTTTCCAGTAGCTGCGTCGCGGCCGGGCGGCTCTCCATGGGTGCTAACGCTGCGCAGCTGAGAACCGGTCCGTAGAGGCCGCCCATGGACTGCATTTTGGGACCCCTGTTTCTTCAGCATCTCCGCGGCGGCTCTGGTGAGTTGAAATTTGGGCCACCTGGGGGAAAGGCGGAGAGAGGGGCATTTCGGGGCAGCAGCACGCACATAGCCAACCTGCCTGGTCTCCTCCTCCATCACGCCTCCCCTTGCCACCGCACTTTTCTAGCAGATGCGTCGCTTTCGGGCGGCTCTCCCTGGGTTGTTAGAGGTGCGCAGCTGCGCACCGGCCCAGGGAGGCCGCCCACGGACTGCATTTTGGAGCTCCCTCTTTCTTCAGCATCTCCGCGTCGGCTCTCGTGAGTTGAAATTTGGGCCATCTGGGGGGAAGGTGGAGAGAGGGGCGTGTCGGGGCAGCGGCACGCACATAGACAGCCTGCCTGGTCTCCTCCTCCATCACGCCTCCCCTTGCCACCGCACTTTTCTAGGAGATGCGTCGCTGCCGGGCGGCTCTCCCTGGGTTGTTAGAGGTGCACAGCTGCGCACCGGTCCGGGGAGGCCGCCAACGACTGCATTTTTGGACTCCCTGTTTCTTCAGCATCTCTGCGGCGGCTCTGGTGAGCTGAAATTTGGGACACCTGGGGGGAAAGGCGGAGAGAGGGGCGTGTCGGGGCAGAGGCATGGACATAGCCAACCTTCCTGGTCTCCTCCTCCATCACGCCTCCCCTTGCCACCGCACTTTTCCAGGAGATGCATCTCTGCCGGGCGACTCTCCCTGGGTTATTAAAGGTGCGCAGATGCTCACCGGCCCGGGGAGGCCGACCAGGGACTGCATTTTGGGACTCCCTGTTTTTTCAGCATCTCCGCGGCGGATCTAGTGAGCTGTAATTTGGGCCACCTGGGGGGAAGGCGGAGAGAGGGACATGTCGGGGCAGCGGCACGCACATAGCCAGCCTGCCTGGTCTCCTCCTCCGTCACGCCTCCCCTTGCCACCGAACTTTGCCAGGAGATGCGTCGCTGCCGGGCGGCTCTCCCTGGCTTGTTCGAGGTGCGCAGCTGCGCAACTGGCCCGGGGAGGCCGCCCACGGACCTCATTTTGGAACTCCCTGTTTCTTCAGCATCTCTGTTGCGGCTCTGGTGAGCTGAACTTTGGGCCACCTGGGGGGAAGGCGGAGAGAGGGGCGTGTCGGGGCAGCGGCACGCACATACCCATCCTTCCTGGTCTGCTCCTCCCTCACGCCTCCCCTTGCCACCGCACTTTTCCAGGAGATGCATCTCTGCGGGGCGACTCTCCCTGGGTTATTAAAGGTGTGCAGATGCTCACCGGCCCGGGGAGGCCGCCCAGGGACTGCATTTTGGGACTCCCTGTTTTTTCAGCATCTCCGCGGCAGATCTAGTGAGCTGTAATTTGGGCCACCTGGGGGGAAGGCAGAGAGAGGGGCATGTCGGGGCAGCGGCACGCACATAGCCAGCCTGCCTGGTCTCCTCCTCCGTCATGTCTCCCCTTGCCACCGGACTTTGCCAGGAGATGCGTCGCTGCCGGGCGGCTCCCCCTGGCTTGTTAGAGGTGCGCAGCTGCGCACCGGCCCGGGGAGGCCGCCCGCGGACCTCATTTTGGAACTCCCTGTTTATTCAGCATCTCTGTTGCGGCTCTGGTGAGCTGAAATTTGGGCCACCTGGGGGGAAGGAGGAGAGAGGGGCGTGTCGGGGCAGCGGCACGCACATAGCCAGACTGCCTGGTCTCCTCCTCCGTCACGCCTCCCCTTGCCACCGGACTTCGTCAGGAGCTGCGTCGCTGCCGCTCGGCTCTCCCTGGGTTGTAAGAGGTGCGCAGCTGCACACCGGCCCAGGGAGGCCGCCCACAGACTGCATTTTTGGGGCTCCCTTTTTTTCAGCATATCCGCGGCGGCTCTGGTGAGTTGAAATTTGGGCCACCTGGGGGGAAGGTGGAGAGAGGGGCGTGTCAGGGCAGCGGCACGCACATAGACAGCCTGCCTGGTCTCCTCCTCCGTGAAGCCTCCTCTTGCCACCGCACTTGGCCAGGAGCTGCGTCGTTGCCGGGTGGCTCTCCCTGGGTGCTAGAGCTGCGCAGCTGCGCACCAGCCCGGAGAGGCCGCCCACGGAATGCATTTTGGGACCCCAGTTTCTTCAGCATCTCCGCGGCGGCTCTGTGAGTTGAAATTCGGGCCAGCTGGGGGGAAGGCGGAGAGAGGGGCGTGTCGGGACAGCGGCACGCACATAGCCCGCCTGCCTGGTCTCCTCCTCCGTCACGCCTCCCTTTGCCACCGGAAATTGCCAGGAGCTGTGTCTCTGCCGGGCGGCTCTCCCTGGGTTGTTAGAGGTGCACAGCTGCGCACCGGCCCGGGGAGGCCACCAACGACTTCATTTTGGGACTCCCTTTTTTTTCAGCATCTCCGCGGCGGCTCTGGTGAACTGAAATATGGGACACCTGGGGGGATGGTGGAGAGAGGGGCGTGTCAGGGCAGCGGCCCGCACATAGCCAGCCTGCCTGGTCTCATGCTCCATCACGCCTCGCCATGCCACTGGAATTTGCCAGGAGCTGCGTCTCTGCCGGGCGGTTCTCCCTGGGATGTTAGAGGTGCGCAGCTGCGCACCGGCCCGGGGAGGCCGCCTACGGAATGCATTATGGGAGTCCCTTTTTCTTCAGCATCTCTGAAGCGGCTCTGGTGAGCTGAAATTTGGGACACCTGGGGGGAAAGGTGGAGAGAGGGGATTGTCGGGGCAGCGGCACGCACATAGCCAACCTGCCTGGTCTCCTCCTCCGTCACGCCTCCCCTTGCCACCGCACTTTTGTAGGAGGTGCGTTACTGCCGGGCGGCTCTTCCTGGGTTGTTAGAGGTGCGCAGCTGCGCACCGGCCCGGGGAGGCCGCCCACGGATTGCATTTTGGGACTCCCTGTTTTTTCACCATCACCGCGGAGGCTCTGCTGAGCTGAAATTTGGGACACCTGGGGGGAATGCGGAGAGAGGGGCGTATCGAGGCAGCGGAATTCACATAGCCAACCTGCCTGGTCTCCTCCTCCGTCACGCCTCCCCTTGCCACCGCACTTTTCCAGGAGCTGCATCGCTGTCGAGCGTCTCTCCCTGGGTTGTTGGAGGTGCGCAGCTGCGCACCGGCCCAGGGAGGCCGCCCACGGACTGCATTTTGGGGCTCCCTCTTTCTTCAGCATCTCCGCGTCGGCTCTCGTGAGTTGAAATTTGGGCCATCTGGGGGGAAGGTGGAGACAGGGGCGTGTCGGGGCAGCGGCACGCACATAGACAGCCTGCCAGGTCTCCTCTTCCATCACGCCTCCCCTTGCCACCGCACTTGTCGAGGAGCTGCGTCGCTGCCGGGCGGCTCTTCCTGGGTGCTAGAGGTGCGCAACTGCGCACCGGCCCGGGGAGGCCGCCTACGGACTGAATTTTGGGACTCCCTGTTTCTTCAGCATCTCTGCGGCGGCTCTGGTGAGCTGAAATTAGGGACACCTTGGGGGAAGGCGGAGAGAGGGGCGTGTCGGGGCACGGCCACGCACATAGCCCGCCTGCCTGGTCTCCTCCTCCGTCACGCCTCCCTTTGCCACGGGACTTTGCCAGGAGCTGCGTCGCTGCTGGGCGGCTCTCCCTGGGTGTTAGAGGTGCGCAGCTGCGCACCGGCCCGGAGAGGCCACCCACGGACTGCATTTTGGGACTCCCTGTTTTTTCACCATCTCCGCGGCGGCTCTGCTGAGCTGAAATTTGGGACACCTGGGCGGAATGCGGAGAGAGGGGCGCATCGAGGCAGCGGAACGCACATAGCCAACCTGCCTGGTCTCGTCCTCCGTCACGCCTCTCCTTGCCACCGCACTTTTCCCGGAGCTGCGTCGCTGCCGGGCGGCTCTCCCTGGGTTGTTAGAGGTGCGCAGCTGCGCACCGGTCCGGGGAGGCCGCCAACGACTGCATTTTTGGACTCCCTGTTTCTTCATCATCTCTGCGGCGGCTCTGGTGAGCTGAAATTTGGGACACCTGGGGGGAAAGGCGGAGCGAGGGGCATGTCGGGGCAGCGGCACGCACATAGCCAGCCTGGCAGGTCTCCTCCTCCGTCACGCCTCCCCTTGCCACTGCACTTTTCCAGGAGATGCATCTCTGCCGGGCGACTCTCCCTGGGTTATTAAAGGTGCGCAGCTGCTCACCGGCCCGGGGAGGCCGCCCAGGGACTGCATTTTGGGACTCCCTGTTTTTTCAGCATCTCCGCGGCGGATCTAGTGAGATGTAATTTGGGCCACCTGGGGGGAAGGCGGAGAGAGGGGCATGTCGGGGCAGCGGCACGCACATAGCCAGGCTGCCTGGTCTCGTCCTCCGTCACGCCTCCCCTTGCCACCGCACTTTTCCAGGAGCTGCGTCGCTTTCGGGCGGCTCTCCCTGGGTGTTAGAGGTGCGCAGCTGCGCACCGGCCCGGGGAGGCCACCCACGGACTGCATTTTGGGACTCCCTATTTTTTCACCATCTCCGCGGCGGCTCTGCTGAGCTGAAATTTGGGACACCTGGGGGGAGTGCGGAGAGAGGGGCGTATCGAGGCAGCGGAACGCACATAGCAAACCTCCGTGGTCTCTGCCTCTGTCACGCCTCCCCTTGCCACCGCACTTTGCCAGGAGCTGCGTCACTGCCGGGCGGCTCTCCCTGGGTGTTAGAGGTGCGCAGCTGCGCACCGGCCTGAGGTGGCCGCCCACGGACTAGATTTTGGGACCCCTGTTTCTTCAGCATCTCCGCGGCGGCTCTGGTTAGTTGTAATTTGGGCCACCTGGGGGAAAGGCGGAGAGAGAGGCGTGTCGGGGGAGCGGCACCCACATAGACAGCCTGCCTGGTCTCCTCCTCCGTCACGCCTCCCTTTGCCACCGCACTTGTCCAGGAGCTGCGTCGCTGCCGGGTGGCTCTCCCTGGTGCTAGAGCTGTGCAGCTGCGCAACAGCCCGGGGAGGCTGCCCACGGACTGCATTTTGGGACCCGTGTTTCTTCAGCATCTCCGTGGCGGCTCTGGTGAGCTGAAATTTGGGACACCTGGGGGGAAAGACGGAGAGAGGGGCGTGTCGGGGCAGCGGCATGCACATAACCCGCCTATCTGGTCTCCTCTTCCGTCATGCCTCCCCTTGCGACCGGACTTTGCCAGGAGCTGCGTCGCTGCCGCTCGGCTCTCCCTGGGTTGTTAGAGGTGCGCAGCTGAGCACCGGCCCGGGAAGGCCACCCACGGACTGCATTTTGAGACTCCCTGTTTCTTCAGCATCTCTGTTGCGGCTCTGGTGAGCTGAAATTTGGGCCACCTGGGGTAAGGCGGAGAGAGAGCCGTGTCGTGGCAGCGGCAAGCACATAGCCAACCTGCCTGGTCTACTCCACCGTCACGCCTCGCCTTGCCACCGCACTTTTCTAAGAGATGCGTCGCTGCCGCGCGGCTGTCCCTCAATTGTTAGAGGGGCGCAGCTGCGCACCGGCCCGGGGAGGCCGCCTACGGACTGAATTTTGGGACTCCCTGTTTCTTCAGCATCTCTGCTGCGGCTCTGGTGAGTTGAAATTTGGGACACCTGGGGGGAAGGCGGAGAGAGGGGCATGTCGGGGCAGCGGCACGCACATAGCCCGCCTGCCTGGTCTCCTCCTCCGTCACGCCTCACTTTGCCACCGGACTTTGCCAGGAGCTGCGTCGCTGCAGGGCGGCTCTCCCTGGGTGTTAGAGGTGCGGAGCTGCGCACCGGCCCGGGGAGGCCACCCACGGACTGCATTTTGGGACTCCCTGTTTTTTCACGATCTCCGCGGCGGCTCTGCTGAGCTGAAATTTGGGACACCTGGGGGGAATGCGGAGAGAGGGGCGTATCGAGGCAGCGGAACGCACATAGCAAACCTGCCTGGTCTCCTCCTCCGTCACGCCTCCCCTTGCCACCGCACTTTTCCAGGAGCTGCGTCACTGCCGGGCGGCTCTCCCTGGGTGTTAGAGGTGCGCAGCTGCGCACCGGCCCGAGGTGGCCGCCCACGGACTAGATTTTGGGACCCCTGTTTCTTCAGCATCTCCGCGGCGGCTCTGGTTAGTTGAAATTTGGGCCACCTGGGGGAAAGGCGGAGAGAGAGGCGTGTCGGGGGAGCGGCACCCACATAGACAGCCTGTTTGGTCTCCTCCTCCGTCACGCCTCCCTTTGCCACCGCACTTGTCCAGGAGCTGCGTCGCTGCCGGGTGGCTCTCCCTGGTGCTAGAGCTGTGCAGCTGCCCACCAGACCGTGGAGGCTGCCCACGGACTGCATTTTGGGACCCGTGTTTCTTCAGCATCTCCGTGGCGGCTCTGGTGAGCTGAAATTTGGGACACCTGTGGGGAAAGACGGAGAGAGGGGCGTGTCGGGGCAGCGGCATGCACATAACCCGCCTGCCTGGTCTCCTCTTCCGTCATGCCTCCCCTTGCGACCGGACTATGCCAGGGGCTGCGTCGCTGCCGCTCGGCTCTCCCTGGGTTGTTAGAGGTGCGCAGCTGAGCACCGGCCCGGGAAGGCCACCCACGGACTGCATTTTGAGACTCCCTGTTTCTTCAGCATCTCTGTTGCGGCTCTGGTGAGCTGAAATTTGGGCCACCTGGGGTAAGGCGGAGAGAGAGGCGTGTCGTGGCAGCGGCACGCACATAGCCAACCTGCCTGGTCTACTCCACCGTCACGCCTCGCCTTGCCACCGCACTTTTCTATGAGATGCGTCGCTGCCGTGCAGCTCTCCCTCGGTTGTTAGAGGTGCGCAGCTGCGCACCGGCCCGGGGTGGCCGCCTACGGACTGAATTTTGGGACTCCCTGTTTCTTCAGCATCTCTGCTGCGGCTCTGGTGAGCTGAAATTTGGGACACCTGGAAGGGAGGCGGAGAGAGGGGCGTGTCGGGGCAGCGGCACGCACATAGCCCGCCTGCCTGGTCTCCTCCTCCGTCACGCCTCCCTTTGCCACCGGACTTTGCCAGGAGCTGTGTCGCTGCTGGGCGGCTCTCCCTGGGTGTTAGAGGTGTGCAGCTGCGCACCGGCCCAGGGAGGCCGCCCACGGACTGCATTTTGGGACTCCCTGTTTTTTCACCATCTCCGCGGCGGCTCTGCTGAGCTGAAATTTGGGACACCTGGGGGGAATGCGGAGAGAGGGGCGTATCGAGGCAGCGGAACGCACATAGCAAACCTGCCTGGTCTCCTCTTCCGTCACACCTCCCCTTGCCACCGCACTTTTCTAGGAGATGCGTCGCTGCCGGGCGGCTCTCCCTTGGTTGTGAGAGGTGCGCAGTTGCGCACCGGCCCGGGGAGGCTCCCTACGGAATGAATTTTGGGACTCCCTGTTTCTTCAGCATCTCTGCGGCGGCTCTGGTGAGCTGAAATTTGGGACACCTGGGAGGAAGGCGGAGAGAGGGGCGTGTCGGGGCAGCGGCACGCACATAGCCCTCCTGCCTGTTCTCCTCCTCCGTTACTCCTCCCTTTGCCACCGGACTTTGCCAGGAGCTGCGTCGCTGCTGGGCGGCTCTCCCTGGGTGTTAGAGGTGCGCAGCTGCGCACCGGCCCGGGGAGGCCACCCACGGACTGCATTTTGGGACTCCCTGTTTTTTCAGCATCTCCGCGGCGGCTCTGGTGAGCTGAAATTTGGGACACCTGGGGGGGAAAGTCGGAGAGAGGGGCGTGTCGGGGCAGCGGCACGCACATAGCCAACCTGCCTGGTCTCCTCTTCCGTCACGCCTCCCCTTGCCACCGGACTTTTCCAGGAGTTGCGTCGCTGCCGGGCGGCTCTCCCTGCATGTTATGGGTGCGCAGCTGCGCACCGGCCCGGGGAGGCCTCCTACGGAAGGCATTTTGGCAATACCAGTTTTTTCAGCATCTCCGCGGCAGATCTGGTGAGCTGAAATTTGGGCCACCTGGGGGGAAGGCGGAGAGAGGGGCATGTCGGGGCAGCGGCACGCACATAGCCCGCCTGCCTGGTCTCCTCCTCCGTCACGCCTCTCCTTGCCACTGGACTTTGCCAGGAGCTGCGTCGCTGACGGTTAGCTCTCCCTGGGTGTTAGAGGTGCGCAGCTGCGCACCAGCCCGCGGAGGCTGCCCACGGACTGCATTTTGGGACTCCCTATTTCTTCAGCATCTCTGCGGCGGCTCTGGTGAGCTGAAATTTGGGACACCTGGGGGGGGGAAGTCGGAGAGAAGGGCGTGTCGGGGCAGCGGCACGCACATAGCCAACCTGCCTGGTCTCCTCCTCCGTCATGCCTCCCCTTGCCACCGGACTTTTCCAGGAGCTGCGTCGCTGCCGGGTGGCTCTCCCTGCGTGTTATTGGTGCGCAACTTCCCCCCCAGCCCAGGGAGGCCGCCTACGGACTGGATTTCGGGATTCACTGTTTTTTCAGCATCTCCACGGCGGATCTGGTGAGCTGAAATTTGGGCCACCTGGGGGGAAGGCGGAGAGAGGGGCGTGTCGGGGCAGCGGCACGGACATAGCCCGCCTGCCTGGTCTCCTCCTCCGTCACGCCTCTCCTTGCCACTGGACTTTGCCAGGAGCTGCGTCGCTGACGGTTAGCTCTCCCTGGGTGTTAGAGGTGCGCAGCTGCGCACCAGCCCGGGGAGGCTGCCCACGGACTGCATTTTGGGACTCCCTATTTCTTCAGCATCTCTGCGGCGGCTCTGGTGAGCTGAAATTTGGGACACCTGGGGGGGGGAAGTCGGAGAGAAGGGCGTGTCGGGGCAGCGGCACGCACATAGCCAACCTGCCTGGTCTCCTCCTCCGTCATGCCTCCCCTTGCCACCGGACTTTTCCAGGAGCTGCGTCGCTGCCGGGTGGCTCTCCCTGCGTGTTATTGGTGCGCAACTTCCCCCCCAGCCCAGGGAGGCCGCCCACGGACTGGATTTCGGGATTCACTGTTTTTTCAGCATCTCCACGGCGGATCTGGTGAGCTGAAATTTGGGCCACCTGGGGGGAAGGCGGAGAGAGGGGCGTGTCGGGGCAGCGGCATGGACATAGCCCGCCTGCCTGGTCTCCTCCTCCGTCACGCCTCCCCTTGCCACCGGACTTTTCCAGGAGCTGCGTCGCTGCCGGGCGGCTCTCCCTGCGTGTTATTGGTGCGCAGCTGTGCACCGGCCCTGGGAGGCCTCCCACGGAATGCATTTTGGCAATCCGGGTTTTTTCAGCATCTCCGCGGCGGATCGGGTGAGCTGAAATTTGGGCCACCTGGGGGGAAGGCGGAGAGAGGGGCGTGTCGGGGCAGCGGCACGCACATAGCCCCCCTGCCTGGTCTCCTCCTCCGTCACGCCTCCCCTTGCCACCGGACTTTGCGAGGAGCTGCGTTGCTGCCGGGCCGCTCTCCCTGGGTGTTAGTGGTGCCCAGCTGCGCACCGGCCCGGGGAGGCCGCCCACGGACTGCATTTTCGGACTCCCTGTTTCTTCAGCTTCTCCGCGGCGGCTCTGGTGAGCTGAAATTTGGGACACCTGGGGGGAAACATGGAGAGAGGGGCGTGTCTGGGCAGCGGCACGCACATAGCCAACCTGCCTGGTCTCCTCCTCCATCACGCCTCCCCTTGCCACCAGACTTTTGCAGGAGCTGCGTCGCTGCCGGGCGGCTCTCCCTGCGTGTTATTGGTGCGCAGTTGCGCACCGGCCCAGCGAGGCCGCCCACGGACTGCATTTTGGGACTCCCTGTTTCTTCAGCATCTCCGCGGCGGATCTGGTGAGCTGAAATTTGGGCCACCTCGGGGGAAGGCGGAGAGAGGGGCGTGTCGGTGCAGCGGTACGCACATAGCCCGCCTGCCTGGTCTCCTCCTCCGTCACGCCTCCCCTTGCCACCGGTCTTTGCCAGGAGCTGCATCGCTGCCGGGCGGCTCTCCCTGGGTGTTAGAGGTGCGCAGCTGCGCACCGGCCCGGGGAGGCCGCCCACGGACTGCATTTTGGGACTCCCTGTTTTTTCAGCATCTCCTCGGCGGATCTGGTGAGCTGAAATTTGGGCCACCTGGGGGAAGGCGGAGAGAGGGGTGTGTCGGGGCAGCGGCATGGACATAGCCCGCCTGCCTGGTCTCCTCCTCCGTCACGCCTCCCCTTGCCACCGGACTTTTCCAAGAGCTGCGTCGCTGCCGGGCGGCTCTCCCTGTGTGTTATTGGTGCGCAGCTGTGCACCGGCCCGGGGAGGCCTCCCACGGAATGCATTTTGGCAATCCCGGTTTTTTCAGCATCTCCGCGGCGGATCGGGTGAGCTGAAATTTGGGCCACCTGGGGGGAAGGCGGAGAGAGGGGCGTGTCGGGGCAGCGGCACGCACATAGCCCTCCTGCCTGGTCTCCTCCTCCGTCACGCCTCCCCTTGCCACCGGACTTTGCCAGGAGCTGCGTCGCTGACGGTTAGCTCTCCCTGGGTGTTAGAGGTGCGCAGCTGCGCACCGGCCCGGGGAGGCTGCCCACGGACTGCATTTTGGGACTCCCTATTTCTTCAGCATCTCTGCGGCGGCTCTGGTGAGCTGAAATTTGGGACACCTGGGGGGGAAAGTCGGAGAGAGGGGCGTGTCGGGGCAGCGGCACGCACATAGCAGACCTGCCTGGTCTCCTCCTCCGTCATGCCTCCCATTGCCACCGGACTTTTCCAGGAGCTGCGTCGCTGCCGGGTGGCTCTCCCTGCGTGTTATTGGTGCCCAGCTGCGCACCGGCCCAGGGAGGCCGCCCATGCACTGGATTTCGGGATTCACTGATTTTTCAGCATCTCCACGGCGGATCTGGTGAGCTGAAATTTTGGCCACCTGCGGGGAAGGCGGAGAGAGGGGCGTGTCGGGGCAGCGGCATGGACATAGCCCGCCTGCCTGGTCTCCTCCTCCGTCACGCCTCCCCTTGCCACCGGACTTTTCCAGGAGCTGCGTCGCTGCCGGGCGGCTCTCCCTGCGTGTTATTGGTGCCCAGCTGCGCACCGGCCCGGGGAGGCCGCCCACGGACTGCATTTTGGGACTCCCTGTTTCTTCAGCTTCTCCGCGGCGGCTCTGGTGAGCTGAAATTTGGGACACCTGGGGGGAAACGTGGAGAGAGGGGCGTGTCGGGGCAGCGGCACGCACATAGCCAACCTGCCTGGTCTCCTCTTCCATCACGCCTCCCCTTGCCACCGGACTTTTCCAGGAGCTGCGTCGCTGCCGGGCGGCTCTCCCTGCGTGTTATTGGTGCGCAGTTGCGCATCGGCCCAGCGAGGCCGCCCACGGACTGCATTTTGGGACTCCCTGTTTCTTCAGCATCTCCGCGGCGGATTTGGTGAGCTGAAATTTGGGCCACCTCGGGGGAAGGCGGAGAGAGGGGCGTGTCGGGGCAGCGGTACGCACATAGCCCGCCTGCCTGGTCTCCTCCTCCGTCACGCCTCCCCTTGCCACCGGTCTTTGCCAGGAGCTGCATCGCTGCCGGGCGGCTCTCCCTGGGTGTTAGAGGTGCGAAGCTGCACACCGGCCCGGGGAGGCCGCCCACGGACTGCATTTTGGGACTCCCTGTTTTTTCAGCATCTCCTCGGCGGATCTGGTGAGCTGAAATTTGGGCCACCTGGGGGGAAGGCGGAGAGAGGGGCGTGTCGGGGCAGCGGCACGCACATAGCCCGCCTGCCTGGTCTCCTCCTCCGTCACGCCTCCCCTTGCCACCGGACTTTTCCAGGAGCTGCGTCGCTGCCGGGCGGCTCTCCCTGTGTGTTATTGGTGCGCAGCTGTGCACCGGCCCGGGGAGGCCTCCCACGGAATGCATTTTGGCAATCCCGGTTTTTTCAGCATCTCCGCAGCGGATCGGGTGAGCTGAAATTTGGGCCACCTGGGGGGAAGGCGGAGAGAGGGGCGTGTCGGGGCAGCGGCACACGCACATAGCCCGCCTGCCTGGTCTCCTTCTCCGTCACGCCTCCCCTTGCCACCGGACTTTGCCAGGAGCTGCGTCGCTGACGGTTAGCTCTCCCTGGGTGTTAGAGGTGCGCAGCTGCGCACCGGCCCGGGGAGGTTGCCCACGGACTGCATTTTGGGACTCCCTATTTCTTCAGCATCTCTGCGGCGGCTCTGGTGAGCTGAAATTTGGGACACCTGGGGGGGAAAGTCGGAGAGAGGGGCGTGTCGGGGCAGCGGCACGCACATAGCCAACCTGCCTGGTCTCCTCCTCCGTCATGCCTCCCCTTGCCACCGGACTTTTCCAGGAGCTGCGTCGCTGCCGGGTGGCTCTCCCTGCGTGTTATTGGTGCGCAGCTGCGCACCGGCCCATAGAGGCCGCCCATGGACTGGATTTTGGGATTCACTGTTTTTTCAGCATCTCCACGGCGGATCTGGTGAGCTGAAATTTTGGCCACCTGCGGGGAAGGCGGAGAGAGGGGCGTGTCGGGGCAGCGGCATGGACATAGCCCGCCTGCCTGGTCTCCTCCTCCGTCACGCCTCCCCTTGCCACCGGACTTTTCCAGGAGCTGCGTCGCTGCCGGGCGGCTCTCCCTGCGTGTTATTGGTGCGCAGATGTGCACCGGCCCGGGGAGGCCTCCCACGGAATGCATTTTGGCAATCCCGGTTTTTTCAGCATCTCCGCGGCGGATCAGGTGAGCTGAAATGTGGGCCACCTGGGGGGAAGGCGGAGAGACGGGCGTGTTGGGGCAGCGGCACGCACATAGCCCACCTGCCTGGTCTCCTCCTCCGTCACGCCTCCCCTTGCCACCGGACTTTGCCAGGAGCTGCGTCGCTGACGGTTAACTCTCCCTGGGTGTTAGAGGTGCGCAGCTGCGCACCGGCCCGGGGAGGCTGCCCACGGACTGCATTTTGGGACTCCCTATTTCTTCAGCATCTCTGCGGCGGCTCTGATGAGCTGAAATTTGGGACACCTGGGGGGGAAATTCAGAGAGAGGGGCGTGTCGGGGCAGCGGCACGCACATAGCCAACCTGCCTGGTCTCCTCCTCCGTCATGCCTCCCCTTGCCACCGGACTTTTCCAGGAGCTGCGTCGCTGCCGGGTGGCTCTCCCTGCGTGTTATTGGTGCGCAGCTGCGCACCGGCCCAGGGAGGCCGCCCATGGACTGGATTTCGGGATTCACTGTTTTTTCAGCATCTCCGCGGCGGATCAGGTGAGCTGAAATTTGAGACACCTGGGGGGAAAGTCGGAGAGAGGGGCGTGTCGGGGCAGCGGCATGCACATAGCCAACCTGCCTGGTCTCCTCCTCTGTCATGCCTCCCCTTGCCACCGGACTTTTCCAGGAGCTGCGTCGCTGCCGGGTGGCTCTCCCTGCGTGTTATTGGTGCGCAGCTGCGCACCGGCCCAGGGAGGCCGCCCACGGACTGGATTTCGGGATTCACTGTTTCTTCAGCATCTCTGCGGCGGCTCTGGTGAGCTGAAATTTGGGCCACCTGGGTGGAAGGCGGAGAGAGGGGCATGTCGGGGCAGCGGCACGCACATAGCCCTCCTGCCTGGTCTCCTCCTCCGTCACGCCTCCCTTTGCCTCCGGACTTTGACAGGAGCTGCGTCGCTGCTGGGCGGCTCTCCCGGGGTGTTAGAGGTGCGCAGCTGTGCACCGTCCCGGGGAGGCCGCCCACGGACTGCATTTTGGGACTCCCTGTTTCTTCAGGATCTGTGCGGCGGCTCTGGTGAGCTGAAATTTGGGACACCGGGGTGGAAAGGCGGAGAGAGGGGTGTGTCGGGGCAGCGGCACGCACATAGCCAGCCTGCCTGGTATCCTCCTCCGTCACGCCTCCCCATTTTGGGACTCCCTGTTTCTTCAGCGTCTCCGCGGCGGATCAGCTGCGCATATTTGCAGCGGCGCAAAAGTGGGAGCATTGTGTCCTCGCCAGCATTTAACAGAGAATGTCTCAAGTGCCATATCTATGTTATTATTGCTGTTCGGTAGGGGGAGGGGGACGTTATGGATGTGGGGAATGCTTCGGCTTGGGAGGCAGAGGGTAACTCTTGCATGAGCGGAGCTCCTATTGAGGTGGTGTGGGGCAGGGGGAGGTATGGCCGTAGGAGGGCAGGCTTGTGTTACAGAGGAAGGCGAGATCGGTGCGTAATACCTATCTCTCCTTCCTGCCCCCCTCCTGACCAAAAGGACCTGAGGGTCATTCCAACCGTGCCACAAACCCTGTCTCTGCTCCTGTGCAATGCCAGGTCTATTAACAACAAGACCCACATCATCCACGATCTGTTGGAAGATAGTAATTGCGACCTGGCTTGCATTACTGAAACTTGGCTTGGGCTTGAAGAGGAAGCTGTGTGGGCTCAGGCCCTCCCGGCCAGGTTTTCAGTGAAGGACCAGTCCAGGTTATGTGGGTGGGTGGGGGGTTGCCTTGGTACATAAGAACACCTTGTCTCTCACCAGGAACCATATCCGTCAAACTTCCTTTATCGAGTGTATTTACTTGACCCTGAAGGCCAGGGACAGTCTAGGGATTCTGTTGGTGTACTGGCCACCCCGTGCACTAACAGATTCCCTTAACAAGCTGACACAGTTGGTCTCGGAGCTGATGCTGGATACACCCAGGCTACTTGTCCTGGGTGACTTTAACATCCCCTCCGGGGCCAACTATGTTCCACCCGGTGCAGCTCGGGAATTCATGGATACCATGGCGGCCATGGGCCTGTCCCAACTGGTCTCGGGTCCGACACATTTCGCGGGTAATACACTCGATTTGGTCTTTTGTATGGATGTGGAAAATCCATGGGCAGAAATAACTAATATTTCCGCCCTGTCATGAACAGATCATTTCCTGGTGGAGGCGAAAAATCAAGGCTTCTACCCAGATCCCCCCCAGGGGTGGTGGACCTATTAGAATGGTCCACCCTCAAAGGCTGATGGAACCCAAAAGGTTCCAGGAAGCCTTAGAGGGACACATGGTTGGAAATGACGCCGACTCTGTTGATGCCCTGACCGGTATCTGGGATACCGGTCTTTCTAAGGCTACACACAGTATCACTCCCAAGCGCCCTCTCAGGCCTGCTTCCAAACGAAAGCCCTGGTACACAGAAGATCTGTGGGCGAGGAACTGGAAGCGGGTTCTGCGACGGCTAGAGCATCGCTGGCGGAAACACCTACGCTTAGCTGACAAGGCTCTCCTAGATCGCCTTTTGGAGGACTACGGAGAGGCGATACGAGCAGCTAAGAACTCGTTCTATGGTGCTCGTGTTGCATCCGTGGAGTCGCGTCCAGTAGAATTGTTCAGGGTGGTCAGGGAGCTAACTCAGCTCCCTCCTGCCCCTAACCAGATCCTTGAACCTTCTAAGGCCTGCTGTGACCAATTTAACAACTTCTTCGCGGATAAAACCTCTCGGATAAGCAAAGGTCTTAACGCCGGCGTTAGGGCAGAACCTAGGGTAGAGGCATCCAGAGCCTCCGTGGACTCCATTAAACTGGATCAGTTTGAGTCGGTCAGTACCGATGATGTGGACAAGATCCTTAGAAGTGTTCGGAAGACAACCTGCTCCCTCGATCCCTTTCCCTCATGGCTAGCGGCTCAGGGGGGACCGGTGGTAACTTCACTGTTACACCGGATCATAAATACATCTCTGAGGGATGGGCAATTTCCAGCAAGCTTAAAATTGGCCGTAGTAAAACCACTGCTTAAAAAGCCCTCCCTCGACCCCCTGATGCATAATAATTATCAGCCAGTCTTGCTACTGCCATTTTTGAGGAAGGTGATCGAGAGGGCGGTTGCAATCCAGCTTCAATCAATCTTGGATGAAACAGATTATCTGGGCCCATTTCAAACCGGCTTTTGGGCGGGCTACGGGGTTGAGACGGCCATGGTCGCCTTGGTCGATGATCTCCGTCTGGGCATCGACAGGGGAAGCGTGTCCCTGTTGGTGCTCTTGGACATCTCAGTGGCTTTCGATACCATTGACCATGGTATCCTTCTGGAGCGCCTGGCAGAGGTGGGGATCGGGGGCACTGCGCTCCAGTGGTTGCGGTCCTACCTCTCTGGGAGGTTCCAGATGGTGCAGCTGGAAGACGTGTGCTCTGATAAGGAGCCATCTTGTCTCCCATGCTTTTCAACATTTACATGAAACCGCTGGGAGAGATCATCCGGAGACATGGGGCACGGGGTTTTCAGTACGCTGATAACACCCAGATAGTTTTCTCTATGTCTCCGACTGATGCAGTGACTGGGGATGGCATCTCTCCTCTCGTGGCCTGTCTGGAGTCGGTAATGGGCTGGATGAGGGAAAACCGACTCAGTCTGAATCCAGAGAAAACGGAGGTGTTCGTGATAGGTTCTCCTGGCCCGGGGATGGCGGTGGTTCCACCTGTCCTGAACGGGATCACGCTTCCTGTGAAGGACTCGGTACGCAGTCTGGGGGTGCTCCTTGACTCGTCGCTCCACCTTACATCACAGGTGGATGCAACGGTCAGGAGCACCTGTTATCAGCTTCGGCTGATACACCAGCTGCGTCCCTACCTGGGCCAGAGGGACCTTGAAACGGTAGTACATGCTCTGTTAACCTCTCGATTGGATTTCTGCAACACGCTCTACATGGGGCAACCCTTGTACCATACCCGGAAGCTACAAATAGTACAGAATATGGCAGCCAGACTGGTTACTGGCATATCCAGAGCCAGCCATATAACACCAGTGCTTAAAGATCTGCACTGGCTGCCTATTCGCTTCCGGGCACAATACAAGGTGTTGGTCATTACCTATAAAGCCCTAAATGGCTTGGGCCCAGGATATCTGGAGGACCGCCTCTCCCCATACAATCCGCCCCGCACTCTCAGAACATCAGGGCAGCAGCTATTGAGGGTTCCAGGGGCCAGACTAACCTCTACCTCTAAGAGGACTTTTTCCATCTCGGCTCCTACCCTCTGGAATTCTCTGCCCATTGAGCTCCGCTCGGCCACCTCCCTGGCTCAGTTTAGAAAGGGGCTGAAGACCTTTTTATTTAAGCAAGCGTTCCCTGATACAAGCCCCGATTAACCCTCCCCCCCTCTACGTCAGCAGTGGCAGCTGGCTGGAATGGTTCAATGGACTGTGTTTTTAGTTATATGGTATATGTGTTTTGTAGATGTACAGTGGTGCCTCGGGTTACGAAAGTAATTCGTTCCGCGGCCGCTTTCGTAACCCGAAAGGCTTTGTAAGCCGAAAAACCCATAGGCGCTAATGGGGAAAAGCCGCGATTTGGTGCGAAAAAGCCGAAAAAAGCACCAAAAGTTTTTTCGTAACCCGAAAAAACATTCGTAACCCGGAACAATAATTCCCTATGGGATTTTTTCGTATCCCGAAAATTTCGTAACCTGGGTATTTCGTATCCCGAGGTACCACTGTATATGATATGCCATGTATTTTATATATGTTGTACACTGCCTTGGTTTATAAAAGGGCGGTATAAAAATAAAAATTTTATTATTATTATTTATATTAAATATTAAATAATAATAGCTTAAAATATTAAAAAAATAAAATAATAGTTTTAAGAAAATATTAAAACATTAAATATTAAATAATAGTTTTTAAAATATTAAAACATTAACAATAAAATAATAGTTTTTAAAATATTAAAATATAAAATATAAAATAATATTTTAAGAAAATATTAAAACATTAAATATTAAATAATAATGGTTTTAAAATATAAATTATAAAATAGTTTAAGAAATTATTAAAACATTAAATATTAAATAGTTTAAAAATATTAAAATATAAAATATAAAAATAATATTTTAAGAAAATATTAAAACATTAAATATTAAATAATAATCATTTTAAAAATATTTAAACATTAAATATAAAATAATATTTTAAGAAAATATTAAAACATTAAATATTAAATAATAATTGTTTTGAAAATATGTAAACATTAAATATAAAATAATATCAAAATATTAAAACATTAAATATTAAATAATAATCATTTAAAAATATTAAAATATTAAATATAAAATAACATTTTAAGAAAATATTAAAACTTTAAATATTAAATAATAATAGTTTTTAAAATATTAAAATATAAAATATGAAATAAATATTTTAAATTATTAAAAATATAAAATAATATAAAATATAAATAATGTTTTTAAATATTAAAATATAAAATAAAAATATTTTTAAAATATTAAAATATAAAATAATGCCGGCGCCTACCTCTTCATACTGAGCCTCGATTTTCTAGTGGGTCAGAGCTTCTTGCAGAATGGACAAATGGACGCCAAGCAGCTGGAAAATAAGGCATTATTACTATTATTATTTTTACTATTATTATTATTATATATCCTCATTCACTGCCCCAAAAATGGCAACCAAGAGGGTCAGTGGTCCAGAGAAAACCAAGATGGTCAAGAGCCCAGAGAACACTAAGATTGTCAAGAGTCCAGAGACCACCAAGATGGTCAAGAGTCCAGAGAATGCTAAGATGGTCAAGAGTCCAGAGAATGCCAAGATGGTAAAGAGTCCAGAGAACACTAAGATGATCAAGAGTCCAGAGAACACTAAGATGGTCAAGAGTCCAGAGAACACTAAGATTGTCAAGAGTCCAGAGAACACTAAGATTGTCAAGAGTCCAGAGAATGCTAAGATGGTCAAGAGTCCAGAGAATGCCAAGATGGTCAAGAGTCCAGAGAACAACATGATGGTCAAGAGTCCAGAGAACGCTAAGATGGTCAAGAGTCCAGAGAATGCCAAGATGGTAAAGAGTCCAGAGAACACTAAGATGATCAAGAGTCCAGAGAACACTAAGATGGTCAAGAGTCCAGAGAACACTAAGATTGTCAAGAGTCCAGAGAACACTAAGATTGTCAAGAGTCCAGAGAATGCTAAGATGGTCAAGAGTCCAGAGAACGCCAAGATGGTCAAGAGTCCAGAGAACAACAAGATGGTCAAGAGTCCAGAGAACGCTAAGATGGTAAAGAGTCCAGAGAACGTTAAGATGGTCAAGAGTCCAGAGAACACCAAGATGGTCCAGAGTCCAGAGAACACCAAGATAGTCCAGAGTCCAGAGAACACCAAGATAATCAAGAGTCCAGAGAATGCTAAAATGGTCAAGAGTCCAGAGAATACTAAGATTGTCAAGAGTCCAGAGACCACCAAGATGGTCAAGAGTCCAGAGAATGCTAAGATGGTCAAGAGTACAGAGAACACACCAAGATGGTCAAGAGTCCAGAGAATGCTAAGATGATCAAGAGTCCAGAGAACGCTAAAATAGTCAAGAGTCCAGAGAACACCAAGATGGTCCAGAGTTCAGAGAATGCTAAGATGGTCAAGAGTACAGAGAACACCAAGATGGTCAAGAGTCCAGAGAACACTAAGATGGTCAACAATCCAGAGATTACCAAGATGGTCAACTGTCTGAAGATTTCTAAGGGGGTCAAGTGTCCAGAGACTAGCAAGATGGTCAATAGTACAGAGACAACCAAGATGGTCAACTGTCCGGAGACCACTAAGGGACTGGCCGTCTTTCAATGTCATTCTGGCCTCCGTCCACCGGAGGGCGCCATACCTTCGAAATCCACTTCATCTGGGTGCCTTTTGTGACGATGGCGTGCCCGTTGGCATCCTCCTCAAAATGGACGTTGCCCAGGTGCAGGACGCTGCCAATGATGCCAAGGAGGTTCTGAGGAGGAGGAGGAGGAGAAGAAGGAGAAGACATGAAATGGAAAGGGAATTCCTGCATGGCAGAATGGAGGATCTTGTCGTACCTTGATATCTGCAGCCTTGAAGTCAATGACGGCGAAGGCTTTGTTGACCGTTCTCCAGTCACTGCGGTCGCTAATGGAAGACACCTTGGCGCAGCCTCCCTGCGGGAAGACAAAGCAGTTCTCTGTATTCCTGCATGGCACTCTAGGATCCTATGTATTCCTGCATGGCAGAAGATTCTATGTATTCCTGCATGGCTCTAGAGGTAGCAATGCTCACCTGGACCAGGTACATGTACTTCTGAGGGTTACACTCCAGGCCCAGCTTTCGGAGCAAGTCCTCCTTGCCGCCACCAAGCAACTGGTAGAAGACGTGGAAGTTGCGTTGGCCCGGATTTTGGTGGACGACGTGGGATTTCTCGATCAGGTAGCTAAGGATGTGTCCGCCGACGGGGGCGCCCTTGGACCGGAAAGAACAACCCGGAAGCGTTTATTCCTGCCGCCATTTTGAGAAAGGCTAACTCCCATACATGATAAGAACTGATTCACAATCTGATAGACAGATAGATAGATAGATAGATAGATATCTCCTTAGCGCAAATTACAAGCCCTTCACAATTTTTAAATTAAAAAATTAAAAAATTAAAAAATTTAAAAAATAAAAAATTAAAAAATTAAAAAATTAAAAATTTAAAAATTTAAAATAATAATTAAAAAATTAAAATTTAAAAAAATAAAAATTAAAAATCAAAAAAATAAATTTTAAAAATATTAATTAAATAATTAAAAATGTAAAATTAAAAACTAAAATTAAAAAATTAAAAAGATTAAAATTTAAAGTTTTAAAAAAATTAAAAATTAAAAAATTAATTTTAAAATAAAAACATTAATTAAATAATTAAAATAAAAATTTAATTAAAAATTAAAAATTAAAAATTAAAAATTAAAAATTAAAAATTAAAAATAATAAATATTTAAAATTAATTTTTAAAAAAAATTTACATTTAAAATTTTTACCTTGAAATCGAACTGGATGTCCATGTATTTTCCAAATCGGCTCAAATTGTCGTTCTACAAAGTTTTTGCATTGCCGAAAGCCTGCGGGAATTAAACAAAACAAATCCCATTTTGTCCCAAAATTACCCACCGATACCATTTTGAGAGAGACTGGGATCCCTTCCTTCCCCCATTTTGGGAAGGAAGTCATAAATATTTGGGACGCAAGTCATCTAGCGAGATTGTCCTTGGGGTCAGTTCCATAGAGTCTTTTAGTTCTATGTTGGTATGGGGAAATTGCGATTTCAAAAACGGCGATTCCGGTCACCATTTTGAGAAGGAAATACGCCTTTCCCCTCCGTTTTTTACCTCTAGGATGGGATTGGAGAGGAGCAGTCGGTTATGGACGACCTGGAGCTGGTCGGTGGTCAGACAAGTGACCGCAAAGTATTGGAGGATCTTTTTGGACGCCTCAGTTTTCCCGGCGCCACTTTCACCAGAGATGAGGATGAAATGGTTCTTGTATTCGGTGCACATGATGTGGTAAGCGTTGTCCGCGATGGCGTAACTGCAGGCGACACGGAGATTTCGTTTTGAAATTGTAACTACTCGATGACACTATTTTAACTTTTATTATATTATTATTATTATTATTATTATTATTATTATATTTTAACTACTCAATTCCACTTTTTAATTTTTATTATATTATTATGATGATTATGATTATTATTTTATTTCATTTTTAATTATTATATTATTTTATTATTTTTAAAAAAATTTCAACTACTCGATGCCACTATTTTAACAATTATTATGATTATGATTATGATTATGATTATGATTATTATATTTTAACTAGGCAATCCACTATTATTATTATTATTATTATTATTATTATTATTATTATTATATTTTAATTCCACTATGTTATTATTATTTTTAATTATTATATTATTTTATTGCATTATTTTTTAAAAAAATTCAACTACTCAATGGCACTATTTTAACTTTTATATTACTATTATTATTATTATTATTATTATTTAATTCCACTTAACTTTTATTTTATTATTATTTTATTATATTTTTAATTATTATATTATTTTATTTCATTATTATTATTTTATTTTAAAATATTACTCGATGCCACTATTTTAACTTTTATTGTATTATTATTATTATTATTTTAACTACACAATTCCAGTATTTTAACTTTTATTATTTCATTATTTTATTTTTATTATTATATTATTTTATTTCATTATTTTTATTTTATGTTAAAATTTTAACTACTCGATGCCACTATTTTAACTTTTATTCTTTTATTATTCTTTTATTTTCTTATTTTAAAATTTTAATTACTCAGTGCCAGTATTTTATTATTTTATTGTTTTTATTTTATTTTATTTTAAAATTTTAACTTCTTGATGCCACTATCTTAATTTTAATTTTAATGTTTATTATATTATTATTATTATTTAAAAATTTTAACTACTCGATGCCACTATTTAAACTTTTATCATTTTATTATTATTTTATTATTTTAATTTTAATTTTTTTTTAACTACTCGACACTTACATGTGAGGAGGCAGTTCGAAAAAAATTAACTCCTTTGTATTGCTCCATCTGCCTCTTGGTGTAAATGTCCAACTCTTTGTAAGGGTTGACGGAAACCAGAAGCGTCCCAATATACGTCTGGAGAAGAACAAGTAGAAGCAACGTTTAGGAAGGATTGTAGTTAAAAAAATAATAATCAGAACTTGGGGAGTTACTTTTTAATTTCTTTACTCACATCACTCACCCAACTACTGCAATCCAGAAAAGCAACTCACTAAATTTGTAGTTACTAATATGTTAAATGGGGTTGAACTAAATAGGGAGATGCTCTCTGCTGCCCCCAAGTGGCCAGTTCAGATACTGACTCAATGGAATATCTTTCCATATTACAGAGCTATTTATG